>OY856412.1:591948505-592533505 GCA_963693085.1 Alisma plantago-aquatica | reverse complement strand
TATCATAATTAAAAAAAAAATAAAAAAAAAATAAAAAAAGCAATGCGTCCGGCTGCGGGACGCATTGCCCTCCTGTGGGGGCAATGCGTCCCCGGTTGGGACGCATTGCTCTCTCGGGAGAGCAATGCGTCCCAACCGGGGACGCATTGCCTCCCGAGAGAGCAATGCGTCCCATCAGGGGACGCATTGGCCTGAAAATGTGCCATTTTGGACAATAAGTTCAAGAACATGCCATTTAGGGAATAAAAATTGGCAAATGTGCCATTTAGGTTTTTTTGCCTAAAACAAGATACATGACAAATAAAATATGTTGTTTTATTTTTTGCTCTTTATTTTATAATAAAATAGAATACATTGGTCCCATTTTGGGTTTCAATCTGGTCTGTATAGTAGAACCTATTATACTCAGTTTTTATGAAATCATAAATTGGAATCAAAGTTTAAGTTGAGTGAATAATCTCTACCGTAAATGTGGAGTTAAGCGCAACTAATCTTTTGGGGATACAAATTCAGATCAAAGAATTAGAGTTTGGTGTCTTCCATATGACCAGTTTGTTGTAGTAGGAACGAAAGTAGGATATCAAACGTACAGTTAACCAATATGGATTTTGACCCGGAAAAAAGTGATGATATAAGTTGTGCATTTTTTCTTGGTGAAGAAATATAAGGTTGATATTAAGGAGGTATCGTTTGTTAGCTTGAAATTCGTCTTCCTCTTGGTTTAAATCGAAAAACCAGACATTATGTCTTGCACATTTTGTAAAACTCCACTGAAATCACTTAAACCCGAACACCGAATTTAAGGAAAACTAATCATGAAAGACTTGTGAAAAAAATGAACCCCTACACTTTTTGCGCCACTTGCCACGAACAAGTAGTTAGAAAATTCGTTAGGAAATTCTTATGTTGCATCGGGCGTTGCTGCGTCACTGGAGCCAAATCGTGCGGGCTAGTGGCCGGCGTCGCGTTCTCTACTCGAAATGGCAACTCACCCAAGAACACGATTGATCCCTCAACCCAGTGGATGATTGATCTCGACAAGCGGTCAATGTTGACTCGAGCCTCATCTGGCATGGCGGTTGAGGGAGCAGCATCACAAGCTAGATTCCACGTAGTCGTGTCTGTATATTGAGAAATATGGACCAATGGGCATTGTATATGGGCCTTTGGTAGTGATAATGGTCTTGAGTTTGCTGATAGTGAATTATTAGCATTTTTTTAGTATTGTTTGGATCATTTATCAAACCTTATGAGTTGAAATTCACAATAAAACGGTGTTACATGAAGATAATTAAGTCTTGATTTTTCAAATGCTACTAGTTTCCTCATAAACAAAATCACATCCTATATTCTAGGAGATTGTTCTCTACGGGGTCCTTTTCTAGGACAAGTCTATTTTACAATTCCTCTGAGAAATTTTGGTTGCATTTGTTTTCTTCAATTTTTTTCAACCTGACAAGTTGTCTACCCGGACTATGAAGTACATTTTTCTTGGTTCCTCAATGACTCAGAAGGGATATTGTTCTGTTGATCCTTCTACCCAACAGTCATATGTCGGTATATACATCACAATTTTTTGAAGACAAACCTTATTTCTCACCTCTCCTATAGATTCTATTAATCATACTATACTTATTCCATCCCAAACATTATCACCCTCTCCTGCACTACCCCTTTCACCATCACTACATATTGCTTCTTCTCAATTAATTTGAACATATGTTCACTGTCCCCACAAATGAACCTCTTATCCAGTTTGATTTTTTCAATGATGGTCCTAGTCAGGTATCATCTTCTAACATTATTGTTCCTATTGTTCTTTATAAGGCCACTAGCTCCATGAATATTCTTTTTATATATGTTCAATCTCATTTTGTGACTCTTGACAGTTTTTCTCATTTGTTAAATTCTCTTATTGTGGAGTTCCATCCTCTACCAAATAATTATCATGAATTTTTATGGAAGATTGTCATGGATGGAGATAAGTTGACTCTACTTTCTCATCAAGAATAGGACTTAGTGGAACTATCTCCTTGTGCATCTATTGTTGGATTGTGGTGGGTGCTCAATTTGAAATACCTACATGATGGAAAAAAGATTTCTATAAACCTAGGGTTGTAGCCAAGGGTACTCAAACATATGGTATTGGCTATTTTGAGACATTCCCACTTATTCATCTCAATTTTGTTGTTTTTGTGAATCCGTTGTTTTTAATTTTGATTGGAATTTTCATCAGTTAGACAAAAAAATGCCTTCATGTGTATTGACTTAATAGAAGAGTATACCCGATAGCCGAATCGTCACTAGTAACTACGCAGAATAACTATAAGACCCCTAACCTTACTAAAAGTGTTAAATAAGCTTAATTATCATAATTTAATTCTTATAACCCTAATATAACCTTGTGGTATGCTTTGAAATCATAAGACAAGCTTAAGTTTCAATTTTGGTCCAATTTGGACACCGTTTGAGCAAGTTATGCAATTTTATACACATTTTAGACTTTTCTATAATTTACCCAATTGAGGTTTTCTTTGCAATTTATCACTTAAATTATGTTCCTTGTATATTCTCTCATCATTATTGAGCTTCTTGAACCATATGACACCTATTTAATCCTTGGTTTGAAGGTGTTTTCTCTAAAGGTATTTTAGGGTTTACCCCTTCACGGATGAGCTACCTTTAGTAGCTATCAACTAATGAATTCTTTGATTGGCTTGGAAATTCGACAAAGGAAAGCTAAGCAGGTCTATATGGATAGTGGGGGATATGCTTATGTGTGTGCTTGTATATTATTAATAGTTTAAGGCCATAGACAGATGGGGAAGCTACTTTTACACCTCATGCTTACTTCCATCCTTATCCATGGGCTATATTTACCTCTTCCTTGCCCCAAGTACGAATCTTTGCTTGCTTTCTATTTCCTCTAACCTGGAGAAGAAGGTCTCCTAGAGCTCCATCTAGCCCTACCTAGGATTTCTAAGGTCATCTTCTAGGGATTTCGACCAAGGCAAGTTGTTTTCTTCCTTTCTTCTCCATTTCTCTTGCTCTTCTCCTTCCGTAGACCTTCCTCCAGGTCGGAACCTTGTTTTTCCATGGTAGAAATTGCTCTAAAGCTCTAAAATTCTACCTTTCTTGCTCCTTATGCTTAGGGTTTGCTCATTTGATGAAGAAAGGTGCTAGATGGATGAGTTCACAGCTTATGCTTTAATTTTCTACCCTACCTGCTCATATTTTCTTCTGTTTGGGAGTTTATCTTCTCATTATAGGTAAGTTTTATAACTTGATCCACGTTTATTGCTTACCATAAGCTTTCTAGCTCATGTTCTTGCTTGAAAATGATGATCCATGCACTAAAAAGCTATGATTGACTTGGATTTCAATTTTTATAATGTTCGCTATTCTGATTTCAGTTCTAGATGAACCTGTGATCATGTGTACATTATTTCTAAGGTATAATATGACTTGGATCAAGTTGGTTTGACAACCTATGGTTCTAATAACCTATCAACCAATGGTCAATTTTAGGATTTTAAGTTGATTTCTTCTATAAACCCATGACCCGATGATGGTACCATTGCAACAACCCTATGGTGTTGTCTTCATGACAATTGATGGTGGTAACCAAGGTGTCAACTTACGTTCACCCCTTAGGTCATGTTTTTGCCTAATTAGAAGCCTAGTAATTAACAACTAAGTACCCTAATTATGTTATCAATCAATGGTGATATTTGTTTGATATTTGATGTTGATTAATGAATATAGTGATGATCTAACAACCTATGGTGACTTAATGGTCATTAATGATGGTGGATCAGGTCTCCAAAACCTATGGTGAGTTAATCATATAGTTGTAGCATCAATTAAGCCTTAGACCAATGGTTTCTTGGGTCACTTGATGCAATGGTCGGACCTATACTATAATTGATGGTTTTAACATATGAACTTGACCCAATGGTCAAGATCTAATGTTTATTCCTCCAATAAAGTGGAATGATGGCTAATGTAATATGTTGGTCCTAATAATGTGATTTAGATGGTTTCTTGTATATGATAAACTTAAGGAGCTTACTTGTTGACAATGGATGGCTTGTTTTAAATGAACAGTCAATTGTGGGTTTTACCCTACTCTCAATAGAACCCTTATTGTTGTTAACCAAAGGATGTCTATGGTTAAATGGTGACTTTTATATATAACAACTCAATAACATCATAGATGATTCATTCAAGGTGTTTACTTATGTAAACAACCAATGGTCTTACCTTTTAAACATCCAATGATTTTGGGTGACATTGTGGTACGGTGATATGGGTTGAATGATGATGGAACAAATGGAGGGTTACCCTTAATAAGATAGTCTTACCTATTCACTCATATGAATAGAAGGGATGATAACCATATTATGTTGATATGTAACCCTAATGAGGTATAGCTTGTTATACCTAGCTTTAATATAACTAAATGATGGTAATTGGGTATGAATAGTCCTTGAATGACTAATACAATCATGGAGTACTCTATTACTATTATTGAAACCCTAATATGCTATAACTCGATGGTTACATCTTGATTTATGTGTAGGTTCATACTTGAGAATGGTATGGAATGTGATGGTGATGCTTCACCTTATGCATCCATGATCCAATGGGGATGCCGTGAGTTAGGGTTTGGGTATGAGTGTTGATTAGTATCATTAATACAATTTATCTTGTGAACCTAACTCAAATGCAAATAGATAAAGATGAGTATTCATGTTTAACCTTCTTATATGATGGTATGATGGTGAAATAACATCCTTAATATGATCATAACCTTAATGTGTTAATTGGTGGTTATCATAGCCACATGGTTGATACTTTCTTATGCTAAACATGTGCATTATGAATATGATGAGGGTTAATCATATCTAGATTCCTTACATGTTGATGTAATAAAGGAATGTTCTTAATGTTAATATAACCCTTCTATGATTGTTTATGAATATCTCCTAACTCATTAATGCAATATTATGCTGATCCAGTGTATTATATGTAAATGATGTTGTTGAGCCTTGTTATAAGGCATGCAAAGATAATAATGATCTTGTAGGGAATAGTATGATGGTCTTAATGACCTTTGGGCATGGTTGAGCCCTGAATGAGGTGTAATCATATTGTGTTGATAAGTGTTGATACCCTATGATATTGTGAAAAGGATTTATATCATGTGACAGTATGATGGTCTTAATGACCTTTGGGCATGGTTGAGCCCTGAATGAGGTGTAATCCTCTTATATTGATAAGGGTTGATACCCTGTGATATTGTAAAAAGGATTTCTATCTTGTGATAGTATGATGACTAGTTTGGTCTCATGAATGGCAAGTGAATAGTACCATGTGAGGATGAGATGAGAAATTATGTTCCACACATTTTATATCTTTTAAAAGTTGTGATATTTATTATATGCTTGCTAAAAGTGAATTAGGGTTTATATGTCCACTTGTTTGATGCAACCTTAATTCACCCAATTGGCATAACTAATCAAGTACAACTCTAATAATGTAGTGCCCTGTGTCGTAGAGCCATCTTCAGTGTCAGAACTTGTTGGACGTTGAAACGAGTATTCCTATGGGAAACGTGGAGCGCATAATGTTGAGTATGTGGGGGTGGCAAGTTGAGGATAGATCCTTGTCATCCACAATGGAGGTTGTGGAGGATGGCTATGGTCATGCCTCATACATCTGATGTGATTGAGGACAACTGTGGTTGTACCTCAGATTAGTGGGTTTTGTATACCCTGGTTTCTAGTATCGTGACCTGTACCAAGGGCGGACTAGTGGTTAGCAGCTTGACTATATGTCAATGTGGTGGCAACTTTGATTGATATGTCATTGCCTTTTTATTCGTACTGACCGAGGGGAAGAGATCTTAGGATACCGACACTCCTAGATCTTGTACAGAACCGAATAGCCCTTCACAAGGGTCAGTTGGACTTTGGATGGTATGATTCAAATTCCCCAGGGTATAATAAAAGATGTAATACATCCATGTAGTATATTTGTTTAGGGTTATACATGACATTTCACATTGGATGATAACCCTTGTTTGTTCTCTTTACATAAAGATGATGTTTAATGCAATTAAGAGATAGTAGATATACTTATGTTGCAGATATGCTTAAGATTGTTGATGTGTACATACAGTAGCCATGCTTATGCTGATAACTATATTGCTACTTCTAATTATAATCATGATGCTAGCTATCTTATATGGTTAGTTATGTTTAGCATGTTAGCCATGCCTTTGTAACTAGAGATGCATATACTACTAATCATGCTTATCCAGATAGTTGTGCTTATGTTGTTAACTCTTCTTATGATGTTGATCTGTTCAACCTATTAGACATGCTAATGTTGTTAGCTATGCTTATGTGGCTAGACTAATTCATAATGATAGAAATTCTATGTTACTAGACTTGCTCATGATGCTAGATATGCATATGCTACTGAATTACTTATATTGTCAACAAGATAAAGGATGATAGTCTGGCTAATGATGATAGTTATTATCTGCTCCTTTATGTATTTTATTAATCATCAATGTTGTTGTGATTATTTGTTATATCTAATTAAACTACTTAAACTGATTAATTACTTTAAAATGTTGTAATCAATAAACGGCGTTGGATGTTATATCTCTTGTTGGGACATGGGTCTCACCCTTGTGGTTCGCCACATTATTTTTTTAGGTAATCCGAAGTGACGAAAACAAACATGTGGTAGAAAAGAGGAGCTATAGTAATGAATCTTTGAGAAAGTTGATTAGATGTCTAATGTGTCCTAGAGTCGTCCATGTACTCTCAGGTCCGGGCAGGAAAAGTTTGTATATGGTGTTTCAAACGAATCACAATTTTGTTAGCATGTTAACACTAGAACAATTTGTATCAAATTCTTCACATAGTATGGAGATAAGAAAGATGTTGGGCTCCTATGCAAATGTTTCTGAGCAGGTGTTGACGTTGAAATCAGTTTTAGTTTACCCATATTTTTTAGTATGTGATTAATTAGTGATCGATTGTGTTTTATATTTTGAGTAATTTCATTTAGTGTAACGGGTTCTCACAATAACCATTGCTAGCATATTAATGAAACTAAAAATTAAAACCATTTTGCAAAGAGATCCATTTCCAAGAAACTCTTAAAGCAAGAACCAAAACAATATATACATCATGGTTCACATTGTACATACATTGTACCATCTCATATCTAGAATATCATATACCAATTGCTTTGCCCAAACATATACATAAGCAACATAAAACCTCAAGGAATACAAGCCAAAATATCAGATTATTTATAAAACCATTACGTACTAACTCCCAAGGACTTGAGAGTACAGAGATGACACATAGGACTTCTATCTACAAGACATGACAAACAACACACTCAACCTGAGTTGTTACTGTTGTCCCTGTTGCTATTCTCCTCCCTTTGTAGTACGGTCTCTACCTCCTTGTCTGCGTCCACCTAAAAATTTTGGAACCCACAGGGTGAGACAAAAGTCCCAACGAGAGATATAACTCTCAGCCAACAATATTATTATCATAGCTAAACATTATAAAACTGAGCAAATGATCTTTTATGGAAATAAGCATGTTTAATCATTGTTTAATTGTAGAGAAAAGCAATAGCATTGTTTATGCAATTCAACTATCCATGACAGAGCTATAGATCATCTATTTAATTTATAAGGAATATGATGAACATGTATAACATCTACCTAATTAAGATGTATAAAAGTAATGTAACATTAACCAATGTTTCCATATTCAATATTTGAACAGATACACTACACGAATGATTACATATTTACAATCACACTTATGCCCAGAGGAGATGAGGTATACCACTCATGCTCCAAACAACCACCACTTAGTCGAAATCGGTACCATACAAGGTCAATGGAAGAGTCGACTGCCAAGACCTCACCTGTCTCAGTCAGTATGAGACCACTGGTAGTGACATCATGTCAAATTGCAACTAGCTTGCCGGGGTATAGCGGCATCTTTGCTAAAGAGCTACATCCGCATCATGCACTCTCTTCGGAGAGATCACACATCAATCCTCGATAATTTTCATCGAGGAAATCACACAACAACCCTGGTATTCATCAGGGAGATCACACATAAATCCCTATCAAGATGTAAGGATATGTTCGTCTGTCACCCCCACATATTTAAAAATATGCACTCCGAGTTAAACTCGTTTCACCATTCAACAAATCCTGACACTGAATGGATCTATGTCCTGGGAAACTACATGATAAGGTTCCATTTGAATAATTAGGTGTATTACAGTATATTTTAGCATTAATCAAGATACAAGCATGAATTATAACAGATTCTACAAAGAAATGTGTAATACATTTATCAAGTACTTTTATAATCTTTGAAACACATTGAATGCATAACACTCGAGATCTCAGTCCCTTATCACATTCTAGGGAATTCTCATCCCTTAACATTATCATCATCATAATTGCTAGATCTGGGTATTCAAACCCTTAGTTCATCATTGAACATTGTCACCTCTTATTAGGTAACTATTACCTCTAGGTTCTCAGACCAGGTATACATTATACTTATTGCACAATTATTTCACATTGCTCACAAGGCTTGTTTAATCTGTATCATATGAAACATCATATCTCGTACCTGACTATGCTCATCATCTCATGATACTTGCATGGTTATTATTTTATGATAAAAACAATATCAAGTACATATCATCACCATGCAATATAAGAGAAATACAACCTTCCCATTATTAGGGTTAGGGTTTCCCTTTCAAACTGATTCGGGTTTCAAGCTAATTAGGTTTTCAAGACAATTAGGGTTTCAAGTTCTTATTATCAAGAATCAAAACCCTGATTCATAGCTTCACATATATTAGGAGTATCAATGTATGTTCATTAAATGATTATCACACAAAGTATGAGTTTCTCTCTCATCCTCACTAGGATATTGATTACGACATACTTTATTAAGTTGGCTCAACCCTTTCCTCAAGGTACATTGTGAAAAACACTAGAGGGGGGGGTGAATAGAGTTTTTAAATACTTTTAACAATTTATTAAACTCAAACAACCACAATTGAAAATTGGAAGAAGGAGACAGGTGTTTAGAGTGGTTCCAACTTTAGCAAAAACTAAAGTTGTCAGTCCACTACCCGGTTGCTTACCCAATCGGGATTTTGAAAGTATTTATTTTATTACCTTCTCAAGGATTTATACAAAATACAATACTTTCCTTTACACCATTTGAACAGCCTTCACTTGAAGTAGGTGCACCAACTTTGAGGTAGCCTTCTTGAAGTAACTCCAAGCTCCCCCTTGAAGTAGCCTTCCTCTCTAGAAGTAACCTCCCGTTGCACCAGCCTTCTGAAGTAGCTCAAAGTCACCTTCTTCACCAAGAAGATCTTCACCCTCTCCAATCCGCAGCCTCCAACCTAGGAGTAGCAAGGAGAGTACAAACGGTAATAGAGAACAAGAAAGAAAAAAAGGAAAATTACAACTTATCCTTTGTAGCCCAAGGCTTGATTTGCCTAGACCAAGCGTATAGATCTCCTAACCAAGTGTATGAACTTGTGATTGCAGTGGGTAGGAGATACTAACCTATAGGACACGAATTTTGAGCTAAGGAAGGAAATAGCCAATTGTCACAATGCTCAAATTGCTCACAAACAGATTGCTCAAAGTATGCTCAAGGATTTCTCAAGTGTAACAAGTATATTTGAGTGTCCTATGGCTTGTCCTATTTATAGGAATGGCCTAAGGATGCTTAAGGACGTTCTAGACAACTTCTAGGGGTTTCTAAGTGATTAACTAGCCGTTAGGTACAAGTTTGTTGTTTTAACAACAGCTAATTAATTAATTCTACAGTTGCTGTCAGAGATCATCTCGGTCGAGGAATGGTCGACCGAGACACCTACTCGATCAAAGTTTTGTCGACCGACAGGCTTTCTGGAACAAGTGATTTGCAACGTCTATCTTCAACTGCCAACTACCTTGTCAGTTGTGTCTAACGGCTACTTTGGATCTTTCTCGGTCGAGAAGATTGTCGACTGAGAGTGTCTCGGTCGAGGAGTTTGTCGACCGAGATTGATCCTGTTTCAATGTTTCAATTTAGGCACTAATTATATGTATGAGTGTGCATATGTGATCCTATTTGAAGGGAATAACTTATCTAAATGTGGTGTTTAGCTACGGAGAATCTAACGCTTGATTTACATGCAATCTAAGTACTTGTACATTATATATTTGTACAAGTTTTTACAAAGCGATTACATTGCATGAAAACATAAACAAGTAAGCATATGGATTTCCCTAGTTGATTTGTCATCCACCTAAATCCTGCACACTCAAGTAGCTCGTTAGATCAATAAGAATGAAATGTTTTTCATAATCAAAACAAAGGGATTTATAGATGTCCATTTAGCCAACAATCTCCCCCTTTTTGAAGATGACAAACATTTCCAAAAATATAAATAAAGGAAATATAAACCACATGAGTTTCATACCTTTAGATTACCTTGTGTAGCTTTTCCTCTTGGTTATAAAATGTGTGCTTATTATTCCCCTTGAATTATGGAACATGAAATCCAATTCACTAGGGAATATAGCAACATTCA
Organism: Alisma plantago-aquatica; assembly: GCA_963693085.1. Taxonomy (NCBI): domain Eukaryota; kingdom Viridiplantae; phylum Streptophyta; class Magnoliopsida; order Alismatales; family Alismataceae; genus Alisma; species Alisma plantago-aquatica. Next base: position 592,522,837 of record OY856412.1, on the reverse strand, counting down.
ATGTAAAGCCAAGAGTTTATTTATGAAACTCATTGATTGAGTGTTTCATAATTACTAAGTTTTAGTTTTATATTTATTTCTCCCCCTTTGTCATTTCAAAAAAAATATCCGTTAAAAATAAAAACTCCCCCTTAATTAGCTGTCCCATCAAATTTAATGAAAAAGATGTCCATTTAAAAGCCAAAATAACATGATGCAAGTAAGAGTTTTTGTTTAAGTAGCACAAATATCAAAGAAAACATCTTCCAAAGGAGTGATAAGCAGTTGCTTCCTAATTTTGTTAAATTGATCGAGTGGAAGTGGTTTTGTAAAAATATCAGCCAATTGATCTTTCGTATCAACATGATGAAGGGAAACATGATTCTTGGAGATATGATCCCTTAAAAAGTGATGACGGATTTCAATATGTTTAGTTCGGCTGTGTAAAATAGGATTGTGTGCTAAGTTTATAGCGCTCGTGTTGTCACAAAAAATAGGCGTAGATGAAAGAGTAAAACCATAATCGTTTAAAACTTGTTGCATATAAAGCACTTGAGCACAACAAGACCCGGCTGCCATATATTCAGCTTTAGTTGTAGATAGTGCAACCGTATTTTGTTTCTTACTAAACCAAGATACTAAAGCTCTTCCTAATAAGAAACAGCCACCACTAGTACTCTTGCGATCAAGGCGACAACCAGCATAATCTGCATCAGTATAAGCTTTAAAATCCAAGGATTGTCCTTTTGGATACCATAAACCAAAACAAGTAGTGCCGGCTAGGTAACGAAGAATTCGTTTAACTGCTAGAAAATGAGAGTGCATAGGTTGTGATTGAAATCGAGCACAAAGACCAACGGAAAACATAATGTCCGGTCCAGAAGCAGTTAAGTAAAGCAAACTACCAATCATGGCTCTATATAAGGAATCATCAATAGGTTCTCCATTTTCATCCTTATCAATTTTAATAGAAGTAGCCATAGGAGTAGTAGCATGTTTGCACTGATCCATCCCGAAACGCTTTAAGAGTTCCTTAGTATATTTTGGTACCCATGTGATGGTCCGATATGGTTAGAATCATTTAAGTACAGACTTGTATAAGAGTTCTGAATCAGAAATCCAGTCGGTCGACAATTGTTCGACCGACATTTGTCTCGGTCGACAAATTGTCGATCGAGAAGATTACTGTATTATAAACAAAGAAACACAGAAATTTAGCTCGGTTGACCAATTTTCGACCGAAATAATTGTTGTAAATTTGATATGTTACAGACATCCGGTCGGTCGACAATTCTTCGACCGATTAATGGTTCGGTCGACAATACTTCGACCGACTAAGTTTCTGTTTCAGTACAACAATGCAGAAAATTAACAATATGCATGAAATCTTTTGTTTAGTTGAGATAAGACAATATAAATAGCAAGATGGAGCGTTTGGCCATATCTCAACTAAATTTCATTTGACTCTACTAAGTTTGAGTTTTTGGGACCCAAACTAATTCGGAATCCTTAGTTTTATAAGGGCATGAAAAGGAATAGTGTCCAAGGCGTAAACAAAAATGGCAAGTAATAGAATCAACTTCATTTCTCTTTCTAGCCATTGTGTTCTTGGGTACAAACATAGTTTGAGTTCTTTTGGGTTGATTTTTCTTTGGAGCATATCCCAAACCTTTTCTTCTGTTGAAAACAGTACCAATGCTTAGAATGTTATCAAGTATATCTTTTCTTCTTAACTCATAAAGTTCTCTTTGCAGCTGAGCAATATCATTCATTTTCTTGTGTAGATCATTTCTTGCTTGATCTAAATCAGATAACAATGAATCTCTTTCTTTTATAACATTATCATAGTCTAGATGGTTACACAAAATAGGTTGAGTCTGAAAGTCTTTAGTTTAGCTAACAAGTCAGTCTTTTCTTTAGAAAGAAGATCAACATTTGTTTCTAAAGTGAGTAGCTTTCTAGTGCAATCATCTAAAGATGTTTTTAAAGACAAATTCTCAAGATCAATGTTATTCTTTTCAGAAGAAAGATTATCTAATTTAGCAATTAGCTCATCATTTGATTTGATAACCTTCTTTAGTTTCTTCTTGACATCAACATACTTATCATGAATTTCTTGTAGATTAGTAACTAACTCTTCTTTAGGAAGATCAAGTAGGCTTACCTCTTGAGAGTCTTCATCATTTTCTCTTGCCATTAGACAATCCACCGTTTCTTCTCCGCTTTCACTGTCACTTGACTCGTCCCATGCAGCTTTATAGGCTTTTTCTCCCTTCTTCTTGTGTGAGCTTTTCTTTCCTTTCTTTGCTTTAGGACATTCATTTTTGAAATGCCCTTTCTTTCCACATTCAAAGCACCTAGGAGTGGTATAAGAAGAGCTGGAAATTTTGTTAGATTTAAATCTTTTGTATTTCTTACCGTTGACGATCAAGGCTTCTTCTCCTTCTTCTTCACTTGACTCCTCACTTTCTTGTGTAACGACTTTTGAAGCTTTTAGAGCCATATCCTTCTTCTTTCCTTGCTGAAGTTCACGTGCTCTTCTTTCCTCCTCTTCTAGGGTTGCTTCATGAGCTTCTAGGTTGCCAATAAGTTGCTCCATTTTCAGTCGAGTGAGGTCGTTTGCTTCTTCAATGGCTGTCACCTTTGGCTTATATTTTGGAGGGAGTGATCGAAGGATTTTTGATACCTGATCTTCTTCAAGGACAGGTTTTCCTAGGGCACTTAAACCATTAACAATAGTAGAAAATTTTGCAAACATTTCACTAATAGATTCATCACGATCCATACGAAAGTGTTCAAACTTTTATTTAAACATGCTAATTTTGGAGTTTTTGACTTGAACTGTTCCTTCATAGGTTATGGATAGTCTATGCCAAATATCATAGGTTGTGTCACAATTAGATATTCTATTAAATTCTCCTACCGATATAGAACAATATAAAATGCTTACAGCTTTTGCATTCATTTGAGCTAGCTTTACCGTATTTGCATCCCATTCTGCAAATTGAATTTGAGGAAGCTCATATGGGGTTGACACCATTCTCCACAAGTCCCAATTGATGCCTTGGAAGTAGAATGCATCCTTCTCTTCCAATATTGGTAGTTTGTTCCATCGAACGCTGGAGGCCTAGCAACAAGTGTCCCTTCGAGGTTAAGGTTGTTGAGCACTCCATCACCCATTTCTTCAAGACCTTGTTAGGGTTCCTTGAAGCCTGCTCTGATACCAATTGAAAAACACTAGAGGGGGGGTGAATAGAGTTTTTAAATACTTTTAACAATTTATTAAACTCAAACAACCACAATTGAAAATTGGAAGAAGGAGACAGGTGTTTAGAGTGGTTCCAACTTTAGCAAAAACTAAAGTTGTCAGTCCACTACCCGGTTGCTTACCCAACCGGGATTTTGAAAGTATTTATTTTATTACCTTCTCAAGGATTTATACAAAATACAATACTTTCCTTTACACCCTTTGAACAGCCTTCACTTGAAGTAGGTGCACCAACTTTGAGGTAGCCTTCTTGAAGTAACTCCAAGCTCCCCCTTGAAGTAGCCTTCCTCTCTAGAAGTAACCTCCCGTTGCACCAACCTTCTGAAGTAGCTCAAAGTCACCTTCTTCACCAAGAAGATCTTCACCCTCTCCAATCCGCAGCCTCCAACCTAGGAGTAGTAAGGAGAGTACAAACGGTAATAGAGAACAAGAAAGAAAAAAAGGAAAATTACAACTTATCCTTTGTAGCCCAAGGCTTGATTTGCCTAGATCAAGCGTATAGATCTCCTAACCAAGTGTATGAACTTGTGATTGCAGTGGGTAGGAGATACTAGCCTATAGGACACAAATTTTGAGCTAAGGAAGGAAATAGCCAATTGTCACAATGCTCAAATTGCTCACAAACAGATTGCTCAAAGTATGCTCAAGGATTTCTCAAGTGTAACAAGTATATTTGAGTGTCCTATGGCTTGTCCTATTTATAGGAATGGCCTAAGGATGCTTAAGGACGTTCTAGACAACTTCTAGGGGTTTCTAAGTGCTTAACTAGCCGTTAGGTACAAGTTTGTTGTTTTAACAACGACTAATTAATTAATTCTGCAGTTGCTGTCAGAGATCATCTCGGTCGAGGAATGGTCGACCGAGACACCTATTCAGTCGAAGTTTTGTCGACCGACTGGCTTTCTGGAACAAGTGATTTGCAACGTCTATCTTCAACTGCCAACTACCTTGTCAGTTGTGTCTAACGGCTACTTTGGATCTTTCTCGGTCGAGAAGATTGTCGACCGAGAGTGTCTCGGTCGAGGAGTTTGTCGACCGAGATTGATCCTGTTTCAATGTTTCAATTTAGGCACTAATTATATGTATGAGTGTGAATATGTGATCCTATTTGAAGGGAATAACTTATCTAAATGTGGTGTTTAGCTACGGAGAATCTAACGCTTGATTTACATGCAATCTAAGTACTTGTACATTATATATTTGTACAAGTTTTTACAAAGTGATTACATTGCATGAAAACATAAACAAGTAAGCATATGGATTTCCCTAGTTGATTTGTCATCCACCTAAATCCTGCACACTCAAGTAGCTCCTTAGATCAATAAGAATGAAATGTTTGTCATAATCAAAACAAAGGGATTTATAGATGTCCATTTAGCCAACACATTGGCCTACATTTATCAAAATGCATTAAACTCTTTACATCTTAATGTATCATTTAACACAACACACTTCATGTGTTACTCAATCAAGTATATTGGATTTGAGGTTCTTCCACCATATCAAGCAATATGTGTGTGCTTGCTTCCATATCACCCAAGAGGTGTGTGCTTGCTTTCATATCGGGAAAGAGGTGTGTGCTTGCTTACCATATCGCCCAAGAGGTGTGTGCTTGCTTCCATATCGGGCAAAAGGTGTGTGTGTGTGTCGTCATATCATGCATGAGGTGCATACTCATCACCATATCATTCTAGATATGTTTTACCATCACCATATCATTCTGGATATGTATGTTAATCACCATGTCATGCATGAGGTGTATAATCATCACCATATCGTGCATGAGATGTAGGTTCATCACCATATCATGCATGAGGTTATACTGGTCACCATATCGTGCATGAAATGTAGGTTCATCACCATATCGTGCATGACGTGTATCCTTGATCACCATATCATTCATGAGGTGTGTGTGTGTGTCACATATAGTGGCTTGCTCAAAATTAGGGTTTCCATTTCGGGTTAGACCCTTATGCTCATACCTCTTCAAACCTTCATGGTATCAGCCTACCCTTCACCATGTGTTAAGTGATAGCCTAGAAAACTGGTTAGTCTAAACCAAACAAAGTGTGCAAACTAATAGGGGTGTGGGGTTTGAAGGTATATTGGGTATCATCTCACCATATTGGGTTTCATCACCATATCGGGTTAGAGGTGCTTCTACCCGATATCGGTTTGTGCCATGATGATGTCATCATCTTCAAGTGCTATACTTTCGTCCTTATTGTCCTATTTCATGAATAACCATCCTATGCAACTATTAGAACTCCTGGATTCATCAATTATTCAAGGAAACTCGAAATTGAAAGTAGATCATCAAATATAGCAAGATTGAAGGTGAATAATAATATGATTAGGTTCAAGTTATATAACCCGCCTCAAGAACAACTTCAAAGATACAAGCTCAAAAGCTTCACATTCCCAAGGTTGAAGATGAACTTATCACAAATACAAGACTCGTTTACAACTTCTCTACATGTAAGGAATCACCATAGTTAAGAACTTGGTGAAGAAGAAAAGAGCACAACCTGAGATTCATGCTTCAACCAAGGCTGAAGATGGCCATGGCTTCACCTTAAGATTAAGGTTTGATCTCCTCCTTTATACTCAACTCTATGCATGATATCTAAGAGAAAGAGGGTTGTAGGATTTGAAAAGTTCACTAGTAGGTGAAAGGAGTGGTATATATAATTGAGGTTCATGAGAGAGAGAGTATAAGAAGTGTCATCTTCTTATACTACTAGGTGCCACGTGTCCATGCATGGTTGACATGTGTCCATGCACACACATTTATCTTAGCATGCAAAACTCTTGACGATAATCTAGGGATAAGATTTTGGACATTATTTATCTTGTTAAGCAAGATATTTCAACTCCACATCACTTTATTCACAAACAGATACACTTTTTCTAAGGAGAGTTGTAAACTGACATCCATCACCTTCTTGAGGTGCTTAACCCATCATGGCAAAGGCCAAGAATTGAAAAAATGATATGGGACCTCCTCTATGGCTCCTTGTCTGATAGGCACTCCCATATAAGCTCTACAACTCGATACAACTCATATAAGGGTTTCAACTATACAACTCTTCTTGGTCTTTTCATAACCAAGAATACCATCAATCAAAAATGGTTCAAACATGGTGCCTATTTATTTCTATCTCCTCTATATGATTTTAAGAGATATTAGAGACACACTAGAGGTGGTAATTTTCATATCAACCCTGCATTTTGGGTAAATTGTAATTTGCACCAAAATTGGTACATAAGGCATAAGCATTATTCAAACAAGTTCTAACTCAGAACTTAGGCTTTCCACAAGCCGCCCCTTAACATCATTCTCTCTCTTATAATGATAAAGAACTTGAAGCATGTTTAAAATGTGACATATTTCAATATGACCCCTCATCTTGGGTAAATTGCAATTTACACCCAAACTATCATATAATGCACAAATAGTTTGCAAATAAGCTCAAACTTGAAAATTAAACTCAAGGAGAGTCTTAATTACTTTTAAAAAGATTAAAACAAGTTTATAAACAACTTACTTAAGCAACATTTCCAGGTTTATGCATAACCCAGGTCAGGGATGTTACAATTATCAACCCCTAATAGGGATTTTGTCCCTAAAATCTCAAGAGAAAAGAGAAGGGTACTTCCTCATCATTTCTTCTTCCAGCTCCCATGTGGCTTCTTCAACACCACAACGATGCCAGAGAACTTTCACAAGAACTATGTCTTTCTTTTTAAACTTCTTGATTCTTCTGTCAAGAATCATCATTGGACCTTCTACATAAGATATATCTTCATTCAATTCTATCTCTACAGGTTGCAACATCAACTCTGTATTAGGATGACACTTTCTCAACATAGATATATGAAACACTTGATGTAGTCTATGTAGCTCAGGTGGCAACTCCAACGTAGGCTACCTTTCTAATCCGTGTTGTCACTGGGTAAGGTCCCATAAATCTAGGAGCTAACTTACCCTTCTTCCCAAATCTGAGAACACCTTTTGAAGGAGAGACCTTGAGATACACTCTATCTCCAACTTGGAATTCTAAAGGTCAATGACATTTATCGACATATGACTTATGTCTATCCTATGCAGCCTTCAACTGTTGTTGTATTACTTTAATCTTTTCAGTTGTCTGTTGCACTAATTTAGGACCCAGAAGTTGGTATTTTCCTATCTCATACCAGCATAATAGAGATTGACAACGTCTACCATATAATGCTTCATATGGTGCCATATCAATACTAGTCTAATATTTATTGTTGTAGGCAAACTCTATTAAGCTCAAGTGTAAGTCCCAACTTCCTAAAAACTGAAGAACACATGCCCTAAGCAAGTCCTCCAAAGTCTGTATAGTCCTTTCAGATTGTCCATCTGTCTGAGGGTGAAAAGTTGTGCTAAAATTTAACTATGTACCGGATGGAGCCTCCACTCGCGTGAAGTTGCATGCACCACTAAAAATCCTAGAGATAGTAAGTCTCTAAGTTTAGCCTTATGTGTGCTATAATAAGATCTCCACCCATGTACGCTAAGGTATGTGCAAGTCTTATTGTAGTATAGTTGAGGGTCGAATCCATGAGACAACGGTCTTGTTAAGGATTAACAAGATGGAAAATGTTATAATTCTACTTATCTTGTAACATCCTCGACCTGGGTTATGATGTAACCCTAGATGTTTTGTTTTATAAAGATAATTATATGCGTGCTCTTATCTTTTGAAAAGTAATTAAGGCTCAAGAGGAACTTATGTTTCAATTTTAGTCCTTTTTGAATAATGTTGAAAACATTGTTTTGCCTGTGTTGGACTAAAGTGCAAATTACCCAAGTTGAGGGGTTAACTTGCAAATGTTACATGATAAAATATTCCTCAAATTTTAAAGCATAATAAGAATGAAAATGATGCAGAGGTATGGCTTGTGGTAGCCTGAGCACCAATAAAGAGCTTATTAAGCAATGTTTGTGCATTAAAACCTAGTTTTGGTGTAATGTGTAATTTACCCAAAACATAGGGTTCAATATGCAAAATACCACTTCTAGAGAGTCCCTAATGTTTCTTGGTATTAATTAGAGACAAGAAAGTCAGAGGGGCGTCTCATTTGAATCACTTTGGAGGAGAGAGAATCTTGATATTAAAATAATCAAGGTTTAAGCATAATTGAAACCCTAATTCAATTTAATGCAAAAATAAATGTATTAATGGAAGTGCCCTTAAAAAAATGAGATGGATGAATTTTTATAAGTATGGAAGTCCTTGTGCCTTGAAAAGGCAACGAAATATCTAAAGTGAGTTGAGAGCCCACTCACAATAGTTAAAGAAAAAGTAATATCCACTCAATTTTGGATATTATTATTATATTGATTAAGGTGCCTAATTTGCCTTCTTTTAATTCATGGATAATGAATAGGAATTACAAGATGGGGGAGATGGATTCATATGCAAGGGATGTAGTGGAGTATGTGGCACCAATTTTTGGAGTTGAAGGAATTATTTATCACTTTCTCTCTCATTGAAATTCCCTTATATACATCCCATTTTCAACCCACATGAAAGGATTTTTTTATTCCTTTTTCTTTCCTTGCTTTGGCCATGCACAAAGGGAGCTTAGGATAAATAGGAGGACTTGCCCCAACCTATAGGTAAGCTCCATAGTCATCTTCAACCTTGATTTCATGGTGGAAATCGAAATTCAATGTTTAATCTCTTCTTTTCTTCATTCAATCTTCAACCTTAGCCATTCATTTCACTCAAAGACTTGAGAACGGGCCTTGGACAGTTGAGATAGCTTCATTCACCATTAGGGACATGAATCTTGAAGATTGGATTCAGCTTTGAAGGCGGTTTATATAACTTGAACCCTTAAATGTCATTATTGCTTGCAATTTATTCATCATGTGTTGAACCTTTCTTCTTTCTCGATTTCCTTTTGATTAGTTGTTGAAATCACCATAAGAATCACAATTGATTTCGAAGGTTTGAAGCTTGAAGATTATGATTTCATATTAAGCACACACCTCAACAAAGGAATGGGTAAACGCTTTTCAAAACCGATTGAGCTAATTCGGTTTCAAAACCGATTGAGCTAATTCAGTTTCAAAACCGATTGAGTTGATTCGGTTTCAAGACCGAATGGATAATTGAACCCAAGACTGAATGGGTAATTTACTTCAAAACCTAATGGGTAATTGAGTTCAAGACCGGATGGGTAATTGACTTCAAGATTGAATGGGTAATTGAATTCAAAACCGAATGGGTAATGGATCTCAAGATCGAATGGGTAATTTAACTTCAAAACCGTTTGGGGTTAATTGCTGATGTGAATGATGAAGATCCAATGGCTCAAATTGATTTAATTTTTAATGGATTCAAGGATGGGTGATCCATTTATTACTAACCCTAATTGGATTGAATGGTTGAAACCTTAAATCGATTGAGTCAATTTCTAAGTTGAATGGCTCAAACGGTTTCAAGACCGTTTGAGGGCAAACAAACTCAAGACCGTTTGAGATCAAACGGTCCCAAGACTGTTTGGAGGTCAAGGGCTATGATGGATGGTTGGAGATCCAACAGTTGTAAGTTGATGTACTTTCAATGGTCCAATTGATGTGTGATTCAATAAAGCAAACCCTAAAATCAATTTATTGATTGGAGGAAATCCTAATTGGTCCATTTGGTTTCAAGGTGGTTTGGATCAAACGGTCTTGAGACCGTTTGGTATCAAATGGTCTTCAGACCATTTGGAGGGCAAACGGTCTCAAACCGTTTGACATTCAATCGGTTTCAATGATGGGTGGTCCATTCAGTTTCAATGATAATTTGATCAAATGGTTTCAAAACCGATTGAAGGAGTTAGGGCAAGACCGTTTGGAGGTCAAGCACCTCAAGACCGTTTGGAGGTACAATTGAACCAAGACCATTTAAGGTCAAATGGTCTTCAAGACCGTTTGAAGGTCAAGTGACTCCAAGACCGTTTGAAGGTCAAGGAGGTCAAAACCATTTGAGGGTTCAAAAAGTAACAAAACCATTTGGAGATCTAATAGACTCAAAGCTTTGAAAGATTAATTAACCCCATGATTGTTAAGGATGTTTATCAAAGGTAATTACAATGGTTGTACCTTTAAGTTACTAGGGTGATTAGTACCCTTTGAGGGGTTAACCTTTGATCCTTATGGAAGCAATATTTCAACACACTATGCTATCCCTAAATGTGTGTACTTAAATGAGGGGTTGACCTAATCTAGTTAAGCCTAAAGTAATCAACATCCTAGAGAGGATGAGAGAAAGATAGGAATTCATACATGTATGATAATCATGTAGTGGTTAAGCCTCAACACTTTGAACATGAATAAAATATGTATTTAGGGTATGAACCTTGATAAAGAGATCATGAAACCCTAATCGAGATGGTTGAAGAGCCCTAATCCTAATTTAGGGCAATGTTAGGTGAAACCCCAATTTAGGGTGATGTCATGTGAAACCCCAACATAGGGTGATGTTATGTGAAACCCTAATATAGGGTGATGTCATGTGAAACCCCAGCATAGGGTGATGTTATGCAAAACCCTAATTGATAAAAAAGGGAAACCCTATTCCTCATAATGGATAATCTTATATCAATAATGGTTGAATAAATCAAATGAGTGACTTATGACCAATGCGTTACATGATATGTGATGAACTGGTGCATAAAGTATTAGGATGGGAATTGCCCTAATACAAGATAAGTTTATGAACTTAAGTAAGATAAAGGTGATGAGGGAAGTGAAACATCAGGATGTGATAGATATCACATTCAGCACCTCAAGGTTGATACACCTTGATGTACCCTAAATCCAATATACCTGGATGAGTAACACATGAAGTGTGTCTTGACTATTATTACATTAAGATGTAATGCACTTTGATAAGTGTAGGCTAACATACCTTGAGAAAGGGTTAAGCCAAGATAATAAAGTATGATGGAATCAATATCCTAGAGAAGATGAGAGAGAAACTCACACTTTGTGATGATTATCATTTAATGATAAAAAATGAGAATAAATAAGTATAATTGAATACTTATGATATCAATGTATTCTCCTAGATGTGTGGAGAAATGAAATAGGGTTTGAATTAATAATATGAACTTGAAACCCTATTCGGCTATAGAGGGAAACCCTAACCCTAATAGTTGTTTCCTAGTGAGAGGTGACAAGATGTTTAATGGGCCTTGTGAGCCATGTGAATAGTTGTTGCCTAGTGAAAGGTGACAACATGTTTAATGGGCCTTGTGAGCCATGTGAATAGTTGTTGCCAAGTGAAAGGTGACAAGATGTTTAATGGGCCTTGTGAGCCATGTGAATAGTTGTTACTTAGTAAGAGGTAACAAGATGTTTATAAAAGTTTCATGTGAGCAATGATAATGTTCAAATAAACTAGGAAATGGAAACTTAGTAATATAATAATAATAAATGGATACAATTATAATAATGAAATCTTAATCATGCATGCTTTATGCTTATAGCCATATAAGGACTATAATGTTTTGAATAAGCTTAATGGAGATAAGAGGAATACTTGAATTACATAAAGGATGTGAATTAGTATGATGGCTTGGCCAAGGTTTAATACCTAGTAAAGGTGATGTAGTATTCAGTGATGATGCACATGATTGGCATAGTTCAATACCTGGAATAATTGCACATGATTGGTCATAACCCAATGCCTGGAATAATGTCACAAGGTTGGTAATAATCTAATGCCTGGAATGGTTGCACATGATTGGTCATAACCCAATACCTAGAATAATGTCACAGGATTGGTCATAACCCAATACCTGGAATAATTGCACAGGATTGGTAATAACCCAATACCTAGAATAATTGCACAAGATTGGTCATAACCCAATACTTAGAATAATGTCAGAGGATTGGTCATAACCCAATACCTGGAATAATTGCACAGGATTGGTCATAACCCAATACCTGGAATAATGTCATAGGATTGGTCATAAACCAATACCTGGAATAATTGCACAGGATTGGTAATAATCCAATACCTGGAATAATTGCACAGGATTGGTCATAACCCAATACCTAGAATAATGTCACAGGATTGGTAATAATACAATGCCTAGAATGGTTGCACATGGTTGGTAATAATCCAATGCCTGGAATGGTTGTACAGGGTTGGTAATAATCCAATGCCTAGAATGGTTGCACATGATTGGTAATAATCCAATGCCTAGAATGTTTGCATAGAATTGGCATAGTCCAATGCCTGGACAAAATATGATGATGTATACTCACATGACTAGAACAATCCAAAATCTGGTTAATAGATTGGCTAAGGTCAACAGACAGAAATGAGAATGATTCATGGATGACATACCATGATAATGAGTATCTCAGGATAAGCTAGAGATGTTGATACAGTAAGATGGATAAATGATATACATGTTCTTCATATTCCTTATAAAGTGAATATATGAATTACTGTTCTATCACATATAGCTGCAATACTTTAAAATATGAGAATGTTCTAAATTGCTTATCCTTTGATCAGTTTCATGCTATTAAACTACAATAATAATGTTTCTGGTGGAGATTTATATCTCTCGCTGGGATAATTTCAATTGTCTCACCCCCGTGGGATCCAACATTTTTTAGGTGGACAAGGACAAGGAGGTAAGAACCATACTATAGGGGAAGTACAACAGCATCAAGGACAGCAGTAACATCTCAGGTGGAGATACTAACTGTCATGTCTTATAGATAAGAGTCCTATGTGTCATCTTTGTACTCTCAGGTCCTTGGAGTTTGTACTTAGTATTTTCATAATCGATATGAGATTTTGGTTTGAATGCCTCGAGGTTGTGTATTGCTCATGTATAGACTTAACAGAGCAATTGATGTATGTAATCCTTGAGAAGAGATGGTACACGATATGTACATGTAATACTTTGGTTCTTGTTGTTAAGAGTTTCCTGGAATTGGATCTCTTTGAAAAAGGTTTTAATTTTTAGTGATTTTTGTTAATCCGCTGTTAATGATCGCTTCCGCTTAGTTAATAACGTTTTGTTTGAACGGTGCGTCACATATCTACTCAAGAGTTGATATCTAGATCGAAGAGTTGATTTGATGATTCAACTAATATGCAAATGTAAATTAAATGACAGGAAAGTAAACTTAAGGTTGTAAACAATATTTGGAAACCACTAGGATGTGACGGAGTTTCACCACCACTATGCATGGATCATAACATACATCATAATAACATGGCTTGCAATAAGAGTCTAAATAGTTAGTATCTTTGTAGATTTAGGTTCCTTTCAGATAGATAACTACGAGAAACGTGAGAGTATTGTAATGCCAGCCATCCCTGAATGAATGGTCACTTACTTTGCATCACTTCCTTCGCAAAGTGTGTTCCTAGACCTATCAAAGTTGTACTTTCATACATCAACTGATTCCATTTCATAGTATGAAAGTACAACGATGGAGGTGAGTTTACTCCACTCCTTGAAAAGTGCTCCTAGATACCGAAACAGATATATGGTGATTACATACATCAAGAACCAACATGCAATCGGTAATCAAATCTAAAAGCACAAACATAGACAATTCGTACTAGCAGATAATAAGTAATGCAGGTTGGTGATCAAGCAACTAGAATTCATTAAACGATTGATGTTGAACTGAAAAGATAGTATTTTTTATTGCAAACTCATGAATTACAATGCATGTAATGAAAACATGGGTAGCGGGGCTACTCCCCGCACCCTAGTGTATAGAACTACTTGCTCATGGCAAGAACAAAGAAGGTAATAGGAGAAGAGAAGGAGAATATCATCTCCATGTAGGAGGGAGGAAGGTCGACCCCTTAGAGTAGAGAACAACTATATTCACACTACGTGGTTGCCTTGGTGATGAATCCTTAACTTCCCTCCTTCTATGTCGATGAGAGAGAGTAGGCTTATGGATGGAGTGTGGATCTTAGACCGGAAGCCTTAGGGTGAACGATGGAAGATGAAGTAGCTCTGGAGCGATGGAGGTTGCCTTTGGGTGTCTAAGACTTGATGTCAAATGAGGACCCCTTGAGTCCTATTTATAGGCTCCAAGGGGGTCTTGAACGGTATCGGGACCGTTTGGATCTTCACGGTCTGGAGACCGTTTGGATCCTCACGGTCTTGGGACCGGTAGCCTTTACACGGTCTTGGGACCGATAGGCCTTCACTCGGTCTTGGGACTATTTTGGTTGGGACTTTTGCAATTTTTTGGGGTTTATCTATAAGAAGAAAAGGAGAAATATCAGTCTATTGGTATATTCACAATAAAGCTAGAAAGTTAAGTATTCAATCTAATTTATCTAAGAAAGAGTATGGAAAACTAAGAAAAGCTAGTAAGATAACATAAAAAAATGGGAGGTTATCAGTACACAAGGCTCTATGTAGTCGTTCCCACTCTATAACAGACTCCACTTTCTTAGGATCAACATGAATACCTAAAGTAGATATAACGTGTCCTAGGAAAGACACTTCTGATAACCAGAACTCACACTTGCTAAACTTAGCATATAGCTTGTGATGTCTTAGCAAAGTCAAGGCTTGACGAAGGTGTTGTTCATGTTGTTGGTCATCTCTACTGTATATCAGGATGTTGTCTATGAAGACCACTATGAATTGATCAAGGAATGACCAGAAGATTCTATTCATCAACTCCATGAATGTAGCTCGTGCATTAGTTATTCCAAATGACATAACTACAAACTCATAATGACCATACCTTATCCTAAAAGCTGACTTAGGTATGCCACTCTCCTTGATACGTAACTGATGATATCCTGATGTTAGATCTATCTTAGATAACACTATTGTACCACGCAACTGGTCAAACAGATCATCTATCCTTGGTAGAGGATATTTGTTCATTATAGTCACCTTGTTAAGCTGTCTATAGTCTATGCATAATCTCATAGACCCATCCTTCTTTTTAACAAAAAGAACTACATCACCCCATGGTGAAGTACTCGGTCGAATGAAACCTTTCTCAAGCAACTCCTGTAACTATTTCTTGAGTTCTTCCATCTCAGTAGGCACCATCTTATAAGGTGTTTGGGCTATGGGTTGCGTACCCAGAATTAGATTAATCTCGAAATTAATCTCTTGAGGTGGTGGAATATCTGGAAATTCTTTAGGAAACACATCCTTGAATTCCTTAACAACATGAACTTTAGAAAGACTAGGACTCTCTGCTTTGGTGTTTATCACATGTGCCAAGAATGCTTCACATCCTTGTTGCATCAATCTCTCAACTACCATTACTGACACTAGACAGGTTGGAAGAATCTTTCTGTCCCCCTGAAAGACCCATGTCTCATCACTGTCTTAGAATATAGCTTGCTTGGAACCACAATCTAAGACAATCTTATACTTTTCTAGGGTATCCATCCCAAGAATTACATCAAACATTTGCATCTCAAGTAGTATAAGATCCACCTGAATGTTGTGTTCTGAAAAGAAAAGAACATAGGGAGAACATACCTCCTACAATATTTTAGATCTGACTAATGGAGTTTCTAATAACAGATTATCTGCTCTACAACTTACAGTCATATTACAGTCATGAATCCCTTCTCGAGTGATAAAGGAATGTGTAGCACCTGGATCAATCAAAATAGATACAAAGTAGGATGAAGATATATCAGAATGAAACAATTCCATTTGACCTATCATGACTCATGGATTAACCACTGCCTCCATCGGATTCATAGCATAGAATCTCACCGTTGCCTGTTGCCGACTCGTGCTCTATTGTTTAGTGAAGATGAACCTGCTTGGGATGCAAGTCCATGTCCTCGTGTGCCACTGTTGAACTGTTGCCTCTGAGAGCCTATTGACTCTTTCTCGGTGGTTGGGTTACCTCCATGTCTCTAACTGGACATTTTCTCATCATATGTCCTGTCTGCCCACACTTAAAACAGTTTATGTCCCGTTGTGGTCTAGATGGTCCTGTTACTAACATTGATGTCGTACTATGGGCTCCAATTGGTAGAAAACTACAACCTCTACCCTTGCTTGACGTCCACTGCGTATGAGTATTCAACCTATGTGGTGCTATTGGTGCAAGAAATCTCAGTTTCTTGAAACTTCCAGACCTCTATCCCTAGAACTGGGTAGGTACTTTCCTACTGTTAGCCTCACGTTTCTCAGTCACGGACCTCTCTATCCTCCTAACTGACTCCACAAAGGTGGCAACCCTCTCTCTATTCTCTAGAGCAGCTACAAGTGTGGTTAACTCCACATTCAAACCCTTCTCAAAATGACAAATCCTTTCCTCATCTGTAATAGCCATGCATGGACAAAACCGTATAAGTTCCATGAACTTAGCTTCATACTCACTAATCTTCATCGGTCCTTGTTTAATCTGCTCGAACTATGAGATTTTCTCATCCAGATAAGTCTTGGGAAAGTATCTACTAACAAACTCATGTCGGAATTCCTACCATCTGACCTAAACAATAGGTCTTTTCTCTTCTTCAATGGCCCACCATGGCCAGTGCTTCCTTTTAAAAGGTACACATCATGCCTAACTTTATCAGTTTCTGGGATGTTAAGGATTCTAAAGGCTTTTTCCAGTTCACTAAGCCATGAATCTACATCTACTGAGTCAGAAGTACCGACATATTTGGTGGCTTCTACCTGGCATAATCGCTCAAAGGTCTTACCAGATCCATGTCCCTAATTGGGAACTGGTACCCTAGGTGTTGGTGTTGGCATTTGATCTACCATATGCGTCATTGTTGTCATGAAATGCCCAAAAAGAGCATGAAAGGTTGGGTCTTCTAGCATGGCTTGATCAAGTTGGGGATTCTCAGGCAATGATTGCTTTCTAGCCTGATCCCTTGCACCTCCTCCTGGTGTAGCAACACTACTCTCATTAGCATGCTCTTTGTGTGCTCCAGCCATCTTTTAGCTTTACTTCTTCTCCTACATGAGCAGAAGTCACTATAAGATAAACTGGAGGATACTAGAACAGACTCAACAACCTTAATACTATGTCTCCGTAGACTCAGTGAACCTTAGGCTATGATACCAAAACCTTGTGATGACCTGACAGCCGAATCGCCACCAGTAATTACATGGAATAACCATTAGCGGTGGATTAACAAAAATCATTAAAAATTAAAAGTTTTGCAAAGAGATCCATTTCCAGGAAACTCTTAAAGAAAGAACCAAAACAATATATACATCATGTCACATTGTACATACATTGTACCATCTCATCTCAAGGATATCATATACCAGTTGCTTTGCCCAAACATATACATAAACAACATAAAATCTCGAGGCATACAAGCTAAAATCTCATATCATTTATAAAACCGTTACGTACTAACTCCCAAGGATGTGAGAGTACATAGATGACACATATGACTTCTATCTACAAGACACGACAGATAGCACACTCAACCTGAGCTATTACTGTAGTCCTTGTTGTTGTTCTTCTCCCTCTGCAGTACGATCTCTACCTCCTCATCCGCGTCCACCTAAAAATTGTGGAACCCATGGGGTGGGATAAAAGTCCCAGCGAGAGATATAACTCTCCGACAAAAATATTATTATCATAAGTAAAAATTATAAAATAGAGCAGAGGATCTTTATGAAAATAAGCATGTTTAATCATTGTTTAATTTCATAGCAAAGCAATAGCATTGTTTAAGCAATTCAACTATCCATGACAGAGCTATAGATCATCTATTTACTTTATAAGGAATATGAAGAATGTGTATAACATCTACCTAATTAAGATGTATAAAAGTAATGTAACATAAACCAATGTTTTTGTATTCAATCCTTAAACAAATATGCTACATGGATGATTACATATTTACAATCACACTTATGCCCAAAGGAGATGAGGTATACCGCTCATGCTCCAACCGACCACTTCTTAGTCAAAATTGACACCATACAAGGTCAATGGAAGAGCCAGCTTCCAAGTCCTCACCCGTCTCAGTCAGTACGAGACCACTGGCAGTGACATCATGTCAAATTGCAACTAGCTTGCCGGGTATAGCGGCATCTTTACTAAAGAGCTACAGCTGCAACATGCACTCTCTTCGGGGAGATCACACATCAAACTCCGGTACATTTTCATCAGGGCGATCACACAACAACCTTGGTATTCATTGAGGAGATCACACAGAAATCCCTATCAGGATGTAAGGATATGTTCATTTGTCACCCCCACATATTCAAAAATATGCACTCCGAATTAAACTCGTTTCACCATTCAACAAATCCTGACACCGAATGGATCTATGGCATGGGCAACTACATGATAAAGTTTCATTTGATTAATTAGGTGTATTATAGTATCTTATAACATCAATCAAGTTACAAGAATGAATTATAACAGATGCTACAAAGAAAGGTGTAATACATTTATCAAGTACTTTTATAATCTTTGGAACACATTGAATGCATAACACTTGGGATCTCAGTCCCTTATCACATTCCTGAGACTTCTCATCCCTTAACATTATTATCATCATGATTGCTAGATCTGGGTATTAAAATCCTTAGTTCATCATTGAACATTGTCACCTCTTATCAGGTAACTATTACCTCTAGGTTCTCAAACCAGGTATACATTATACTTATTGCACAAGTATTTCACATGGCTCACAAGGCCCATTTAATCTGTATCATATGAAACATCATAGTTCGTACATGACTATGCTCATCATCCCACAATACATGGTTAGTATTTTTTGATAAAAACAATATCAAGTACATATCATCACCATGTAATACAAGAGAAATACAACCTTCCCATTATTAGGGTTAGGGTTTCCCTTTCAAACCAATTAGGGTTTCAAGCTAATTAGGTTTTCAAGACAATTAGGTTTTAAAGTTCATATTATCAAGAATCAAAACCCTAATTCATAGCTCCACATATATTAGGAGTATCATTGTATGCTCATTAAATGATTATCACACAAAGTATGAGTTTCTCTCTCATCATCACTAGGATATTGATTACAATATACTTTATTAAGTTGGCTCAACCCTTTTCTCAAGGTACATTGGACTACATTTATCAAATGCATTAAACTCTTTACATCTTAATGTATCATTTCACATAACACACTTCATGTGTTACTCAATAAAGTATATTAGATTTGAGGTGCTTCCACCATATCACACAAGAGGTGTGTGCTTGCTTCCATATTGCCCAAGAGGTGTGTGATTGCTTTCATATCGGGCAAGAGGTGTGTGCTTGCTTACCATATCGCCCAAGAGGCGTGTGCTTGCTTCCATATCGGGCAAAAGGTGTGTGTGTGTCACCATATCGTGCATGAGGTGTATACTCATCACCATATCATTCTAGAGATGTTTCACCATCACCATATTGTTCTAGAGATGTATGTTAATCACCATATTGTGCATGAGGTTTATACTCATCACCATATCGTGCATGATATGTAGGTTCATAACCATATCGTGCATGAGGTGTATACTCATCACCATATCATGCATGAGATGTAGGTTCATCACCATATAGTGTATAAGGTGTATCCTAGATCACCATATCGTGCATGAGGTTTATGTGTGTGTCACATATATTGGGTTTCTCAAAATTAGTGTTTCAATATCAGGTTAGACCCTTATACTCATACCTCTTCAAACCTCGATGGTATCGGCCTACCCTTCACCATGTGTTAAGTGACAGCCTAGACAGCTAGTTAGTCTAAACCAAACCAAGTGTACAAACTGATAGGGGTGTGGGGTTCCAAGGTATATCGGGTATCATCTCACCATATTGGGTTTCATCACCATATTGAGTTAGAGGTGCTTCTACCCAATATCGGTTTATCCCATGATGATGTCATCATCTTCAAGCTCTAGACTTTTGTCCTTACTATCCTATTTCACGGAAAATAGTCCTATGCAACTATTAGAACTCATGGATTCATCAATTATTCAAGGAAACTCGAAATTGAAAGTAGATCATCAAATATAGCAAGATTGAAGGTGAACAATAATATGATTAGGTTCAAGTTATATAACCCGCCTCAAGAACAAATTCAAAGCTCTAAGATCCAAATCTTCACATTCCCAAGGTTGAATATGAACTTATCATAGATCCAAGACTCGTTCACAACTCCTCTACATGTAAGGAATCACCATAGTTAAGAACTTGGTGAAGAAGAAAAGAAAGAAAGAATCACAACCCGAGATTCATGATTCAACTAAGGTTGAAGATGACCATGGCTTAACCTTAAGCTTAAGGTTCGAGCTTATCCTTTCTCCTCAACTCTATGCATGATATCTAAGAGAAAGAGGGTTGTAGGATTTGAAAAATTCACTAGTAGGTGAAATGAGTGGTATATATAATTGAGGTTCATGAGAGAGAGTGTATAAGAGGTGTCATCATCTTATACTACTAGGTGCCACGTGTCCATGCATGGTTGACACGTGTCCATGCATACATATTTATCTTGACATGAAAAAATCTTAAGGATAATCTAGGGATAAGTTTTCGGCCATTTGTTATCTTGTTGAGCAAGATATTTCAACTCCACATCACTTTATTCACAAATCGATATACTTTTTCTAAGGAAAGTTGTAAAGCGATATCCATCACCTTCTTGAGGTGCTTAGACCATCATGGCAAAGGCCAAGAGTTGATAAAATGATATGGGACCTCCTCTATGGATCCTTGGCTGATAGGCAACCCCATATAAGCTCTACAACTCGATACAACTCATATAACGGTTTCAACAATACAACTCTTCTTGGTCTTTTCATAACCAAGGATACCATCAATAAAAAATGGTTCAAACATGGTGCCTATTTCTTTATATCTCCTCTATATGATGTTAAGAGATATTAGAGACACTCTAGAGGTGGTAATTTTCATATCAACCCTACATTTTGGGTAAATTGTAATTTGCACCAAAATTGGTACACAAGGCACAAGCATTATTCAAACAAGTTCTAACTTGGAACTTAGGCTTTCCACAAGCCGCCCCTTAGAATCATTCTCTCTCTTATGATGATAAAGAACTTGAATCATGTTCAAAATGTGACATATTTCAATATGACCCCTCATCTTGGGTAAATTTCAATTTACACCCAAACTATCATATAATGCACAAACAGTTTGCAAATAAGCTCAAACTTGAAAATTAAACTCAAGGAGAGTCTTAATTACTTTTAAAAAGATTAAAAACAGTTTATAAATAACTTACTTAAGCAAAAAATTTAGGTTTATGCATAACCCATGTTAGTGATGTTACATAATGGAACAGTCTCCTAGGTATGTTTCTTAGTGGGGTGTTTCATAGTTTGCAAGTAAAACAATGCTATTTATGGTCTCAAACAAAGTACAAGGACTTGGTTTGAGAAATTTAGGAGATCTTTCAATATTATGGATAAGTCTTAGGCAAATCAATCGCATTTAATTTGCCTTCATATGAAGGGACTATATTCCAATTGTTTATGTTGATAGTATACTTATTTCTAAGAGTAACTATGTTGTTTTCTGACAGATCAAAAATATCTTATAATCATAGTTTGTCACAAAGGGTCTTAGTCCTATTAGTTATGCATACCGACTCTAGTATTTTTCTCTCAAAGAATTGTATTTTTGAGCTCTTTCAAGAAACTAGTATGAGAAGTTGCAATCTATAGGAATCCCAATGTGTCTACAACTTCCTCTTGGAAATTTTGATGGTCCTGAACTAGAAAATGTTATCAGATATAGAGTAGTCATTGGCAAGCTTTTATATATAATAGTGACTTGTAATGATATTTCCTATGATGTTGGATGTCTATTCCAGTTTATGCATTAACCTCGTGAGATTTATTAAATCAATGTCTGTCAGGTTCTCAGATATCTAAAGCCTCTCCTAGAAAAGGATTACACTACAAAATCATCACCTCAATCTTTAGGGAAATTTTTATGTTGATTATGCTATAGTGATCATGAGGATATATGTTCCAGAACATGTTTTTTACATATGTAGATGAGAATATTGTTACTTGGAGAAGAAAGAAACAAAATGGTGTATCGTGCTCTAGCATTGAATCGAAATACAAACATATGGCTCACAAGTATAGGTCAAACCAGCAACATGAGAAGATATCGATATTCTGGCATTGAATCCAACTTTGAAAAAGGGGCCACATCTTCACGACATGCACTATGCCAGTTCTAATTCAACTGAGTGGAATTGGTGTAGGTGTAAAGAAGAAGTCAATAGTATATGTGTCCATGTGAGGTGGAGGAAGAGATGGAGAATAATGTCTTCATCCTCGTGTAAACTAGAAGATGCAAGGCATTACTATTTTTAGGTCTGATGGGTGGTAAAAATAATTATAGACATTAATAAGGTTGACATTTAATCTCAATGGTAGTCAATGTGGGCATGGTCTATGATCTAATCTACATATCATGTTTTTGCCGAGGAAGTGTACAGGCACAACAATATATCCTAGTTATAGAGTATGATTTATGTCCCTCGATCAGAGAGTCAAGGAGAAAGAAAAAGAAAATAGTTAAAATAGATCTTAAGGGTTGCAGACTGAAGCAACCCTTTCAAATAACTAAAATTTCATACTCAATTTTTATTAAATCAAAATTAGGATCAAAGTCTAAGTCATGTGAATCATCTCTACAGTAAATGTGAAGTTAAGAGAAACTAATTTTATGGGGATCAAATTTAGATCAAAAATTTAATTTGAGCTCTGGTATCTTCCATATAACCAGTAGTTGTACGAATAAAAGTAGAATAGCAAACATTCAATTAATCAATATTGTTTTTAATTAAATAATGTGATAATGTATGATGTCTCTAAGGCATTGTTCAAATATAACATGGCAGAAGGAGATCTAGTAGGTCATAATGTGCTCAAGCTTGTTGGGTATGTGGAGAACCTTGCTAGACTAGGATTCCCCTTGGGTCAAGAGTTGGCCACTGACGTGATCTACAGCCTCTGCTTGAGTCAAATAGTCAGTTCCTCATGAACTACAACATTAATGAATTTGATAAAATGTTGATAGAGTTGTTGGGAATGTTGAAAATAGCCGAGGGACATATGAAGAAAGACAAACCGAAGTCTGCGATGATGATCAACAAGACAAAGGGGAAGTCTAAAGGCAAAGGCAAAGGCAAAAGCAAAGGTAAGAAGGGTTCTAAAGCTACTTAGAATCCCAAGTCTTCAAATCTCAAAGCAACTAGAGGTCTAAAGAAAATAGGAGGCAAATGTCACCATTGTCAGCAGCCTAGATATTGGAAAAGGAATTTTCCACTCTAGTTAGAGGAACTAAAGAAGAAGAAGTAAGGCATTGAGGCCTCCACTTCAGGTATAAACTTTATAAGATAAATTTGATTACTTCCTCATTTTGGTGTGTGATACCAAATAAAGATCTGACATACTGATATGCAGGATCTGACAAAAAGTAAAAGTCTCCATGGAAGGATAAAGGTGGACAAGGTGGAGCAAGAGTTGCGGAAGCTTTATTATACATTTAAATTTATCTTTGCCAAATGGGCATGTAATAGAGTTAGTAGAACTGCTATTTCATTATGCCATAAGAAATAATTTACTTTAGAGCATCTTGTGTGACAAGGATGATATATCAATAAAGTAAGAGATTATTGTTTCTATTTCAAAAAGATATGATCTTGTATGGCAATGTCCAAACATCTAATGATCTTTGAATGAAAGACTTTGAGATGAATGTTTATAACGTTAAATACCACAAAATTATAATTGATAACTCAAGACCATCATTAGCATTAGTCACCTTGGATGTATACATAAGAAATGCATGACTAGAATACATATTGATGTTAGTCTAGTTTCCCTTGCTTATTGAACCTAAGGAAATATGCAATTCTTACTTGTGCACAAAGTGGCATAACATCCTTCACTAAATGTAGTGTAAGGATAAGTTATGCACTAGACCTCATATATATGATGCATGAAGATCTTATGGATTGAATGCTATAGATAATTACTCATACTTTGTTTCTCTTACTGGTAATATGATGATATGTACTCAAAAAATAGAAACACAAATCTCTTGAAATGTTCAAGTAGATTATAAATGAAATATGACTTTGGTGAAAGTATTAAGAAACTTTGATGAGACCAAATGTTGAAATAATTTACATCAAGACCTTGAGAGCCTTCAGGAAAGAGCTATGATAATGTATCACGAGTCAAATCTATATGAGCATGATGATGTGTCAGAATGAAGGAATTGCATCATGATGAGTCATGATATGAATATTAATAAAGCTAATCTTCTTATCCTCATAAATATATAATCACTAAATGATGTACTCTCTAAATAGTTTATAAGACATCATATATGATATGACTTGGGAATGTCCCAATGTGTCTAAATGATTGAAATTGATATTGAGAAAGTAGTTTCTTCAAAAGGTTTATCCACAAACCATAATTGTTGAATATTACTGTTAATCACAATCCAATAACAGAAGTGTTTTGTTGATAGGATAACTGAGTTCTTAAAGAATCAGTGGGAGTAAAAGTAGAAATTGAAATGTTTGAGATCAACAAAGAGGTACAATGAGAACTAAGAGAACCACAAGTTGTTGTGGAATCTCAAGTTTGTCATGTAATACAGAATAAAATAGTTCTAGTAGAACATTTCTGAGATTGGAGGATTGTGAATCCAACAATTCAGATAGGTTGGTCATAATAGGATGAACCAACTAATCAACTAGAAGCTATTAAGTACCATAATCTGAGTAAAGGCTTAAGGCCATTATGGGATCCATGTAAGCTAACAAGGTAGGACCTTGATAGTGCCACCTAAAGGGGTAACACCTAAAGGGTGCAATAGGGTCTTGTGGCAAAGACCTACATGGATAACATTCAAGGACATATTGGTTGAAGAAATTTTTCAAATCAGTTCAAGTTGTTGAACATGATAGAAAATCCTTTACTAATTGTTGTAGTTGACTAAGAGATTTGACATATGAAGATAAAACTAGATTCCTTAAAAGTTATATATTAGAGGATGTGTACATGACACAACCCAAAAGGTTTTATAACTTCAAGAATACAAATAAAGTCTATAAACTACAAAGTTCGATCAAGGATTGAAATAACCATCTCGGTGATGGGATCTTTTGATTTTGACAAGATAGTCAAAGAGTTTGACTTGAATCAAGATAAAAGATGAAATTTGTGATTACAAAAGATTTAGTGGGAGCATATATCAATATTCCACATATGATGAGGAATAATATCTCAATATTGTGAATATTGAGATCTGGCATGAAAACCCCTTCAATAATGAAGGATAATGTGAAGCATCTTATGAGATAAAAGATCAAGGCACATGAGATAGTTCCTAAATGTTTCACAATGGAAGTTTAAACACATACAATAGCAATATGTTGAAAGAGTTCAACATGAAAGGATTCAATGAGAGATAATTTAGATTGGTCTTTCATGAACCTTATGTTTCAATTCTTGTGAAGAATGGAAATGACATGATGTCGTAGGCTATTATAATAGATCTATCACGAATGTTATAAGTGTACTTGTACCACATAATCTTCTATGTACTGGACATAACAAGATGATAATAAATTCCAATGAAAGTTATTGGAAGGTCATTATAGATACCCATTAGTACTTGAGAAGTATCTAAGGATAGATTTCTAGTCAATAAGGATAGCAATAAAAGGAAGAGTTAAATGTAAAGGGTCACATTGATGCAAGCTTACATAATGACAAAATGATCACAATACAATATGTTTTAAAAGAAGAAATGTTGTTAGTTGGAAGGGTTCCAAACTAATAGTCACTAATATTGTTCTACAATAGAAGCTGAATATACTTGTCTTGTGAACACAAAGTAATACTATATGTGTAATGACCCTGACCTGGGTTATGAGCTAACCCTATTTGTTTTGGCTAAATAAGTTTCTTAGAACTTTAATATAATCCTCTAAAGTGTTTTTTTTATCAGGTAACAAACTTATGTTTCAAATTTGGTCATGTTTGAATAATGTTTGAGCAATGTTCTCATATTTTGGACCAAAATGTGATTTACCCAAGATGAGGGGATATATTGCAATTTGTCACATGTTGAATGTGCCCTAAGTTATTTAGAATCATAAGAAAGATAATTATTCTAGGTGGTGGCTTGTGGAAAGTTTAAATTCTAAGTTTGAACTTGTTTGAATAATGTTAGTGCCTTGTGTACCAATTTTGGTACAAGTTGTAATTTACCCAAAATGTAGGGTTGATATGCAATTTAATACCTTTAGAGTGTTCCTACTCCCTCCTAGTATCATCTAGAGGAGAGATAAAGAAGGAGACACCATTATTGAATCATATTTTAGTATGATACTCTTGGTGATGAAAAGACCAAGAAAGTGTTGTATGTGAAACCCTAATTTGAGCTTGTATCGGGTTGTAGAGTCCATATGGGAGTGCCTATCGGCCAAGGATCCATAAAGGGGATCCCATATCAGTTCGTGAACTCTTGGCCTTGTCCATGATGAGAAAATCACCTCAAGGAGGTGATCCATGATGAGTTAGATGCTCCTTGCAAAAGTTGTATCAGTTTGCATAATTTATGAGATAAAGATGAAATATCTTATCAAACAAGATAACTAATGGCCAAAATATCATCTCTGGATTATCCTCAAGTGTTTTTCATGTCAAGATAAATATGAGTGCATGCAAGGATAGGTGTCAACCATGCATGGACACGTGGCACCTAGTAGCTTACAATGGTGACACCTCATATACACACTTTTCATGAACCTCAGGTATATATACCCTTCCTTTCACCCATAAGTGGAATTTTTTTTGAAATCTATCACCCCCTTGCTCTTAGATATCATGCATAGAGTCTTGATATCATGCAAGGGTGAATGAGTATCGTGCATAGAGCCTTCGTATCACCCATAGCAAAGTGATATCACCCATTGCAAAGTGATATCGGCCAAGTGAGGGATATCAACCATAAGTGAGGGATATCGGCCACAAGTGGTGAGGTATCATGCATGAGGATAAGGAGCTCAAGTATTTGACCTTTTAGAAGATCATATTCAACCTTAGGAGCGTGAAGGTTTGGATCTTGGAGCTTTGAAGTTGCTCTGGAGGCGGGTTATTTAACTTGAACCCAATTATGTTATTATTTATCATCAATCTTGCCTTAGTTAAATGATTTACTTTCAAATAGAATTTTCTTGCATAATTGATGAATACATGAGTTCTAGTAGTAACTTAGGACTATTGTCCATGAACTAGAACAAGTATAACGAAGGTCTAGAGCTTGAAGATGATGGTATCACCTTATAAAGTGATATCGGGTTCAAGCACATAAGCAAGCACCTCTAACCCGATATGATGATGCACCTACACCACTAAAATGATATGGATATGAGTTTATACTTCCTCGCATGATATGGTGATGTAGTATACACCTCTTGCACGATATGAGGTCAAAAATACTCCTTAGGCACAATATGATGTCAAGTACATACACATCTCTAACCCGATATGATGTTGAAGGATACACCTCTTTGCCTGATATGGTGTGAAGCATACACACACCTCTTTGCGTGATATGGTGTAAAGAAATACACACACCTCTTTTCCGATATGGTGTGAAGCATACACACACCTCTTTGCCCGATATGGTGTGAAGCACACACACACCTCTTTGCCCGATATGGTGTGAAGCATACACACACCTCTTTGCCCAATATGGTGTGAAGCACACACACACCTCTTTGCCTGATATGGTGTGAAGCATACACACAACTCTTTTCCCAATATGATGTGAAGCACACACACACACACCTCTTTTCCTGATATGGTGTGAAGCACACACACACCTCTTTACCCGATATGGAAGCAAGCACACACCTCGTTGCCCGATAGGGTGGAAGCACCTCAATTCAATATACTTGATTGAGTGACACATGTAATGTGTTATGTCAAATGATACATTAATACATACAAAGTTTAATGTAATTTGATAAGTGTAGGATAACATACCTTTGAGAAAGGGTTAAGCCAAGTTAATAAAGTATAATGCAATCAATATCCTAGTAAGGATGAGAGAGAAACTCATACTTTGTGTTGATAATCATTTAATGATAAATGATGAAAATAAATAAGTATGATTGAATACTTACAATATCAATGTATGCTCCTAGATGTGTGGAGCAATGAATTAGGGTTTGGATTGCTAATATGAACTTGAAACCCTATTCGGCTATAAAGGGAAACCCTAACCCTAATAATGGGAAGGTTGTATTTCTCTTATTACATAGACCTTGTGAGATATGTGAAATACTTGTACAACACGTATAATGTTTATATAGGTCTTATGACCTAGAGATGGTTGTTGCCTAGTGAGAGGTGACAAGATGTTTAATGTCCTTGTGAGCCATGTGAATAGTTGTTGCCTAGTGAGAGGTGACAAGATATTTAATGGCCTTGTGAGCCATGTGAATAGTTATTGCCTAGTGAGAGGTGATAAGATGTGAAATGGCCTTGTGAGCCATGTAAATAGTTGTTGCCTAGTGAGAGGTAACAAGATGTTTATAAAAGTCTCATGATCTAGAGATTAATGTAAGAGATGATAATGTTCAAAATCAACCAGGGAACTGGGAAACTCTTAACATAATAATAATAATAATAATAATAATAATAATAATAATAATAATAATAATAATAATAATAATAAATGGTTATAGCCAAATAAGGGCTATAGTAATTGTTTTAATATGCTAAAATGAGATATGAGGAATACTTGTATCACATAAAGGATGTGAATGTGTATGATGGTTCAACCAAGGGATAATGCTTAGCAGAGGTGATGTGGTGTTTAATGATGAGTTTAAGGGATTGATATCTCATAATGAAAGTGAAAGGGAAACATAAAGGTATTCCAACTCTTATGGAATCCTTAGCAATATGGCCATGATCTCACAGGGTTGGTATAGTCCAATGCTTGGCTGAACTCACAGGATTGGTACAATCCAATACTTGGCTGTGATCTCACAAGGTTGGTATAATCCAATGTCTGGCTATACTCTCAAAATGATCTCATAGGGTTGGCATAGTCCAATGCCTGGCTGAACTCACAGGATTGGTACTGTAACATCCCTGACCTGGGTTATGCTTAACCCTAGATGATTTACTTAATAAAGTTGATTATAAGATTGTTCTTATCTTTTGAAAAGTAATTAAGGCTCAAGAGGAACTTATATTTCATTTTAGTCCTTTTTGAATAATGTTGAAATAATGTTTTGCTTGTGTTGGACTAAAGTGCAAATTATCCAAGTTGAGGGGTTAAATTGCAAATTGTACATGATAATATGTTCCTCATGTGTTGAAGCATCATGAGAATAAATATGATATAGAGGTATGGATTGTGGTAGCCTGAGTACCAAGAAAGAGCTGATAAAGCAATGTTTATGCATTACAACCTAGTTTTGGTGTAATATGCAATTTACCCAAAACCTAGGGTTCAATATGCAAATTACCACTTCAATAAGGTCCCTAATATTTCTTGGCATCATGTTGAGGCAAGAAAATGAGAGGGGAACCTCATTTGTACCTCTTTGAAGGAGAGAGAATCTTGATATTAAAATAATCAAGATTTAAGTATAATTGGAACTTTACTTCAATTTAATGCAAAAATAAATATATTAATTGAAGTGCCTTTCAACCAAAATTATGTTGGTTGAAAATAAACAAGTGTGGACATCCTTGTGTCTTGCAAAGTCAATGGAAATATATTAAGGAGGTGAAGAACCCACTCACCTTATTATAAGAAAAAGAAATATCCACTCACTTATGGATAATAGTATAATATGATTTAAGGTGCTTAATTTGTTTTTCTTTAAATCATGGATAATTGAGGGTAATATGAGGAAAACAAGATATCCTCAGATCCAAGGAGTTGAGGGGGAAGAGGCGGCACTATTTTTGGGATTAAATGAATTTTTATAAGGCATTTTCTCTCTCATTGATTTTCTTATAAAAACACCCTTTACAAGCCAAATGAAAGGCTTTTCCGATTCCAATTTTTACCTTTGCTTGGAAAACGAACAAGGGAGCTTTGGAGGATCAGGAGGACGACCCCAAACCTGTTGGTAAGCTTCTTGACCTCCTTTCACCTTGAATCCATGGTAAAAATCGAAAATCAATGCATGAATTCTTCTTATCTCGATCCCCTCTTCAATTCTAACCATTCCTTTTCACTCAAAGCTTGAGGACGAGCCTTGGAATAGTGAAAGGAGTTGCATCCACCATTGTTGACGTGAGATTGAAGCTTTGGGCTCAATTGGATGCGGGTTTTATAACTTGAACCCTTAATATTGTTATTGCATTCAATCCCTTATCAATTGTTGATGCTTTCTTTATTCTCAGAATTTAATTTGGTTGATTGATGCAATCACCATGGAAATCACAGAAATCTTCATGGTTTTGGAGCTTGATGATGATGACATCATCATAAGCACACACCTCCCCAAATATCTCTTGCAAACAGTTTCAACAAAATGGTCCAAACGGTTTCACCAAACCGTTTGGAGACCAAACGGTTTCCAAACCATTTGGAGTTTGGGACCCCAAACCATTTAGAGGAGTTGACTGTTTGGATGGGTTGACCATTTGAGGTCTGAACCTTAGTATGTGTTGGATGATGATCCAATGGCTCCAATTGATTAGTTTAACATATGGACAATCTTTCAAATAGAAACCCTAATCGACTAAGTGTTGGTTTTGCAATTGATTAAGTTGAGGTTTTGGGTTGATTGACCCAAACGGTTTCAAAACCGTTTGGGAAACACCCAAATGGTCTCAAGGCCATTTTGAGGTCTAGGGTTGAGTATGTTTGAGTGTTTGAAAACCCAAAGATATCAATTTGAATTACAATTAATAGCTCAAGTGATGATTGATTCAATGATGCAAACCCTAAGTGAATGTCATAGATTTCAATGGTGGTTTGAGGCAAACGGTCTCAATACCGTTTGGAGATCATACAAACGACCTCAATACCATTTGGGGGTCATTCAAGACCGTTTGAGGTCAGGTCATATCATGTAATGATGATGGTTCACTGATTTCAATTGAATTAGTTCCACAATGTTAACCATTGATGGATCCTCGATTTCAAAACCCTAAGTGATGGTTTCTTGATTATCAACCCTAGTTCAATTGGGTTCAAAACCCTAATTGAAGGTCCAATTGAAGGGTGATTCAGTGGTTCAATTGAAGAATAAATTAGTGGTCCAATTGATAGTTGTTCCATGGATTGGAACCTTGAATTGTTTGTGTTGAAGACCTTGTTGGTCCATTCAGTTTTGAGAGGGTTTGGACCAAACGGTCTCAAGACCATTTGGAGACCCAAGTTCATTCGGTTTCAAGATGTGTTGTCTAAACGGTTTCAAGAACCAACTTTGCTAAACGGTTTCAAACTGTTTGAACTTAATTGGTCAAGACCGTTTGAGGTCTAAGTGACCAAGACCGTTTGGGATCTAAGTGTCCAAAACTTCTTAAGGTTCAAATTGGTTAAACCATTTGGACACCAAATATGATCAAAGGTCAATTAGCTACTTGATTATTAATGATGTGGATCAATGATGATTATGAAGGTTAACCCTAACTATGTGTACTTAATTGAAGGGTTGACCTAGATCAATCTTGGAGTATTTAACATACTAGAGAGGATGAGAGGGAGAGAGAATGGGGGAGATGGTTGTTTACTTAATAATCCCTAATTATCTCATTATGAATAAATCTATAATCATAGTTTGATCCATAATAATGAGATCATGAAATCCTCATTGAAAAGATTAATGTACCTTGACCCTAATTTAGGGCAAGGCTATGTAAACCCCTAATTTAGGGAAAAGCTGAGTGAAACCATAATCTAGGGTGATGATGTAACCCTAACTTAGTGTAACAATGTAAGAAACCCTAATTTAATGGGAGTTGTACATCCTAACCCTAATTTGGGTAATGAGGTATGAGAAACCCTACTTGGATGTGAATGGTAAACCTTAATCCCTAAAATGGGGTAAAGGTGCATGAAACCCTAATAAAAGGGGTAGTGCTGCTAATGATATATAAAGCCCTATCATTGGGTGATGTGTTGTGAAATCCTAATTTCATATAATACTAGGTAAAACCCTGATATAGAAGGATGTTATGTGAAACTCTAATAAAGAGCAACACTATGTGAAATTCATATAATATATGAAAGATGCTATGTGAACCTCAAATTATAAATGTGTAAAATCCTATTCCTAATAATGGAATAATGATTAATGTATTGACATTGTAACACCTAGAGGGGTTGATAATGGATATCCTTATATTAATAGTTCCTAACTCAAGGATGAGTCCATATCATTGGCAATGGTTGTATATTCTAAGTAAGTGACTTATGACCAAATGAACTGATGCATAAAGTATTAGGATGGGGAATACCCTAATACAAGCTAAATGGATGAACTCAAGTAAGATAAAGGTGTTGAGGGAAGTTATACATCAAGATAGGATAGATATCACATCCAACACCCCAATACTGATATACCTTGATATGTTTTAAGTCCAATATAATTGGATGAGTGACACATGAGACGTGTCATGTCAATTGTTACATCGAGATATAATTCACCTTGATGAATGCATGCTAACATGCCTTATGAAAAGGTTAGTCCAAATCAATAAACTATGATGCAATCATATTCTGGTAAAGATGAGAGAAAAACTCATACTTTGTGTTGATAATCTATTTAATGATGAATGATGAGAATAAATAAGTATGATTGAATACTTATGTTATCAATATTGGCTTCTAGCTGTGAGAAGCAATGAAATAGGGCTGATCATTAATAATATGATCTTAAGAACCTAAGTGGTCATTTATGGAAAAACCCTAATGGAGGGTGCTGATATGAAAGAGAAACCATGAACCCTAAAGAGGGAATAGTGGTATTACTTAGTGTTGTATGGTGCTGATATGAAAGCATTATAATTGTTATCATGAATACTAATCATGCAGGAATGATGAGATGAGGAGTATAGCCAGGTATGGGCTATGATGATCTATATATTGAGAATGTTTTATAGGATTTATAAGCCTTCATATGCTTTGTTGCTCAGTGAGAAGTAATCTGAAAATTAATGAGCCATGTGTGCCATATGATGTTTTAACTATTGAGATTGTTTATGAGCTTCATAAGCCATAATATGCCTTGTTGCCTATTAAGGGGTAATAAGAAGTGATATGAGCTTTGTGAACTATGTGCAATGCTTTGTGTAGCAAGAATCATAATGTCCTTGGTCAGATGACCTGAAGGTATTAAGTTACCTAATAAGTGGTAACAAGTATTCTATGATGAGTTAAGGGTTCAAATACCCATATTCTATAATCATGATGATGAACTTGTTAGGAAATGGAATTGTACTTAATGAGTCGAGGGATTAAGATCCCAATACTTTGTTAAAAGAGTATGGCTAAAGATCATGACTCTTCAAGGACAATGCCAGGCATTAGATATGTGATCTAAGCCTGAAGAGAGTATATATTGTGGTTATAATTCTATAGAGAATAAATGTTATACACGTTCTTCATATTCCTTAATGAATAAGTGATATGTTGCTCTATCAAGTTATAGTTGCAATGCTTTAGATACGAATAATGTTCTAATCTATTAGACAATGAATTAATTATTGTCAAACAATTATGTTTCCTTTGTTCAGATTTATTTTAGTAAACTACAATAATAATATTTCTGGCAGAGAGTTATAACTCTCGCTGGGGCAATTTACAATTGTCTCACCCCCGTGGGAACCACATTTTTAGGTGGACGCGGACTAGGAGGAAGGAATCCTTCAGTAGGTGAAAGACAACAACAACAACAGCAGGGACAACAGTGAAGTCTTAGGTGGAGACACTGGCTATTATGCCTTGTATAGATGTATATATAGTCCTATGTGTCGTCTCTATACTCTCAGGTCCTCGGAGTAGTAGTTAGTGCTTTCGAGATTTTGGCTCAGTGCCTCGATATTTTATACTGCCTGTGTTTAGGTATCAGAGCAGTTGATGCTTGTAATTTTTAGAGAGAGAGATGATACAAGACATGTACCTTTAAACCAGAATGTAAATGTATTACTTTGGTTCTATGTGAGAAAGTTTTCCTTGAATGGATCTCTTGGTAAAAAGGTTTTAATTTTTAGTGATTTTCGGTAATCCGCTGCTTAATGAACGCTTCCACATTAGTTAATCTTGTTTTTATAAGTTGGATGCTACAGGTACAATCCAATACCTGACTGTGATCTCACAGGGTTGGTATAATCCAATGCCTGGTTGTACTCTCAAAATGATCTCATTGGGTTGGCATAGTCCAATGCCTGGCTGAAGTCACATGATTGGTACAATCCAATACCTGGTTGTGATCTCACAGGGTTGGTATAACCCAATGCCTGACTGTTCTCTCAAAATGATCTCACAAGGTTGGCATAGTCCAATGCTTGGCTAAACTCACAGGATTGGTACAATCCAATACCTGGTTGTGATCTCACAGGGTTGGTATAATCCAATGCCTGGATGCACTCTCAAAATGATCTCACATGGTTGGCATAGTCCAATGCCTGGCTGAACTCACAGGATTGGTACAATCCAATACCTGGATGTGATCTCACAGGGTTGGTATAATCCACTGCCTGGTTATACTCCCAAAATGATCTCACAGGGTTGGCATAGTCCAATGCCTGACTGAACTCATAAGATTGGTACAATCCAATACATGGATGTGATCTCTGGAATGGTACAATCCAATACCTGGCTGAACTCTTACAAAATCAATACCTGGTTAGCAAATTGGCTGAGGCCAACAGATAGAAATGAGAATGATTCATGGTCATCATACCATGATAATATTATCACAGGATAAGCTTGAGATGTTGGCATAATATGATGGGTAAATGATATACATGTTCTTTCATATTCCTTATAAAGTGAATAGATGATTTAATGCTCTATTATAGATAGTTACAATGCTTTGAAAAGATGAGAAATATTTTAATCTGCTTATCCACAATGATTAACCTTGCTTAGTAATATAGAAGAACCTCTGCTCAGTTTCATACTATTTACCTATGATAATAATATTGTTGGCGGAGAGTTATATCTCTCGCTGGGACAATTGTCTCACCCCGAGGGATCCACATTTTTTTAGATAGACGTGTACGAGGGGGTTGAGACCGTACTGCAGAGGAAGAACAACAACAATAGGGACAATAGTGATAGCTCAGGTTGAGTGTACTGTCTGTCGTGTCTTGTAGATAGAAGTCTTATGTCGTCTCTGTACTCTCAGGTCCTTGGATTTAGTATTTGATGGTTTTATGAACAATCTAAGGTTTTGGCTAGTATGCCTCGAGGTTTTATGTTGCTTTATTATATGTTTTAATAAAGCAACTGTTATATGTTATCCTTGAGAAGAGATGGTACAGTGTATATACAATGTGATCAATGATGTATATAAGGTTATGGTTCTTCCTTTAAGAGTTCTCCTGGAAATGAATCTATTTACAAAATAGTTTTAATTTTTAGTGATTTTTGTTAATCTACTGCTTATGATTATTTCACAACAATTAGTAATAACTTGGCTGTCAGTTTGGTGGTGGTCGTTACAATATGGATCTACAAGTTCATATGATATACTCATAGATGTTCCAACCATTAAAGACACAGTAGTGGTACTACGACAACAATGGAGCTAAGTGTTAGGCAAGGAATATCATATACCATATTACAATAGTTTCATATCAAAGCGAAGAGACAAGAAACATGCAATATACTGACTATTAGCAAAGTGTTGCTAACCCGCTAAATCAGCACTAGCGTAGCAGAAGCATGGTGGACATATTTGAATCACCAAGAATATGATTCATGGGTGATTGCCTATGCATACAAATGGGAGTCTTTTGGTAAGGTATTTCCGTAGAGCCAATCATGTAATGATTGGCTTGGCATATACCATAAAGGATTTGATTAATTCTCATCAAGTCAAGCTTCAAAGTCATTATGTTTCATTCAGTTATGAGATAATGAGGAAATAATGTGAATGTCTAGATAATAGTATTACTCAATGACGTATGTCTTCAAGTATTAGCCTCGTAGAAATGAGATCATACAGATGTTAAGAGTACGTATACATATTCCCATTACGTCCCTAGTCAGTTGTTACCATAGAAGGTAGATAGACACCATCAACACATAAGACTGGAGTGTGAGTTAGTTGATAATTGAGTCTCACTAAGTCATGATATGGCAATATTAAACCAAGCACACATATACATGTTAGGGAATAGTGTATCAGACATACCCACTTTGAGAGTGACACATGAAAACCATCATATGGTAAGTCATAATCTGCTCTCACAGTAAAGGTGGTGATTGTGATTCTTAGACCTGAAATCACTACACTCATCACATGTTGTTGGATTCACTTAGACATCATCAAACACAATCCTAAAATATAGGCTTTTATAATGGTGATGATTGGGTGACTTTAACACATGGGGATAAACTATAAGTGATAGATATGAGATTTGCCCCTCCTACTAGAGTATGATATCCTGGCCACTTGATAAGCGAGACTGAGAAATATATGTGCATGCACATGTGAATCAGTTTATGATATTGAGGTCACATTATCTCAGACAGTCTGCTCTTGGTTTAAGAAATATGGATTGAACATTAAGAGGATGACGAGTCCATGCCTCGAGTTCATTCTGGATATCAGTGACAAATAAATTATACAATCACTGCAACACCTTACATATAATGTAGGTTGAAGTTGTTTGCCAACTTTCCATTTGATTGGGTAGCACTAATGTGCAGCTAGGCACCACTCTCTACTTGTGGTAGCATAAGCTAATCATGGATATTCACTGCCAACGTGATATGGGACATATAGGGCCACATACATAGGAACTCGTCTAGAAGAGGAGTTTATCTTGAATGATTATTTGATTGAATACTAAAGCGTTTATATATTTAATTCACGCAACAGAGAAAGAAATTAGCTGATTGGACTACCAAACGATCATCTCAAATGTTGAGATGACCGTTTGGGTTATCAAGCTGATCAGAGTTCAAATTGGCTAAGTTCTGCCCTTGAACGGACCGACTCATCTCATACTCACCAGACGACTGTCTAGATGAGTGAGACGGGCATCTCGCTTGTGTGAGATGGTTTGGTTAGGCAAACAAAGATTCTATATTTTTTCGAATACAATCTAGTAAATGTGTATTGCCTAGTACATGTATTAGCCATGTAATTAAATGTCAGATTTAGAAGTGGGTAACTAAACCATACATGATGAAAGAATACAGTCTAGATCCCCCACGCACACATCTCTCTCTCTCTCACACACACTCTTATTCCCACAGCTGCTATGTCCTTTCTCCCCCTCTATTATCTTTTTCTCTTCCCTTCATATCTCTCTCCCTCAACTTATTTGCTTTATTCCCTAGTGCTACAAACGGAAAAGAAACAAATGAAAAGGGAGATGGACTCGGGGGGAACCTACCCAAACTAGTGAGTAACTAACGGCAACGGTGCACATGGAGTGCGCGCAGGAGGGCGAGACAGGAGCACGAGGCAAGTGGAACTGTGGAAGGATGCGTGGTTTTCTTGTTTCATCCGCCTTGATGAAAGGCAGAGAAGTCAGAAGAAAAGTAGAGCAGGAGGACTGGACACAACGACAAGTTGGTGGTGTGCGTTTTACATCCGGTACCAGTAATAAATTCTGCTGTTTATAACCGAAGCGAGTTGGGCTGCCAAAAAGGCAAAAGGAAACATAACTGCATTAATAATCTGGTTTTGCCCCTGGTCTCTCTCTACGGCCTCCACCTGTCGAGGCGTCCTCCGGATTTCTTCTCTATAAAACGAGGCGAGGAGGGAGCAGCACCCCACCACTACCATCATCCGTCCGAGAGTTCCCCTAACAAGGGCTAAAGCAATCCAGCCCCTTCCTTCTCCCACACTGAGCTTAAGAAGCAGAGAGGCAAAGAAAGGCATGGCGTCCGCTGTCACCTGCTTACTCCTCGCCGCCGCCGTCCTCCTGTCTCACTTTCCAACAGGTAATGCATCCTCTGCTGGTCCTCTTCATCATGCATCTATTCCACAGCCGCCGCACCTGGTTTCATTTCCGCCGGCGCCGGTTTACGCATATATCTTCCCAATACTATCTATCACTATCAGCTCACCGCAATGTCGTTCCGTTTGTGTGACAAAACAGGTCTAGCGGCACCAGCGACCCCCAGTACCGCCGCCTCCACCAAGAAGCAGCCTT
Source organism: Alisma plantago-aquatica (assembly GCA_963693085.1). Taxonomy (NCBI): domain Eukaryota; kingdom Viridiplantae; phylum Streptophyta; class Magnoliopsida; order Alismatales; family Alismataceae; genus Alisma; species Alisma plantago-aquatica. The sequence goes on along the minus strand of OY856412.1, from coordinate 592,484,199 downwards.
CAGTCGCGGCGTGCAGCGCGTCCAACCTTGTGATCACACAGTCCAAGACCGGCAACGTCGTCGAGGGCAAGCCCGAGTACGAGGTCACGGTGGTGAACCGGTGCCGTTGCTCACAGGCGAAGGTCACCGCCCGATGCTATGGCCTCAGCAGCGTCCGTCCCGTGGACCCTCGCGCCATCCGCCCCGTCGACGACGAGCTGTGCGTTGTGAACAGGGGCAAGCCCGTCATAGCTGGTGGAAAGGTCCGGTTCCGGTACGCGTGGATGACGCCGCAGGACTTCCCCATTGTCAGCACCCAGATCCAGTGCTAGGCTACTAGCGGACGGAGCCTGGAAATTAAGAAGGGATCGACACAAGGAGTAAGGGCATGGCCAAGGCTCTCTGGCTGTTTGCATGTGAGCTGTTCGAGCTTATGTGCCCTGGCGTGAGTGATCCCTCACTGGGTTCTGTCCTACTTACTGTAGTATAAGTAAGAGACACAGCAAAAACTGGTGCTTGGTAGGAGAGATGGTGATGGTGCTAGGCCTTATCCTCTACCCGCTACCATCGGCCACAACACCAGCAGCTACGGCGTAAAATAGGGTTTTTTCTTTTCTTTATATTTTGGGTTCTTCTGCTTCCTCCATCTCCCCTGCATGTGAATCGTGATCGGCGCAAACTCTCAAAGAGAAAGAGAGAGAGATCCGATCCATTCACACCCTGTCCGTGAATCCATCTTTTGTTTTTTTTGTCTTTCACCACGAGGGGTTGTATGGTTCAGCAGAGCAATGCTATCCTTTATGTCCATCTATCTATCTACTTACCTATAAATCTAATATAATTTTGAAGTACACAGCAAACCAACAAGAACTCCCTATTTTTTCTTCAGTTATACCAAGAGCTCTCTATTTATTTATATGTTTACTTGTATATTTAGCTATTCAGCACCATTTATTTAATCACCCGGGTTCTATAGTATCATCCCGGCGCCACAACTCCGCATGTGCTGTGGCCGGCCGATCAGGCTGACTAATGATTCTCCTGGCGCAACTGCCTGCCGAACGATGCTCTATCAAATTTAAAACATATTTTGCCTTTGACCCACTCCACTCCATTGGGGCCTGGGACGTACTCTTGAGTCTTGACCTCCCCGAAAATTGCGCGAGTTCGTGGGTGAACCAAGTACAAAAATCTGTGGTAGGCACTGAAACGGCCGGGTGCCAAGTTCATGTATATAAGGGCCCGTCTGCTTGGGCTGCAAACCAACGTGATTAGTTAAGATTCCGGGAAGCTCGTGCGTGGGGCAAACCATCCCCAAAACCTCGTCATGTGGCGGATGGGCGGATGGTGATTGGGTGACATTTTTGGATTTATGGAATAAATAAATAAATTTGTTTTGCTTATAACTTTTGAAACAAAAACCGTTGTTTTCGTTACGAAAAATGCAATCTAACAAGCCTAATATTGACTTGAGAAAAAAATAAAAAAATAATATATATAAGTTAATTGATAACTAACTATGATGCCCATAAATGGTTATTGACACCCAAAAATAGTTAGTTGACGTCTAAAATAGTTCATTGACACCCAGAAGTATAAAGATGACATATTGACAACCAAAACAATTATTTAACTATTTTTGGGCGCTATTTAGCAACTTTTTGATGTTATGACGTCCGTAAATGGTTATTGACACCCAAAAATAGTTAATTGACGCTCAAATAAGGTAATTGACGTCCAAATAAGGTAATTAACGTCAAAAAGTTTAAAATGACATCAAAATAAGACATTTTTGGATGCTATGACGCCCATAAATGGTTATTCACTCGTAAAAATGGTTAATTGACGTCCAAAATGGTTAATTGACACCCAAAAGTATAAATATGACACCCAAATAAGGTAATTGACGCCAATAATGGTTCATTGACACCCAAAAGTTTGAAATGACACCCAAATAAAGTATTGACAATCAAAACAACATCATGACATCCAAATAGTCTGTTTGACATCTAAGACCACTTAATGGCACTCAAAATGGTTTATTAACACCCAAAAGTATAAATATGATACCCAAATAAGATAATAGACGCCCAAAATAGTTCATTGATACCCGAAAGTTTAAAATGACACCCAAATAAGGTATTGACACCCAAAACAACATAACGACACCCAAATAGTCTGTTTGACACCTAAGACCACTTAATGGCACCCAAAATAGTTCATTGACACCCAAAAGTGTAAATATGACGCCCAAATAAGATAATTGACGCCCAAAATAGTTCATTGACACCCAAAAGTTTAAAATGACACTCAAATAAGGTATTGACACCCAAACAGTCTCTTTGACACCTAAGACCACTTAATGACACACAAAGTAGTTCATTGACACCTAGAATTATAACGACGTCAATAAATGGCTAATGACGCCTATAAATGGCTATTGACAACCAAAGATGGTTAATTGACGACCAAAATAGTTCATTGACATTCTAAGTAATCTATTTAATATAATTTTTATATTTTTTTATAAAAAAATATATCAATATTAGTTTTGTTGGAATGTATTTTTCATAACGAATCCAATGGTTTTCGTTTCGTTAAAAAATTCATCACGGTTCAATAGTTATAAGCAAAATAAATTTATTTACATATTACACAACTTCTACCAATTCATCCAATTAAAATCCGCCACGTCAGCACCCCCAATCAGCCTTTTCCTCCAAAAAAACCACTCCTACCCGCGCGTGAGGTGCGCTTGCACCCGCCCGCGCGTGACAGAACAATTTCCATTATTTTTTCAACTACTTGAGTTTGGTTCCTTGAAGTTCCTACCCGTACCAGGAAAAACAACTACGTGGTCTTGTCCAGTTATGTAGAAATATGTTGTAAACGAACTGCACCGCAGAAGGACGCGATTCATTTTCTTCAGCTTTCCGGCTGTACAACAATGACGGATGGGTGACGTGGATCTGAACTTTTATGTATGGAGGAGTAAACTGCTTCCTAAAGTTGCATTGTACCAAACGAAAACAGAGCATAACAATCGGTTTAATCCACACAATACCAAACAAAAAAAATGCAGTTGCAGTTCAACACTTTTCATCCCCTGTTTTCAATTTACAAACTAGCTCTCACTCACTTGACTCCAAAGCTATATCCTACTCAACCCCAAACTTGCATAACATATCATCAATAATGTGTATATATAATTGTTGTCACATTCGATCTTCTTTTAGAGAGAATTATTAAGTATCTGTTTTTTTTTTACTTTGGAAATGTTGGATGGAAATTTAGATGAAATGTACTCTCATTTATTGTAGATATCAAAGTACAACACCAACCACTTATTATGAAAGCTCAGTTCCTATGCTTAACGCCCTTCCAAGTAAGGGCAGAGCAGCAAGGGGCAACCCAGGGTTGTAGCCCCTTTTTCAAAACTAAAATTAAAATTATATATTTATACATTTGTGTATAGTTAAAGAGATCTGACTTCAAGTTTTATTTTAAACATATCTTTTACAATTTTATCTAACTCAACCACCTGTTACAACTGTAACTAAGTTAAACTCACGAAACCCATCTATCTTCTTTCTTTTTGTCTCCGCCACTGCTTCTAATCAACCCAATCTACATGATGAAGGTGGACATTCACGTGAAGTAGCTAAACTGGACACTCCCCAGCACTGTCCATCCCCAATTTCGCTTCTTCATGGCCAATTTCCATTCCGCCAACGGCAAAACAGTGGGCCCTCTCGCCATGTGCTGCCTGTTACAACAAGGTTGTGTGTGTTTGTGTCGAAGGTACCAGACAGAGAAGGGGGAGGTGTGAGGCTTTAAACTGTAGCTTCAAGCTTCCGGAAAGCTGTGTGCTTGTGTGCTGTCCAGGTCCAGTAAACGGGATACCAGGTTGACGCTACTCTGCGCCCCGATTTATATCAAAGGACTAAGATTTGGAGACGCTCACGCGCGTGCCAAACCAGTCCAGCAGCCAAACCGCAACCACGTGTACCGTTGGTTTAGTTACAAAAAATGTAATCTATCAAGCCTAATATTGACATATTTTTGAGGAAAAAAATATAAAAAGATATATATAGATTGATTGACAACCAACTATGGCACATATAAATGGTTATTGACACCCAAAATAGTTATTGACACCTAGAAGTATAAAGATGAGGTCCAAATAAGGTAGTGACAACCAAAACAACCATTTAACTATTTTGGGTGTTATTTAGCCTTTTTTGATGCTATGACACCCATAAATGGTTATTGACACTAAAAAATAGTTAATTGATGCCCAAAATGGTGTAGTGACATTCAAAAGGTTAAAGATGACGCCCAAATAAAGTAATTGACTCCCAAAATAGTTCATTGACACCCAGAAATTTAAAATGACGCCAAAATAAGATTTTTTGGATGCTATGACGCACATAAATGGTTATTGACACCCAAAAAAGGGTAATCAACGTTTAAAATGGTTCATTGACACACAAAGTATAAAGATGACACCCAAATAAGGTAATTGACACCCATAAGTTTAAAATGACACCAAATAAGGTATTGACAACTAAAATAACATAACACTACCCAAATATGTCAGATTGATATCTAAGAACCACATAATATCACCCAAAATGGTTCACTGACACCTAAAATTATAACGACGTTCACAAATAGCTAATGACACCAATAAATGACTAATGACACCAAAATATGATTAATTGACGTCTAAAATGGTTTATTGACATCCAGAATAATATATTCATATCATTTATATATATATCTTAAAATATATCAATATTAGTCTTGTTTGAATACATTTTTTATAACAAATCCAATAATTTTTGTTTCATTAAAAAATTCATTACAGTTTAAAAATTATAAACAAAACACATTTATTTACATATTACACAATCTCTACCGAATGCAAACCACCTTTCCCCGGCGCCTAACCCGGGCTTGCATCGTCCGGGCGTCAATCATTTCCGTATATCAAAGCACCAAACCCCACTAACACCTACAGGCTACCGGAATTACTGCCGCCTACTCGTTCTGATACCTAGGTCAGTAGGTCCCCCATTAATCCAGTCGCAACATGGGAGGAAGGCTGATCTGAGAGGTCCCCAGTTCTTTGCCCGCTAGGGCCCGACCAAAATCGGGTATATGACCCACTAGTCTTTGATTTGATATCAAGTCTGTACTTTCTGTTAAATCGTTCACACAGCTGTAATCATCAGTTGAGATGCGCTGCTAATTGATTGCATTAACTACGGGATTTAACAAGAATTCATTCAAACAATGCTATAGAATCACCGCAACGTGGAGGAGGATCTGCAGTCTCCGTTGATCTCGTCAATCCAGAGTGTGCACAATGCACATCTTGCCCTAGAGGTTAACCAACTCTTTGTTCATCATTGTTTTTTGTTGTCTTTCAATCAAGAAATCATTTCTCCGATTCTTCATCGTGTCACCCTTCGTCGTATGGTCATCCCTTGTCTTTTATTTGAAATCAGTTTACAGTGTTTGTCATTGCAACCATTATTCATCATTAAAAAAATGTTATCTTTTATTTAAGTTTAGTTACAAAAATTGCTAGCTGATGTATACAAATTTGTCCCATGTATCAAGAATAACATGCATTCTAAGTAAAGACATCATATCCATCCACAATATATTATTAAAAAGTATTCCTTTTTGGTTGTTCCGTAGAAGGTGGACTAATAACATCTTCTTCAATAAACCCTTCATTTTGTTAAGTATAATTTTTTTCTATTAAGTACATTTTTTCTTTAAACACACTTAGAATGAAGTTTCTTGTTAGGTAGCACTATATTTTTTTCTTCTAAATCTAGAATCAATAAGCATCGACATAGATTATGTAAAGCTTTCCTCATCATAATTATTGAGGCTAATCTTACAAGACCATAACTTATGAACGAGACTACTTGAATATTTGGTAAGTAACCTTTTATCATTTAAGTTGGTATTTTATATTGCTTATATTAGAAAATTTCATCCATACATGTTTTCTTCACCGCAATACAAGATACATTATAAACAAGTACTATGACAAGAGTCTACATCTAGCTTGTTACTAGAAATTGATTTTTGAAGTGATGAACAAATATATATATATATTAGCACTAGTGATAGTGATTCTATTAGTTTGTCCTAAAAAGAACTAGAGTTGAACATAGCTTTGAATAAATTTACAAAATAAACCATAGAATCATGAATTTCCTATAAAAGTATTGGTACCAATATTTTGTAGTTATGCAACAAAATATATTGTGTCCCCCTTCTTAATTTGGTTGGCTCCGCCACTGAACGAGAGAAAGACATCAATCAATATACACACTAGTCTTATATATTATTATCGTATAAATTTTTACTATAAAATATGCAGTCACCTAGACAAGAATGATGACATATCAAAAACTAGAAATACTTATCCCTTAAGCCCTTACACAAAGGTAGGAGTTAAAATAAGATCAAGGGCTACAATCTAACAAGATGGTATCTTAATTTGTACTAAAACTCATCGATACACAAAAGATACATATAAAGGATGTATATGAAAGATTATGCTTAAGTATGTATTTTATACCCAAAACATTTGTGTATATATTTTTTAAGCAATTAAACCAAGATAGATGTGTAATGTTTCCATTACAATCGAACCCTTATTCGACTTGTTCATTTTCAAAATAGAGAATGACATGTATAATTGCAAATTGAGATAAATGTAACAACCTTAAATATACAAGGTGTTCTAACAATTTACAACATAGTTCAATCAAGAAACTACCTCTCTCTACTCAATATGTCATAAATACAAAATAGATACCAGCCAACTTTACCTCGTAATAAAGGTAATATAACTCTAAACTGGAGTATCAATCCATCGAGAAATTAACAAACTGTCACAAACACCGAACGAGCCAAATAAAAAACAACATCAATATAACTTAGGTACTTTCCATAGTGTTTTTTCTTCCTTTTATTGTCCAACTCTTGAAAATGATGATAGGTCAGGAATATCATATCTTTTTCACCCAAATTAAAATATATGGAACAATCTTGGTGAATTATAGATACCATGAATATGTTATACTATATTATATTACATTTCCTCAATAAATGATAATTATAAATTACATTAGCTATATACAATTACTTCAGTTTTAGAAAGTTGGTAGTTAAAATTAGAATCTAACTTCATAGTAATTAAATGGATGCATTTTTAAACGAAATTTTAACTCATGTACACAATAGAAACTTAGAGTCACATGAGAAATTTAGGAATAAATAAATAAATAAGACAGAAAATTCCCTCATGGGTGGATAATTCTAAAATGATCATAAATTTCAAAAAGGGTAACATAATATACAATATAATAATATATATTTAGGTAATGACAAAGGGACAAAAATTTATTAGATGATCCAAAAACATTCCCAAACCTATAAACTAATATAAATTTTAAATTCTACATACATCAATTAGTCCAAATGTCAATTTTCATATTTACATATATTATTTGTTGCCTTACATAAAATAGATAAGAGAACAAGAAGAAAAGGGACAGAAATATTTTTTATTTGATGAAATGGAAAAGATTTGCCAAGTTTCTGGATTTGTCACACAGAAGTTCTAAAAGTATGGATCCCTTGTTGTATGTGTTAATTTTTTTGACTGTCTGATGTAATCATTGCAATCACATCCTGCAGCCAAGGCATTATCATCTACCTTGGTTCATTTAGGCAAGTAACCGACACAGTACATTGAAGATTCTTCTCTGCCACATGTCTCCCTCTCTCTCTCCTTACTTCACCCATTGATTCTTTGTCTGTAGCCTCTGAGAGATTAGAACGAACCAACCAAGCCCTTTAGGCTATTATAGCAATTTATAAGGATGGATTTTCCCCATTTATCTTCTACCTTGTTGCTCCAATTTGGGGGAAATCACACTAGGCCTCCTCAGGACAATTCCCTATTTTTGAACCTTCTTCACACCATACTCAACCCCAACACTGACATGGTCCCCATTACTCCCCCAACCTAATTTCAATAGAATGATGGGGTTGGCTCAGGAATCTGCTGGCCTCTCCAAGCCATGGTGACCCCAATGTTGTCTTCGAAGGTGCATGGTGCTTCCTAGATCTAGCCTTTTCCTCAATCCTCTTCCTAGAGTGTGTGCTCTATATCATGCAATGGTGATTACACATTAATCTTGTTTCCCGCCTTTGCACTAGCTTTGATTTTACTTGACTTAGTTGGTTGATTCTGATGCTTCATCAACATGTCAATGGACCATATTCATGTTGTGGATGGTTTTCCCAAGTCCCTTCTTGCTTTTTAACTCGACAATAGGGATGGCATTCTTGGTGTTTTTTCTTCCAACTATGATTGAGTTGACTCGTTATAATTACTCTAGAGTCAACAAGAGAGTATGGATCATTATGGGACATCCTTTTGTCACCCTAAATCTATGGGAGGTTGCACCAGTAGGAGTCTTCCATCTAAGCCTCACGTGAGAGAAAGATGATGGTGCAAGAATTGATCACAATCTTGATTTACTTGTTGGTCGTTACTAGAATGAGTAGCAACATTGTTAAAATACTTACCATTTGTATTTGATTGTAAAACTATATTACAATAAGATTTGTCTACTTACGGGTGTGACTTTCATATATGTATAATTAGACAAATTTAGAAATTTCATTCCTAGTAAATGTGTTAACTTGATGCAAGAATAGTATAAAAGGTGCCCTGGCGAGTGTAGAACAAAAATTGACGCTTGGTCAGAGATGGTTATGACGGTAGGCCTTATCCTTTACCCACCACCATCAGCCACACCACCTGCAGCTACTACATAAAATAGTTTTTTTTCTTTATATTTTGGGTTCTTCTACTTCCTCCATCTCCCCTGTATGTGAATCATGATCGGCGCAAAGTGTCAAGAGAGAGAAAGATCCAATCCATTCACAACCCTTGAGTCCATATTTTGTCTTTTTGTAAAAGGGTTGTATGAATCAGCAGAGCGGTGCTATCCTTACAATTATCTATCTATATAAAATTTTGATATGAATTTAAAATACATAGAGATGCTATCCTTATGTCAATTAACTTTCACAAAAAGGTTTTGTGTGCTTCAACTAAGCAAATGATGTCCGTTATGTCCGTCTATCCATCTACCTATAAATCGAATATAAATGTAAAATACACTGGGAACCAAGAGGAGCTCTCTATTTTTTCTATAAAAAAGGGTTACCAAGTGTTCTCTATTTTTTGTATGCCTACTTATATATTTACACTATTCAGCTCACTTATTTAATCCCGATTCTATTGTATCAACCCGGAGCCACTCCTCCGCATGTGTCGTGGCCGGGAAATCAGCCTAACTAATGATTCTCCGGCGCATCTACTTTTGCGCGAGTTCGTGGGGAATCAAGTAACCAGCTGAAGTAATTCTTTATTATCAATCTGGTTTATTAATAATTACATTGATTACTTATGGCAAGAAGTCAGTGGTCGGCACTGAAATGGCCGCCCAAGTTAGTTAACTGAAACGATACAGGCTGTAGGGAACCGGATTTGGTAGTTAATGGCCACCGCCATCCTCCACAGGGGAGCCGGCTTAAGGGGGACCCTTCGGGTGGAGAAACAACCTTAAGGACGCTTTGCAATTACTTCATAAAATTGTGGAAAATCTAATTATCTGTTTTATTCGCTCCCAAGTTAACTTGATGCATCAGGAATACTTCCTAGACATGTACATAGTTCTTGTTGGCTAAATTGACATTAGCATAATCCATTTGTTTCGATGATGACAAACATTTCATTCTTATGAATCTAACGTGCTACTTGAGTGTGCAGAAATAAGGTGGATAACAAATACTTGGAAAATCTATATGCTAAAATTACTTTAAGTCATGGATGTAATCAAATGTAAAAACTTGTACAAGTATATAATGTACAAGTACTTAGACATCATGTAAATCAAGCGTTAGATCTTCCTTAGCCAATCACAACACTTAGATACGTCATCCCCTAAAATAGTGTCACATCTGCACACTCATACACACGCTTAGTACTTAGTTTAAAATGTTGAAACGTGATCATTCTCGGTCGACAAACTTCTCGACCGAGACATTTTCGGTCGACAAACTCTTCGACCGAGAATGACCCAGGTAGCCGTTAGACACAGCAGACAAAGTAGTTGGGAGTTGAATCAGAACGTTATATACACTTAACTCCAGACAGTCCCTCGGTCGATAAAACTTCGACCGACTGGGATCTCGGTCGACAATCTCTCGACCGAGAATGTCTCTGTCTGCACTTTTCAGAATTAATTAACTAGCCGTTGCTAAAGCAACTAAAGTGTACCTAACGGCTAGTTAAGCATTTGGAACCCCCTAGAAAGTGTCTAGAACGTCCTTAAGCACTTGTAGGTCATTCCTATAAATAGGACATGTCTTAGGACACCTAAACTTACATATATACACTTGTGCTATACTTGAGATTACACTTGCAATTGGGAATCTGTTTTGAGCAATTGAGCAACACTAGCATTGGCTACTCATTCCCTTACTCTAAATTCATGTCCTATAGGCTAGCATCTCCTATCCACAACACTTATACTTCTATATACATTGGTTAGGAGATCAAAACGCTCGATATAGGAAATCAAGCCTTGAGCTACAAGTGGTATTGTAATTTCTGTTTTTCCTTCTTGTTCCTTTTATCTTTTGTATTCTCCTTGCTACTCCTAGGGTTGGAGGCTTCGGATTGGAGAAGGTTCTTTTCGGTGGAGAAAGTTCTTCTCGGTGGAGAAGGTGGACTTCAGCCTACTTCAAGAAGGCTATTGCAATGGGAAGCTACTTCTAGAGGAAGGCTACTTCAAGGGGGAGCTTGAAGTTACTTCAAGAAGGCTGCTTCAAGGTTGGTGCAACTACTTCTAGGTGAAGGCTGTTCGAAGGGTTTGGTGAAAGAATTGTAATTTTATGTAATATCCTTGCGAGGTAATAAAATTTAATTCTTTCAAAATCTCGGTTGGGTAAGCAACCGGGTAGTGGATTGAATGCCTTAGTATTTGCTAAGGTTGGAACCATTCTAAATCCTTGTCCCCTTGTCCAATATTTCTGTGGTTGGTTGTTTGAGTTAAAATATATTAAAATTATCATAAAACCCTATTCACCCCCCTCTAGTGGTTTTTCAATTGGTATCAGAGAAGGTTTCAAGGAGCTCTAATCGAGTCTTGAAGAATGAAGGGTGGTGGTGTCTACAACCGCAAGCAAAGGAAAAGCATGGACCAATCTTCAACAAGTTGTAGTTGGTGCTTAGGAACAAGCCACACAACAATTAGTTGTCCATGGAGAGAAAAGAAGGAAGAGGTGCACAAAAATTGCCTCATTGCTACAACCAATGAAGAAGAAGAAGAGGTAAGCCTTCTTGATTTATCAAAAGAAGAGCTAATTGCTAGTCTTGAAGAAACACATAATAAGTATATTGAGTGCAATAAGAAATTAAAGAAGTCTAATAAAGCAAATGATGAGTTACATGCTAAACTTCTTGCTCTCACATCTGAAAATGAAGATTTTTATGCAAAATTAAATGATCTTGGATTTGAAAAAGATGGCGTTATTTCTGAAAATCATACTTTGAAATCATTTCTAAATGATTGTAATGTGAAATTTTTTACTCTAGAAACAAATTACAATCTTCTATCTCAAGAAAAGGTTGGATTACTTGCAAAGTTAAATGATCTTCAAAAACAGCCTGTTTTGTGTACACATCTAGATTATGATATTATTGTGAAAGAAAGAGATTCCTTATCATCTAATCTAGATCAAGCAAAGTTAGATATCAAGAAGAGAATGGATGAGATTGTTAAGTTACAACAAGAAATTAGTAGTTTGAGTAACAATGATATAATTGATAAAATCTTAAATGATCCTTATCGTCAAATTGGAAGGAGAGGACTAGGTTATAAGCCTAAAGGAAAATCTTATCAAAAACCTAGTTGGAGAAGGACATAGGTACTAGAGAGTCAATCTATGTATGTACCTACAGGAAAATATACATATGTACCCAAGAACAACCTCGAACAAAATCATAGAAAGAGACTTGAGGTTGATTCTATATGTTGTCATTATTGTTTACGTCTTGGACATTATTCCTTCTCATGTCCTTACAAGAAAAAGGATGTTGAGTTAGTATGGGTCCCAAAACCCCCAAACTAAATGAACTAAAATAAGTTGAGATATGACCAAAGACTCTAAGTTGTATATCTTTATTTCTATCTCAACTTAATAATGAGATAACAAATTGATTCAAGAAATTAAAATTCCAACTTGAAAATACACTTTTTAATAAATCTGTAGAGACACATCTTTAAAAATTTGTCTTTATTTAGGTTCCCAAAACCTAAAGATTCGAATATGATTAGTTGAGATTTGATCTAAATGTTTCTTTGATATTTATATGTTTTATCTCAACTAAACTGAGTTTTCAAACTTCATAATTGAATTGAAAATAGTCTATGTTTTACTTGAAAACAATTACTGAAAATAGTTCTGAAACAGTACAGAAACTTTCTCGGTCGAGAAACTGTTCGACCGAGAACATTTTCGGTCGAGAAATGGTCGACCGAACAGGTTACTATTTTGCAGTTTACAACAAATCTGATAAAACCTGTACAATCAGCAGCATTCTCGGTCGAGAAAAACGTCGACCGAGACAACTTCGGTCGAACTGTTTGTCGACCGAATCAAGTTCTGCTGAACCTATTTTCAATTACTCTAGTTTGCTATCAATTTGTTATTAATGATTGATTTAATATGCAAAATCAAGAATAAATCTTGGAGACCATCTTTGAAACAAGACATATTGATCTTTTTACATCATGTTTTAAGGTATAACATTATGAATATGAAATCCTTAAACATATTGTAAAAGTATTATATGAAGACTGATTTTTGAACAAACCTTATTGAAAAAGTTTATTAAGCATGTACATGGTTTGGCTTAAAACTGAAAATTATATGCTTGTATCTTGATCACTGTATTGTGGATATGCTTCTACTGTTCTATCAAAATCATTATACCATGATCATTGTGTTTCAATTTCACTTGGTTTGTCTAAAATAATCTTTGATCTATATTTACAAACCATAAATGGATGATCATTGTGATTACAAATATAGATGATGCTATAATTGAAAATGCCATTTTTCATAAAAAAAACTCTATGGCATAAATGCATCTTGACATAATAGAAAATGATCATTGTATGCATGGCTTGTAATAAATGAATGATGATGCTATGACAAGCCAAATAGTGTCTAATGTTTTATCTAGTTGTTTGCAAAATCTTGACTTTAAGACATTAATCTTGCTTTCAAGGATATATGTTTCTAAAGAATCTTATGATTAATCTGAAAATAAGGGTACAAGAAGAAATGGGATTTGATATTTATGTACCCATAGCAAAGCTTATGCGACATCATTCACAATGAATGTAAAACATACATTCTAGAAAAATCAAGGTCAAAGACCTCACTATGATGCCCATATTAAGTCTTCATAATAGGTATCACTTAATGTGCTTCAAATTGATATTTATTTAAAGCTACCTGCAGAAACTATACTTCACAAATGAATGTTTAAACTGGAAATCTGTAGAATTTGCCTCTTGATTGAAATTAAATTTAATCAAGGGGTGCTATGGTCGAAGTCAAGGTCGACCTAAAATAAGCTTGACAAAATGCCTATTTGTACATCATTCTACTACACTTAATCTTAGTATCTTGATTCAAAATGTGTTTATCATATTGAAAACATAATTTTAGTGCATAAAAGGTCAACCTATTATGATCTAATATTGATTGTGATCTTAGAATCCTTAAATTATCTTGACTATAAGATTAAGGGGGAAGCTCACACAAACTATCTTGATTATGAGATTAAGAAACTTCCAAAATTTTGTAAACATCATTTGAAGCTTGTCATGACCTTAGTATCCTTAAAAGTAGTTTTGGTTATGAAAAACAAAGAAATTTACAATATTCATGAATATGACATATATCTTGCTCTTAATGGAATTCTCTAAACAAATTTGGGCTTAACATTCCGTGTATTTGGTTAGAGATACATACATGTATTCTACTATAAGCTTAAAGGATTCTCATGTCATTTTTAGGGCTTAACATCCCTTAGAAAAATGGATGAGAAATCAATACACATATGCCATGAACTTAAGAGAATCTCATATCATTTCAAGGCTTAACATCCTTTGTAAATGATTGAGAAATAAATTGTGGCTAAATTTGAAAATAAGTGGTTTGCATCCCTTGCTTTTAAAACTGAATATTTTATTAAGGGGGAGTATCTAATTATCAAATTAAGGGAGAGAAATAAAAAGTCATACTAAATGATTATCTTGGATATCTTTTTGAAATGACAAAGGGGGAGAAATAATATAAAATAAAAAACATAAAATAAAATGAGTTTCATAATATCTGAGTTTCATAATATCTCGGCTAGCACACACTTGCAAAACAAGAATGGCTACAAAAGGTAAACTTCAGGTATGAAACTCATATGATTTATATTTCCTTATTTATATTTAGAAAATGTTTGTCATCTTCAAAAAGGGGGAGATTGTTGGCTAAATTGACATTAGTATAATCCCTTTGTTTCAATGATGACAAACATTTCATTCTTGTGAATCTAACGTGCTACTTGAGTGTGCAGGAATAAGGTGGATAACAAATACTTGGAAGATCTATATGCTAAAATTGCTTTAAGTCATGAACGTAATCAAATGTAAAAACTTGTACAAGTATATAATGTACAAGTACTTAGACATCATGTAAATCAAGCATTAGATCTTCCTTAGCCAATCACAACACTTAGATAGGTCATCCCCTAAAATAGTGTCACATCTGCACACTCATACACACACTTAGTACTTAGTTTAAAATGTTGAAACAGGGTCATTCTCGGTCGACAAACTTCTCGACCGAGAGTAGTACTTAGTTTAAAATGTTGAAACAGGGTCATTCTCGGTCGACAAACTTCTCGACCGAGACACTCTCGGTCGACAAACTCTTCGACTGAGAATGACTCAGGTAGCCGTTAGACACAGCAGACAAAGTAGTTGGGAGTTGAATCAGAACGTTATATACACTTAACTCCAGAAAGTCCCTCGATCGACAAAACTTCGACCGACTGGGATCTCGGTCGACAATCTCTCGACCGAGAATGTCTCTGTCTGCACTTTTCAGAATTAATTAACTAGCCGTTGCTAAAGCAACTAAAGTGTACCTAACGGCTAGTTAAGCACTTGGAACCCCCTAGAAAGTGTCTAGAACATCCTTAAGCACTTGTAGGTCATTCCTATAAATAGGACATGCCTTAGGACACCTAAACTTACATATATACACTTGTGCTATACTTGAGATTACACTTGCAATTGGGAATCTATTTTGAGCAATTGAGCAACACTAGCATTGGCTACTCATTCCCCTGCTCTACATTCATGTCCTATAGGCTAGCATATCCTATCCACAACACTTACACTTCTATATACATTGGTTAGGAGATTAAAATGCTTGATATAGGAAATCAAGCCTTGAGCTACAAGTGGTATTGTAATTTCTGTTTTTCCTTCTTGTTCATTTTATCTTTTGTATTCTCCTTGATACTCCTAGGGTTGGAGGCTGCGGATTGGAGAAGGTTCTTCTCGGTGGAGAAGGTGGACTTCAGACTACTTCAAGAAGGCTGTTGCAACGGGAAGCTACTTCTAGAGGAAGGCTACTTCAAGGGGGAGCTTGAAGTTACTTCAAGAAGGATGCTTCAAGGTTGGTGCAACTACTTCTAGGTGAAGGCTGTTCGAAGGGTTTGGTGAAAGAATTGTAATTTTATGTAATATCCTTGCGAGGTAATAAAATTTAATTCTTTCAAAATCCCGGTTGGGTAAGCAATCGGGTAGTGGATTGACTACCTTAGTATTTGCTAAGGTTGGAACCACTCTAAATCCTTGTCCCCTTGTCCAATATTTCTGTGGTTGGTTGCTTGAGTTAAAATATATTAAACACTATTCACCCCCCTCTAGTGGTTTTTCAATTCTTAAGAAAATATTGAACCTTAACACCTATGCTTATCTATACTAATATAAGACATGCCGTCCAACGATTACTGGTGATTTTTTTCCACTATTTTTGAAAACTAGAAACACATCCAGGCAGGCCACGTGAGGTAAATGCATGCAAAGTCGGATATAATTCTGGACACAAATTAATGTCCCAACATTATGAATAGCTGTCTTTATTTTTCATAAATCTTGAATGCCAAATGTGTTGGGATATATTTTAACCTATTGTTTAGGATAGTAAATATTATCTTTACAATATTGAGAAGATATCTATGGACTCTAAGATGTTATTTTATCTTATTTTCCCTTCATGTCAATTTCCTTTTCCATATCTTCTCATTATTCTTTTTCACATTTTCGTCGTAATAAATCCTCCTATCTTGCGTGATTTGGTATCATGTTTGGAATAATCTTATCTCGTGTCATCAAAATATCATCAGAATATTATAAATTAAACAAGATGTTGTATGTGTTAAGAGTGTCGCAATATTGTGGCCCGCAAAGGGGATATCAACAGTATAGTCAAATAGGAGAAATAACGAGAATAGTGTGTTGCAAAGGAAATGCCAAAAATATAGTAGAAAAGAGAGACAATGAGAATGAGTTATATGATTCTATTATGGACTCAGAATTGTGAGAGAGAAGAAATCTTTATATATATATATTTTTTGAAAATTTGCATATATTTTTGATCTTGCTCTTAATTGGATTTTCTATACCAATATGGGCTTAACATCCCTTATGACTGGTTAGAGATACATTTATTGATCCCACTATGAACATATAGGAATCTCATATCCTTTCAAGGCTTAACATCCCTTGGTTGATAAATTAATTTATTAATCCACCATGAGTCTACTCCTACTAATCTCCAAGCTACTCCTTCTCATCACCTCGATCCTGATGACCCTGATGGCGACCACCTAAAAAGATGTGTTACAGAACTAAATAGCACTTCACAGTGGTTAGTTAGAGTTTAAGTGGGATGCCTCACTCTCCCCATGGCTTAATAAATGATGTAATACATTCATGTAGTGTTTCTACTAGGGTTAAACATGACTCACATTGGTTGATAACCCTTTTTCTGTTTATTATAATGTTCAGTTGTTATATTATGTGATAAGAGAAATCAATTGTTGTATAAATGTTTGCGTTATCTGTTCCTCATACTACCATGTCCATTATGATTGTTGTCATACTACCTGCTTAACTCATTTAATATGTTTAATCTACTTAATCTAGTAATTGTATAACCTGTTGTAGTCGATAAGCATTATTGAGAGTTATATCTCTCATTGGGGATTTCCATTAGTGAGTTTAATAGGATATCTTCATTTGAAACTACTTACAAAAATGGCATAAACTTTCAATTATGCATGGAGGTACAACTCAAGTTAAGAATATCAAGATTATGATGCTTAAACAAAAGTTTGAACTATTCGATATGCAATCTAATGAGTCTATTAGTAAAATGTATGCAAGATTTTCTTCTATTGCTAACATCTTGAGTGCATTTAGGTGTACAAGTGAGGAAAATCAAGTGTTCAAGATTCTTAGATCCATACCTCCAAAATACAAGCCAAAGATTACGGCCATTGAAGAAGCCAATGACCTTACCACATTGAGGATGGAGAAACTCATTGGCAATCTAGAAACTCATGAAGTTATCCTTGAAGAAGAAGAAAGATTGGAGTTGGAACTTCAAAAGGGAAGAAGGAAGGATATAACATTTAAAGCTTCAATTAAAACTCAATTGAGTAGAACCATGAATATATTAAATATTTAAGCATCGATCTTCAACTATCCACTTAGTATGATCCCCTCAATTTCGTGATCCCTGAAATACTCAAGTAGCACATCAGATCCACAAGAATGAAATGTTTGTCATAATAAAAAAAAGGGTATGCTAATGTCCAAATTGGCCAACAATCTCCCCTTTTTGAAGATGAAAAATATTCCTAAAATATAAACAAAATATTTCAAATGAAATGAGTTTCATACATGTAATATACCTTGGATGAATTATGTAACACCCCTGACCTGGGTTATGACCTAACCCTAGATGTTTTGCCTAAGTAAGATTCTTATAGGCTTGTTCTTATCTTGTGAAAAGTAATTAAGGCCTTTGTGATGTAATATTGTCAAAATGGAACTTATATGCAAACTATGTGTGCATTTTATGTTATTCTAAGTGAAAAGTGAAATTCACCTAAGATGAGGGGTTATGTTACAAATGTTACATGTTGAATATATTTTAAATGTTTTGTATGTCATGAAAGTGAATATGGTGCTAAGTGGTGGCTTGTGCAAAGCCTAAATCCTAAGTGTGAACTTGAGTAAATAATGCTAAGTGATTGGTGCATCAATTGTGGTACAATTGCAATATGTACAAAATGTAGGGTTAATGTGTAATTTACCCCCTCTAGTTTGTATTTCCTCTTAACTAGTCTTATAAAGGAGAGATAAAGGAGGAGACAATATGTTTGAAACATCTGAAAATGTTAGTACTCTTAATAATAAAGAAACCAAGCAAATGAATTAGTTGAAAGCTATAGCCATATTGAGTTGTAGATTTGAGAATAGAGGTCCCTATCAACCATAGAGCCATAAGGAGGGCCTCCTATCGGTTTGAGGAAGCCTTGGTTTGACCCATGATGGGCAAGGCACTCCAAGGGAGAATGAGGCATCGATTTGCTTTTACCTTGGAAATGATGGAGTAGAATATTATAATAAGTTAGTGGAAGGAGAATTGCCCTAGGAGACAACTCAAGAGTTTCCCCATTATCTTTTCTTTATCCTTTTTGCATGGCAAAATAATAAGTGGCAAGTATGCAAGAGCATGTGTCGACCTTGCATGGATAGGTGGGATGAAGTACCTTAGGATAATGACACCTATGACACTCTTTTCTATAAACCACAAGTATAAATACCTTGACCTTCATTTGTTGGCAAGATTTTTGGATCTAACAAGTACCTTTCCTCTTGTATCGTGCAACACCTTCCCTTGTGTCGCCCTTAGTGGAGAGAGTTGAGTGGTATCGGCCAAGGAGGAGGGGTATCAGCCAAAGAAGGTTGAAGCAACTAAGGTGATATCACTCAAAGTGCTAGAATATATCGTGCAAGAGCTTGGAGTTCAAGTCATGGAGCTTGGAGAAAGTTCATCTTCAACCTTGGATTATATGGAGTAAAGCTTGAAGCTTGAAAGCCTTTCAAGAGGTAGGTTATATAAATTAAACCCTTTAATGTTATTATCCTTTCTTTAATATTATTCAATTGTTGATTAAATTGCAAATTAGGGTTTCCTATGATCAGTTGATATAATCATAGGTTCCAAAGTGTAATTAGGACTATTATTCATAGTTTTAATTAGATTATGATTTTGAAGGTTGATGATGATGACAATCATCATTGGATACCCGACATGGGTAGATCACTCTTGAGTAACCCGATATGGGTTGAAACCTTGCAACCAAATATGGGTTGAGACTAGGGAAAAATGATATGGACTCGATAATGGAGACTTGGCCGATATGAAAATAGGTTACTTTTGTAAAACAAGTCTTATGGACGATATAGGGTATTCCTAACCATCACCTAGTACACGATACTAAGGTAAAACATTTACCCTTTCCCGGTATGAGCAAAACCCTAGTAAGAGAATGGGGAACCCAATATGATCTTTGAACTTTGAAATAGGACATACCTCCCTTGTGTTAATAGATCAAATTGGTATCCATCTTGTCATAATATGAGTGTAAAGTTCTTATCAATGATGGGCACACGATATGGCCAAGAGATAACACTTAACATGGGTGTCCAACATGGTGCCCGATACACATGTCCAACATGATGCCCGATACACATGTCCAACATGATGCCCGATACACATGATTGATAGGGTGCCCAATATGTATATAACCCGATAGGATATCTAATGTAGGTGAACCGATTTGATGATCATGCATCACCCAATATGATGCCCGATATGGTACCCAACACCATGCCCGATATGTTGCCCAATACACTTACCAGATATGGTGAATCTATGAGACAAACTAAAATGGTGAAAATCGATATGATGCCCAACATGAGTGCACGATATGATCTCTAACATATGGCAAGTCCAATGTGAGTGCACGGTATGGTAATCCTAGATGGAGTCTGATATAGAAATCATAGATAGAGCTCGATATGGAAACCCCAGAGGCAATCCGATATGATGGAAGACTAATGTGGCAGTCTAAATCAAAATGAACATGGCTAGCTAAGGAGCCAATATTATATGGTTGCATGAGGTATGGCAAAGCTATAATGGTATGAATGATATGATGAACCCTAATATACGATACAAGAATCCAATAAACTCTTATATCCGATATGGGGTAGTGGTTTAATCCATACATAACATGAAGTTGACTTAAAATAAGAAGGGATATCTAAACCTACATGACCACATGATATGGTGATAAGGGATATGCCCTATGTCCATTATGAGGATGTGGTTCCACATGTGATTGGTTAAGTATATGCATTTCCAAATAATAACATTATCAATCATGCAATTTGATATGATAAGCAAGTCCTTAATTATTAAGCTCGTCTAAGTGATAATTATTATTAATGCAATATTGAGACACAATGAGTTTAACTTAAATTTGTTAATGATAAGAGTGTAATCCTTAAAGATGTCAACTAAGAAATTTAGATCCTAGTGACAATGAGAGAGAAACTAAGACTTGAAAGATAAGTATGTAATTAGCATACACGATTACTCTTGAGACGAGTGGAGTCTGAGTTAGGGTATAATCTATGTTGATGAAATCGTGAAACCCTAATCGATTGAATATAACCGTAATCCATGGTTAAAGACATATGTTGAAATTGTTGATAACATGATATAATAATCATGCAAATATCTTAAAGAAATAAGCATGGTTAAGTAAGAGCTATGTGATTATGTGATACAAACCCAATGAGCTATGTGAACTATGTGGATAAGTATCTGGGTCTGATGACCTAGAGGTAATGATCATCTGCTAAGTGGTGATAGTACTCAGTGATGAATGAAGGGTTGAATACCCAAGTGTGATGATGACAAGAGGTTGAAATCCTAAGTGAACTATGTGACTCAGTGAATATGAAAGTATCTGATAAATGCAATATTGCTTCTTTCTGGTAGAAATTGTTATAATCCTTGTTTGTAACTTGATTGATGCTAAAAGATACAATAATGCACTGAATTAAGCAAGAAGAACATTATTATGTAGTTGCCCAGACCATAGATCCATTCAATGTCAGTAATTGCTGAATGGTGAAATGAGTTTTACTCGAAACACATATTTTTGAATATGTGATAATATAAGGGTGCTTAGTGAACTCCCAAAATAAAAAAGGAGTGCTTAGTGGACTCCCCAAATACATCAGGTTGCTCAATGTACTTCCTAATAAAATTACAATAGGATCGCTCGGTGGTCATCCTGATAATCTAGGAAAGTTAAGTGGACTTCTCCCAAAGAGAGTACATGCTACGGTAGTAACTCTATAGCAAAGATGCTGCTATACCACGACATAGCTAATTACAGTAGACAAAAGATGTCATACTAAACCTAAGTGTTACCTAAGTGTTCTCGTACTGACTGAGAAAGGTGAGGTCTTGACAGTCGGCTCTGCCATTGACCTTGTATGGTACCAATTTCGACTTACTAGTGGTTGGTTGGAGTATGAGTGGTATATCTCATCTCCTCTGGGCATGAGTATGAATGGGAACATGTAATCAACCATGTAGCTTGTTTGTTTAAGGATCAAATATGGAAACATTGGTTTCTACCTTATTACTTTTATACATCCGAGTAGATAGATGTTATACATGTTCTTCATATTCCCTTTCAAGCAAAAGAGAATTTATAGATGTGTTATTAATGTCTATACTTTGCACTTAAAGATATATCTTTTAATCAATGAAATACCTACAGTTCAATTATATATTATTTTTTGTGATAATAATATTATTGGCAGAGAGTTATATCTATCGCTCGGATAATAGTCTCACCCCGTGGGATCCACAATTTTTAGGTGGTCGTAGATGAGGGACTAGAAACCAGACTGTAGGAGAAGGATTGTTGCAGCAAGGACAACAGTAGTATTTTAGGTTGAGTACGTTGCCTGTTAGGGTTTGTAGATAGAAGTCTATGTGTCATCTCTGTACTCTCAAGTCCTTGGGAGATATTCTTAGTGGTTTTCACGATCAACTTGAGATTTTGGTTTGCTTATCTCAAGGTTTTTATGTGCTACTATGTGTATTAAAGTAAAGTAATCTATACTTGTTATCCTTGAGAAAAGACGACGTACTGAATGTATGACATGAACTATGTGTATGTAAAGCTTTGGTCCTTTATGAAACATCTTATTAGACAGGGATCTATGTGTAAAGATGGTTTTAAATTTTTTTTACTAATTTTTGTTAACTCTATTATTTGTGATAATTCTGCATTTTTACTGGTTATGGCTTGATTTATAATCGGGTCGTCACAAAGTTTTGGTATCAGAGCCTAAGGTTCGCTGAGTCTACAAAGACATAGGATTAAGTTTGTTGAGTCTGTTCTAGTGTCCTTCAGTATATCTTATAGTAAAATTCTCCTTATTCAGGAAAAGAAGTAGGAACCAAAGATGTCTGGAGCGCACAAAGAACACACTGTTGAGAGCAGTGTTGCTACACCCGGAGGTAGTGCAAGGGATCAGGATAAAGATGAACCTGTGCTTGAAAATTCCCAGCCTGAGCAAACTCTGTTAGAAAGCCCAACTTTTCAGTTCTTTTTGGGCATATTATGAGTATGGCGACACATATGGCTGACTGGATACCAATACCAGTCCCTAGAACATCAGGATCTAGTGAGAGACATGAAGCTGGCAAGACTTTTGAACAGTTGCGTCGGTTAGGAGCCATTGAATATGCTGGCACAGCTGACCCAACATATGTAGATTTGTGGCTTATTGAGACAGAGAAAGACTTTAAGATCCTTGATATCCTAGAAACCGATAAGGTAAAGCATGTTGTATACCTTCTGAAGGGAAATACTGGCCATAGGTGGGCCATCAAAGAAGAGAAATGACTGTGTGTCTAGGTCAGATGGAAGGAATTTCGACAAGAGTTTGTCAATAAATACTTCCCCAAGACTTATCTTGATGAGAAGATTTCATATTTTGAGCAGATTAGATAGGGAACGATGAAGGTTAACGAGTATGAAGCCAAGTTTATGGAGCTTCTGTGGTTTTGTCTGCACATGGCGACTACAGATGAGGAGAGAATTCGACATTTTGAGAAAGGTTTGAACGCTGACCTGACCACACTTGTATCTGCCCTAGAAAATAGGGAGAGGTTTGTTACCTTTGTGGAGTTCGTTAGACAGACAGACAGAGAGGTCCGTGACAGAGAAATGAGAGGTGAACAATAGGAGAGCACCTACACAGTTTCAGAATCAGAGGTTTGGCGGTTTTAAGAAACTGAGGTTTTCTGCACCTGTGGAACCACAAATGTTCAACACTCAAACACAGTGGACATCTAGCTGAGGTAGAGGTCATAGTTTTCCTTTAGGAAGAGCTCAGAGTTCAACATTAATGTCAGTGACAAGATCACCTAGGTCATAGTGGGATAACATAGTCTGCTACAGGTGTAGGCAGATAGGGCATGTGATAAAGGACTGTCTACTTAAGGATGTGGAAGTGACCCAGCCATTGAGGCAGAGCCAGCAGGGCTCTCAGAGACAACAATTCAGTAGTGGCTCTAGGGGACATGGACAAGCGTCTCAGGCAGGATCATCTGCACCGGCCAATAGAGAACGAGGTCGGCAATAAGTGACGACAAGATTCTATGCTATGAATCAGCCAGAGGTAGTGGTTAATCCATGAGTTGTGATAGGTCATATGGAATTATTTCATTTTGATATGTCTTCTTCCTGTTTCATATTTGTTTTGATTGATCCAGGCACTACACATTCTTTTATCGCCCGAGAGGTGATTCATGATTGTAATATGGTTATTAATCCTAGAAAGGATGATTTGTTATTAGAAACTATGTTAGAGGAATTTGTGATGTTGGGGGAAGTATGCTCTTCCTGTGTTCTTTCCTTCTTAGAACACAACATTCAAGTGGATCTTATACCACTTGAAATGCATGGGTTTGATGTAATTCTCAGAACGGATACCTTAGAGAAGTATAAAGTTGTCTTGGATTGTGGGTCCAAGCAGGCTGTGTTCACATATGGTGATAAAACATGGGTTTTTCAGGGGGAAAGAAAGATTCTTCCAACCTATCTAGTGTCAGCTATGGTAGCAGAAAAGTTGATGAGGCAAGGATGCTTCACAGTCTTGGCACATGTAGTGGATACCAGACTAAAGAGCCCTAGTCTTTCTAAAGTTTCAATTGTTAAGGAATTCAAGGATGTGTTTCCCGAAGAACTTCCAGGTGTTTCTCCACCTTGAGACATTGATTTTGAGATTAATCTTATTCTGGATACACAACCTATAGCCCAAACCCCTTATAGGATGGCACCAGCTGAGATGGAAGAACTTAAGAAACAGTTACAGGAGTTTCTTGAGAAAGGTTTCATACGACCGAGTACTTCACCGTGGGGTGCTCCAGTTCTTTTCATAAAAAAGAAAGATGGGTCTATGAGACTTTGCATAGATTACAGACAGCTCAACAAGGTGACTATTAAGAACAAATATCCCTTACCAAGGATTGATGATTTGTTTGACTAGTTGCGTGGTGCAACGGTGTTTTCTAAGATTGATCTAACGTCAGTATATCATTAGTTACATATCAAGGAGAGGGACATACCTAACTCAGGATTTAGAACAAGGTATGGTCATTATGAATTTGTAGTTATGTCGTTTGGACTAACTAATGCACCAGCTGCATTCATGGAGTTGATGAATAGAATCTTCCGACCCTTCCTTGATCAGTTTGTATTAGTTTTCATAGATGACATCTTAATAAATAGTAGAGACAGTCAACAACATGAACAACATCTTCGTCAAGCCTTGACCTTGTTGAGACATCATAAGGTATACACTAAGTTTAATAAGTGTGAGTTCTAGTTATCACAAGTATCTTTTCTTGGACATGTTATATCTTCTTTAGGTATTTGTGTAGATCCCAAGAAAGTGGAATCTATTGTGGAGTGGGAATAACCTAAGACACCGACTGAGGTTCACAGTTTCCTAGGTTTGGCAGGGTACTACAGAAGATTTATTAAAGATTTTAGTTCTATAGCATTACCCTTAACCAGGTTGAGAAGGAAAGAAGTTTCTTTTGTCTAGAATGACAAGTGTCAACATTATTTTCAGTTATTGATAGAAAGGCTGACTAGTGCACCTGTGTTAGTTCTACCTGAGCAAGAAAAGGGGTATGTTGTTTTCTGTGATGCTTCTAAGAATGGTCTAGGCTCTGTGTTGATGCAGAATGATCATGTAGTTTCTTTTTCTTCTCGACAGCTCAAGAAACATGAGGATAATTATCCCACAGATGATCTAGAACTAGCTGCAATAGTTCAAGTGTTGAAGATCTAGAGGCATTATCTTTATGGAGAAACGTGCCAGATCTTCATAGATCATAACAACTTAAAATACATCTTCTCTCAACATGAGATGAATATGAGACAGCATCGCTGGATGGAGTTAATCAAGGACTATGATTGTATAATTGATTATAATCGAAGAAAAGCCAATATAGTGGCTGATGCACTCAATAGAAAATCCTCATCTTCACCCTCAGATAATGCACAACTAAATTCCTTAATATGTTGTAAGCGGGATATGCTTGTCTCTCTGAGATAGATGAATGTACAGTTAGAAGTATCTTTGTTAACAAGGTTATTAGTTGAGATGCATGTGAAACCCACTTTGAAAGAACATATCAAAGAGGCACAACAAACTGATTCTGTGATTCAACAGATTAGGTCAGAGTTGGGCAGTGAGAAATGGGACGGTTTCCAAGAGTCTGAGGACATGATAGTTTGTTATCATAGTAGGATGATAGTTCCTGATAGTAATAACTTAAGAAAGTTAGTTATGGAGGAAGCTCACTCATCTATGTATGCAATGCATCCAGGGAGCACCAAAATGTATCACAACTTAAAGGATATGTATTGGTGGCCCGATTTGAAGAAAGATGTAGTTGAGTTCATTATGTAGTGTCTGATGTGTCAGTAGGTTAAAGCAGAACACTAGAAGCCTGCAAGAATGTTACAACCCCTACCTATACCTTAGTGGAAATGGGATCACGTGATGATGGACTTTGTGGTTGGCCTACCTAGGACAGCCAAAAGTCACGATTCCATCTGGGTGATAGTTGATAGGTTGACTAAGATAGCACATTTTCTCCCTGTTAAAACAACCTATACTGCTGAGAATCTTGCATAAATCTATATATATGAGATAGTGTGGTTGCACGGAGTTCCAACTACGATTGTATCTGTGAGGTCCCCAGTTTACGAGTCATTTTTGGGAACGATTACATAAAGCTCTGGGTACACAATTAAAGTTTAGTACAACCTTTCATCCTCAAACAAATGGATAGTCTGAGAGGACCATACATATCTTGGAGGAATTTCTTAGGGCATGTGTCCTTCAGTTTGTGGGAAGTTGGGACCTACACTTAAGCTTGATTGAATTTGGTTATAATAATAGTTAACAGGTCAGTATTGATATGGCACCATATAAAGCATTATATGGTAGATGTGTCCTTCAATTTTTAGGAAGTTGGGACCTACAAGCTTGATTGAATTTGCTTATAACAATAGTTACCAGGCCAGTATTTATATGGCACCATATGAAGCATTATATGGTAGATGTTGCAGATCTCCATTATGTTGGTTTGAAATCGGTGAATACCAACTTCTAGGTCCTGAGCTAGTGCAACAAACAACTGAAAAGATTAAAGTTATACAACAACAGTTGAAGGTTGCACAGGATAGACAGAAGTCTTATGCTGATAAACGTCGTAGACCTTTAGAATTTCAAGTTGGAGACAGAGTGTATCTCAAAGTTTCTCCTTGAAAAGGTGTTCTTAGATTTGGTAAGAAAGGTAAGTTAGCCCCTAGATTTATGGGACCTTATCCAGAACTAGCACGGATTGGGAAAGTAGCTTATAGGTTGGAGTTGCCACCTGAGATACATAGACTACATCTAGTGTTTCATGTGTCTATGTTGAGGAAATGTCATCCCGATACAGAGATGGTTATGACCTAACCCTAGATTTTTGCCTAAATAAGATGCTTACATGTTTGTTCTTATCTTGTGAAAGGTAATTAAGGCCTTTGTGATGTAATATTGTCAAAATGGAACTTATATGCAAACTATGTGTGCATTTTATGTTATTCTAAGTGAAAAGTGCAATTTACCTAAGATGAGGGCTTATGTTACATGTTGAATATATTCTAAATGTTTTGTATGTCATGAAAGTGAATATGGTGCTAAGTGGTGTCTTGTGCAAAGCCTAAATCCTAAGTGAGAACTTGTGTAAATAATGCTAAGTGCTTGGTGCATCAATTGTGGTACAATTGCAATATGTACAAAATATAGGGTTAATGTGTAATTTACCACCTCTAGATTGTCTTTCCTCTTACCTAGTGTTCTAAAGGAGAGAGAAAGGAGGAGACAATATGTTTGAAACATCTTAAAATGTTAGTACTATTAATAATAAAGAAACCAAGCAAATGAATAAGTTGAAAGCTATAGCCATATTGAGTTGTAGATTTGAGAATAGAGGTCCCTATCGGCCATAGATCCATAAGGAGGGACTCCTATTGATTTGAGGTAGCCATGGCTTGACCCATGACGGGCAAGGCACTCCAAGGGAGAATGAGGCGTCAATTTGCTTTTACCTTGGAAATGATGGAGTAGAATATTATAATAAGTTAGTGGAAGGATAATTGCCCTAGGAGACAACTCAAGAGCCGCCCCCTTATCTTTTCTTTATCCTTTGTGCATGGCAAAATAATAAGTGGAAAGTATGCAAGAGAATGTGTCGACCTTGCATGGCTAGGTGGCATGAAGTACCTTAGGATAATGACACCTATGGCACTCTTTTCTATAAACCACAAGTATAAATACCTTGACCTTCATTTGTTGGAAAGATTTTCGAATATAACAAGTACCATTCCTTTTGTATCGTGCATCACCTTCCCTTGTGTCACCCTTAGTGGAGAGAGTTGAGTGGTATCGGCCAAGGAGGGATATCGGCCAAAGAAGATTGAAGCAACTAAGTAAGGTTATATTGCTCAAAGTGGTAGAAGATATTGTGCAAGAGCTTGGAGTTGAAGTCATGGAGCTTGGAGAAGGTTCATCTTCAACCTTGGAATGTAAGGAGTAAAGCTTGAAGCGTGAAAGCCTTTCAAGAGGCGGGTTATATAACTTAAACCCTTCAATGTTATTATCCTTTCTTTAATATTATTCAATTGTTGATTAAATTGCAAATTAGGGTTTCTTATGATCAGTTGATATAATCATAGGTTCCAAAGTGTAATTAGGACTATTATTCACAGTTTTAATTAGATTATGATTTTGGAGGTTTATGATGATGATAATCATCATTGGATACCCGACATGGGTAGATCACTCTTGAGTAACCTGATATGGGTCGAGACCTTGCAACCCGATATGGGTTGAGACTTGGGAAAAAATGATATGGACTCGATAATGGAGACTTGGCCGATATGAAAATAGGTTACTTTTGTAAAACACGTCTTATGGACGATATAGGGGATTCCTAACAATCACCTAGTAAATGATACTAAGATAAAACATTTACCCTTTCCTGATATGA
This sequence comes from Alisma plantago-aquatica, assembly GCA_963693085.1. Taxonomy (NCBI): domain Eukaryota; kingdom Viridiplantae; phylum Streptophyta; class Magnoliopsida; order Alismatales; family Alismataceae; genus Alisma; species Alisma plantago-aquatica. The sequence goes on along the minus strand of OY856412.1, from coordinate 592,455,237 downwards.
GCAAAACCCTAGTAAGAGAATGGGGAACCCGATATGATCTTTGAGCTTTGAAATATGATATACCTCCCTTGTGTTAATAGATCAACTTGGTATTGATCTTGTCATAATATGAGTGTAAAGTTCTTATCAATGATGGGTACACGATATGGCCAAGAGATAACACTTAACATGGGTGTCCAACATGGTACCCGATACACATGTCCAACATGATGCCCGATACACATGTCCAACATGATGCCCAAAACAAATGACTGATAGGGTGCCCAATATGTATATAACCCGGTAGGATATCTAAATTAGGTGAACCGATATGATGATCATGCATCACCCAATATGATGACCGATATGGTACCCAACACCATGCCCGATATGCTGCCCAATACACTTACCCAATATGGTGAAGTCTATGAGACAAACCAAAATGGTGAAAATTGATATGATGCCCAACATGAGTGCACGATATGATCTCTAACATATGGCAAGTCCAATGTGAGTGCACGGTATGCTAACCCTAGATGGAGTCTGATATATAAATCATAGATAGAGCCTGATATGGAAACCCTAGAGGCAATTCGATATGATGGAAGACTAATATGGAAGTCTAAATCGAAATGAACATGGCTAGCTAAGGAGAAGAACCAGTATTATATGGTTGCATGAGGTATGGCAAAGCCATAATAGTATGACCGATATGGTGAACCCTAATATACGATACAAGAATCCAATAAACTCTTATATCCGATATGGGGTAGTGGTTTAATCCATACATAACATGAAGTTGACTTAAAATAAGAAGGGATGTCTAAACCTACATGACCACACAATATGGTGATAAGGGATATGCCCTATATCCGATATGAGGATGTGGTTCCACCATGTGATTGGTTAAGTATATGCATTTCCAAATAATAACATTATCAATCATGCAATTTGATATGATACGCAAGTCCTTAATTATTAAGCTCGTCTAAGTGATAATTATGATTAATGCAATATTGAGACACAATGAGTTTAACTTCAATTTTTTAATGATAAGAGTGTAATCCTTAAAGATGTGAACTAACAATTTACATCCTAGTGAGAATGAAAGAGAAACTAAGACTTGAAAGATAAGTATGTAATTAGCATACACTATTACTCTTGAGATGAGTGGAGTATGAGTTAGGGTATAATCTATGTTGATGAAATCTTAAAACCCTAATCGATTGAATATAACCCTAATCCATGGTTAAAGACATATGTTGAAATTGTCGATAACATGATATAATAATCATGCAAATATCTTAAAGCAATAAGCATGGTTAAGTAAGAGCTATGTGATTATGTGATACAAACCCAATGAGCTATGTGAACTATGTGGATAAGTATCTGGGTCTGATGACCTAGAGGTAATGATCATCTGCTAAGTGGTGACAGTACTCAGTGATGAATGATGAATGAAGGGTTGATACCCAAGTGTGATGATGACAAGAGGTTGAAATCCTAAGTGAACTATGTGACTCAGTGAATATGAAAGTATCTGATAAATGCAATATTGCTTCTTTTTGGTAGCAATTGTTATAATCCTTGTTTGTAACTTGATTAATGTTAAAAGATACAATAATGCACTTAATTAATCAAGATGAACATTATCATGTTGTTGCCCAGACCATAGATCCATTCAGTGTCAGCAATTGCTGAATGGTGAAATGCTTTTTACTCAGAACACATATTTTTGAATATGTGATAACATAAGGGTGCTCAGTGAACTCCCAAACTAAAAAAAAGGGGTTCTTAGTGGACTCCCCAAATACATCAGGTTGCTCAGTGTACTTCCTAATAAAATCAAAACAAGATCTCTCGGTGGTCATCCTGATAATCTTGGAAAGCTAAGTGGTCTTCTCCCAAAGAGAGTACATGCTACGACAATAATGTGACAATAATCTGTCGAAGATGCCACTATACCACGACATAGATAATTACAGCAGACACAAGATGTCATGCTAAACCTAAGTGTTACCTAAGTATTCACGTGCTAACCGAGAAAGGTGAGGTCTTGATAGCCGGCTCTGCCATTAACATTGTATGATACCGATTTCGACTTACTAGTGGCAGGTTGGAGTATGAGCGGTATATCTCATCTCCTCTGGGCATAAGTATGAATGGGAACATGTAATCAGCCGTGTAGCTTGTTTGTTTATGGATCAAATACGGAAACATTAGCTGACGCCTTATTATTTTTATACATACGAGTAGATAGATGTTATACATGTTCTTCATATTCCCTTTTAAGCAAAATATAATTTATAGATGTGTTATTAATGTCTATACTTTGCACTTAAAGATATATCTTTTAATCAATGAAATACATGCAGTTCAATTCTATATTATTTTATGTGATAATAATATTGTTGGCAGAGAGTTATATCTCTCACTGGGACAATAGTCTCACCCCGTGGGATCCACAATTTTTAGGTGGTCACAGACGAGGGACTAGAAACCATACTACAGGAGAAGGATCGTTGCAACAAGGACAACAATAGTATTTCAGGTTGAGTACGCTGCCTGTCAGGGTTTGTAGATAGAAGTCTATGTGTCGTCTCTGTACTCTCAGGTCCTTGGGAGATAGTCTTAGTGGTTTTCACGGTCGACTTGAGATTTTGGTATGCTTATCTCGAGGTTTTTATGTGCTACTATGTGTATTAAAGTAAAGCAATCGATACTTGTTATCCTCGAGAAGAGACGACGTACTAAATGTATGACATGAACTATGTGTATGTAAAGCTTTGGTCCTTTATGAAACAACTTATTGGACATGGATCTATGTGTAAAGATGGTTTTAATTTTTTTGAGTGATTTTTCTTAACTCTATTATTTGTGATAATTCCACATTTTTACTAGTAATGGCTTGATTTGTAATCGGGTCATCACAAATTAGTTTTTTTATCTCATAAAATTTATGCTAATATACCTAAAGAGATGTGGTACATGATATCCATCTCTTAAGGAAATCTAACACCAATTAACGTTAAGCTAAGAGATCATGAAACTCTTGAAAATATTTTAAATATTTTACTTTATTTTGCTTTATTGTATTTCTCCCTCTTTGTCGTTTCTAAAATAGAACCATATGTATAAATCAATGAGACTCCCCCTTAATTTGTTACCCCCCTAATTGTTTAGTTCAAAAATATGTCAAATTTAGCCGCAATTTAAAAAGCACTATTATTTTCTCAACCATTTGCAAGGGATATTAAACCCTAAAATGATATGAGATTCCTTTAGCAGAAGGTTGGCTAGTGGTAGTGTGTCCTAGAGTCATCCTTATACTCTTAGGTTTGGACAGAGGACATTTTGTAGGTAATACATATCAAATCGATATTTTGTAGTGGCATTCTTATGCCATGCCAATCTTTGTATATGGTATGTATATATGTGGAACTATACTTTTGTATACAAGTTGGGGATGAGACCACTGAATAGTTGTTTAAATACCTAGTATGGTTTGTGATATATGCAATATCATGAGCCTTGATGTAAATGTTCCTTAATACATTTGGAAAGTCATAATCGGTTTTAATTATCCATCTTTTCCGTGTTATGGCTTAATTAGTGCTTGATTGTGTTTTGTGTTTTAAGTAATCTCATTTTGTGTGATGGGTTGTCACATAGAGTTTGAGCATCCACAAAGGTTGCTAGCTACAGGCGACTAAAGCTGCTAAAAAAAGACTAGTTGAATGTGACACACAAGTAGAAAATGAACCACTTCCCAGGTCTATGAAATTGCAAAGTCAATGAGCAATACACAACAAGATCTGTCACAAATAATGTGACAGGTAGGACATTTCAATGGACTAATCCAGAAAAAATAAAAAATGCATCCTTGTTGTGATCATCAACAATTGTCGTCTCAAATCCCTTGTGGAGTTTCCATTTTTAATTTGATATATTTTGAGAACTAGAATAGTGAATGAATTGAGAGCATAGTCTCTACAATGTTAATGAGGAAAATGTGAACAATTATGAAAAGCTTTGGGAGGTGGGTGTATAATTCATACAAGTTAAATCTCGATGTTAGGGTAAAGCACCACATTATGTGTATGGAAGGAGTTAACGACCTACTAAAGCCCAAACTTGGTATTGCCTACCCTAGTGAGGTAAAATTGATTTTTTTTATAGAAATGGGCATGGACAAAAAAATATAAAAACCTTGCATAAATGATATGTCAATGAGAAAATAGTTTTAATATATTAACAAGATACATAAGATCAGCAATCCCTAGTGCTCATGTCAACATACCACTTTAGGATTTAAAGTGGAGTGGAAAGGGGTCCAAATTGTGGCAAGACACAATTTACCTTACTTCAACATTGTATGAGGTGAAGGAGGATTATTTTCTACCTTTATTCACCAAAGAAAATGGTTTCTCGGTAGGGGTTCCCAGGGTAGGAGATGAAGTGCCAAGGTGTATGGCAGGGTGCTATCTTTTTTTTGGAAGACGTGAGAACCACCCCCAAGGAGGATCCATTTCAGTGATCCCACCCTGACAAGGTAACCCCTTAGCTACCCGCAAAGTAGAGGGGGCATTTAAAGCACACAGTGGGTCAGCCTGTGCGACAAGACAAATTAGTTAACCCAACATGGGTCCCTTCATTGGGGAGTCAGGATCTTAACCACTCGAGCTACTACCTCGCCGACAGGTGTTATCCCTTTTTCTCTATACCTATGTTAATAGTTCTAACCTCTTCTAATGACTTCCAGGAGGCTATTTGACACGCTTTTTACGTGCGTAGAAACGCAAGTGTACGCGTCACTGTAATATAGGCCTTTGTGAAGCCCTAGTCGAACTCAGGGACACATGAATTATCAGAGACTACTACTCACTACTCGCAATCAGCTAGACCGGTTAAAAAGTTGGAGGTTGTTGTAAAATTAAAAGAAGATAAAATAAAACAAAACAAAGCAATCGATTAAATGTTTAGTTTAATCAATTCAAGTGGGAATCTTTAGGATTGCGGTTTCACCGCGGGTTTTCATTGTATGAATTTCTTTTTAGTCACTCAGATTTATCTCTCTATCTGGGTAGTGGCCTGATATCAGAATTTCCCACTGTCGTGGTACAATTCACTACTTATGTCTAGGTCGGTTCCACCGTCGTAGAAACCTATACCCTAAACTAGGTGCATTAGAGTCGATCTCTCGGTATCCACCATTAACCTTACACCACCTTGTTCAAGGGATTTGTCAATTAATGTAAATTCTGTCTCTTTTCAACCATTAATTCTTCTTTCAAAGTAATTAAGGGCATTCGATTATTATTATGGTGATCAAGCATAATAATATAATTGACAAAACGAAATTATACCACGGATTTAAGAGATAAATGATGAATTACTATGATAAAATTGTCATACAATGATTTCCCGGGCTACTCCCGGTCCTAAAGACAAAGGGGATTAGCCCCACATGTTCATCTCAGAGCAAAATATGGTAGAGAAAAAGGGAAACATGGAGAAAAATGTGATTGAGTGGTGAAACCCCTGAACAGAGAAGATCCAAGCGCTCCTTGGCATAGAATACGCGTTCTCCCGCCTTTTGGTGGTGGAAAACGTCTTCTTCGGTGTCTGGAACGGCTGGGGCGTGCTTCTGGGCTCCGTTCTTCTCTCCACACTTTCTCGGGACGTGTGCAATAGCTAATGACGTGATCTCCTACTCTTGGCCGCCGTCATTAGGTATAATCACTGAGTCAGGTCACCAAAATATCACAGTCGTCAGATTTAGATCGATCTGAAGCCAACTTGTATCTGACGGTGTCGATACCATCGACACAAGTCGATGGTATCGACCTTGTGCAGTATCGCCAATTCTTCTTTCTCTTCGTTGCTGCGCCTGATGCTAGCTCGATACCATCAACGCATGTCGATGGTATCGACTTCTCTTAGGCGTCAGTTTTGTCTTTTTCCATCGCTGAAGCTCCTCGTGTCGATAGTATCGACTGTCTTCTCGTCAGCAACCTGATGGTATCTCGATACCATCGACTCTCCTGTCAATAGTATCGACTCTGTGATGCTCCTTGTGGCTGGCAACCTGTGGTCGTGTCGATGGTATCGACATCAGCAAATACTTATTTTTGCTGAAATTACAACACGAAACCACATAAGCCGAAACAAAACATGTTCTTGTAATAATTTATACTCAAAATACTGAAATAAGGGAGATTTGACACTGAGAAAGATCATAGACCAAAGTAAATGAATCATGCAATATTAACCACGAAAATGACCAATAACTGCATAAAACACAAGTAAAATATGTCTCTAAATGCGACTCAAAATCATCGCATTAAACTCTCCTAAGCTTGAACATTGCTCGCCCTCGAGCAACAAAACCTTAGAATAGAACTGCTAGAGTCAACTAAAGAAAAGATCATCACAACAAACATCACCATATGATCCCCACCGGACATTCACATTTCGGCCCTCACTAACCACAGAATGATAATTACCCTAAAGGCGACAACAATCATCCATAAAAGATATCTACCTCAAAACTGATGAACACTATTATATAAGGCAGTTAACATAATAAAACTCGCCGGTCCAGACTCGGTGCATCTTGTGATCTCCTATACTATGTTGCTCGCCCTAACTACCATCTACATGGAAGCAGCTCTCCTGATATTCACAAATGAGGAGAAAATCACGGTGGCCTACCAATTCGAGCAACGGGTGGATGAAATGGGTGGCTCATGGAAGAAATGGAAGCATTATACAGTTTCAACATGCATAAAACAAAAATGCCCTAAATGATGCATTTGCACATGAACATGCCCTAATGCCTAAGATTGGGTGGAATGATGCATACACTAACATCCCGTCTCAAAATGAGATGGAATATCTACTGAGCTACATCATGTATCTACTCATCTTAAAATGCAGATGAGACTATGTTCCTTTCTCCCTCTTATTCTACTTGCTTCTCAATACTTTCTTCGTTTTTTTTCCTTTATATCCATAAATGATAATGAATTATTTGTTGGGCTCACTTTTTCTGCATAGCCCAAATATTTGAAGCATTTATGAAGGTATGGAACAGGTTAATCACCCTTAAAGAATAAATAAGATACATGATGTACTGTATGCATAAAAAATATTATGAATGCAGCTAAATGACACACACCTAAGGATAATGTGCATGTATAACTACTCTAATTTTTTATTTTCATGCAAAACATGTGAAAGTGGTTGCAATGCCAGACCTATCTACATGAGATGCAATCAAAAAGATTAATACCATAATGTACTTCCAATTCTTATGGTGGATTGTGAAAAACAATGAGGTGGAAAGATCACAAGACTAATTGACTGAACCTTTGAAAATTATTATGTGTCCCTCCTTACTGACCTGTGTAGTAGTTAAGAGGTTTCTCTCTCTTACTTCAAATTAGAGTCTCATTATCATTTGGTCAGTTTAAGCTCACACAACCAATTCCGTCCACTTTTCATGAATCATTAGGAATGTACAGTTGTGATATTCTATTTTAGAGTTGACAAAACCAATCATTTTCTTAAGTTATGTGCTCAAAGTTGAACAACACAAACTTGAGAACACTCAAATTTTTAATTTTCCCTTAACCCATGTACAAGCAAATGAGATGACACATGACTTAAGACATCCACAATTACACTACATAGAATGTGGATCCTACAAACAAACTAAGATTGCAAAAACTAAATGACAAGAAACAAAACAATAAAAACTAAAAAGTAAGAAAACTAAAGGATAGAGCTGTTCCAGCACCCCCCAAGCTTGGATTCGACTATGGCCTCATAGTCAAAAACAATCTTAAAGGTTGGAACAGAGGTACCGATCACTCTTCTGGCGGAGGCGGGTACTGTGGGGCCGTGGGGTCCCAGGATGGGTACTGCCCCTGAAAGCTAGGATCATACTGGGGCATGGGTGGAGGTTGTGGATACCCCCCAAAGTAGTTCTGGCTCCAGTAATGATAATAAAAGGGCTGCTGCTACATCTCCATCCTATGCAACCTGTCATGAATCTACTGTTGGTTTTCGAGGAGGAGGCGCTCATTCTCAAAGATAGCCCTCTGATTGTCAAGTAACCGGTTCGTCGTCTCCTGAACACCGGTGTACACTCCTGTATGGTGCTGCTGCGTTTGCTGTATATCCTGCAGCATGGCATACATTCCTTGCATCGAACAAACATCCTCGCTTGGCTGCGAGGGCGGTGGTGGTGGCGGAGGCTGTGAAGATGAAGATGCACCCGAATGCATATGAGGACGCTTCCTAGGTGCTACTCGTGCCCGAAGAGGAGTGTAGGCCTCCTCTTCCTCTTCAGCCTCATCGTCATTATTGTTGTCGTCGCCGCCATCTTCATCAGAGTCAGCAATGGCTATGATGGGCCAACGGAAATATTGAGCACCCTCGGTGTGGAAGACAGGGTCGGGAAGTGAACATTCCTGATATGCTTGGTTGACGTGGCAGTGTGCATACGCCAGGCCATCACGAAGAAGGATAAGATTGGAGCGGTGCAGAGGTTGCAGGTTCACCTTGCTCCTGTTGGAGAGAGGAGTCAACTGGGAGAAATTCAACCCAAGGTAGGAGGCCAACAGAGTGATGAGCCCTCCAAAATTAATTGGAGCCTTCCACGTACTCCGCTTTACCGCCAACACCCACTGCAGAAAGAATGCTCCCCAGTTGCACTCTTGGCACTTCAGGAGTTTATGCAAGAAAAACAAGTTTGTCTCCTCGAATTTGCTAAGAGACAGATCACCCCTAGCAAATAGGGTGGAACACAACATCCGATGAAGAATCCGCATGAACGGATGCTCAAAGTCTGCTACCGCTGTGTTGTGGTAGCTCACTGATTTGCCCGGCGGCACTGTCACGAGCTCGTCGAAGATAGCGTCGTAGTCGGTCCGGTTGTCTGGCCGCCAGTACTGCTCTTGCCCGTAATTCCAGTTATAGATGGATTTGAACTGCTTGAGGGTGAGAGTGTAGTCAATGTTGTACATCCGGAAAGAAACACGGCCGTTGATCAATTCCCGATCCGTGGTGATGATGTTGTTTGGCACGACACAGATGTCCAACGACGCCATGAACTCGGTGACTAGCTCCTTGTATGCCGGCCATTCACCGAAGAATGGCTGGCCGTCGGCATGGAACTCCATCTCATCGGGCCTCCTGCCCGTGTGCCTCGCCTGCCCTTTCAAGACGTAGGTGAGATTAGCATCGAATCCCAGATTACGTATCATGTCGCGCTCGACGTAACAGGTCGGCTCGATCTTTCGCTTCATCAGTTCCTCATAAACCTTCTTGACTTCCGCGGACGTGGGATGGATGCAGTCAGTGGAGGAACGAACACCGGGATCTCCATCGGTGTCGTGCGTGAAGAAGATGCGTCGGCGGTGTGCACCATTGTCGAATAAGAAGAAATAGAAGAAGGAGCTCGGTGCAGGTCAGAGAAGAAAATCTCCGCTCGATGAAGAACGTGCTCCTGGATGCTCGTCGCTGGGCTCGGATTTCTCTGGAGGACGCACAACACAAGTAGAGGAAGAACTCATTGAAGGTGTGACATCATATGATGACAGGGCCTCCCTTATATAACTCATGCTGACACTGCTGTGTGCCCGTCGATACCATCGACGCGGGTTTATGGTATCGACACGCGTAGCACAATCTGTACTGCCACTGGTATCGACGGTCGTCGATGGCTAGATGTGGGGACCCGGATTGATGACGTGTCGATACTATCGACATGTGTCGATGGTATCGACCCGTCCCCCGGATTGACTTTCTGGTTGCAGTGATCGTCGTAGATTCTCTCTCACGGATCGGTGACGTGTCGCGTCGATACAATTGACATAGGTCGATAGTATCGACTTCTGGTTAGGCAACACCCTCGCGAGGCCCGGCCGCCGCTTTCTTCCTATAACTGGGTCGATACCATCGACAGGCCCGTCGATGGTATCGACTTCACTGAGACGATTTCTTCTGAAAATCTCCAGAGATCTCAATGGTATCGACTTGCATGTCGATACTATCGACCTCGACTTTGCGATCAACCTGTTGGTGTGTCGATACCATCGACGAGGCCATCGATGGTATCGACGCAGAGCGATTTCTACAGTCGCCAACCTGTACCCTGGTCGATACCATCGACACAAGGGTCGATGGTATCGACTCTGCCTCAGTCCTACACATTACCCAAACGATCACAATACCTTTTTTACACTAAAAACAAAGTCAAACAAACCAAAGTACGAATGTGAAAGAAACTAAACTAAACTACCGATGGCTGGGTTGCCTCCCAACAAGCGCCCTTATTTAATGTCTTAGGCTAGATGACATGAAGCTCCTTATGCATCTGGAAGTGCAATGAGTTTGACCTCATTCACTTTCCTTGTGTAATATTCACCAAAATATAATTTCAATCGTTGTCCATTGACCAGGAATGTGGTCTCGCCATCACGCACCAGGATCATGCCATGTGGTCTGACCTCCTCTACTGTGAATGGTCCACTCCATCGGGATTTCAACTTCCCGGGATGCATCTTCAGCCTGGAGTTGAACAATAGGACACGGTCTCCTTTCTTGAAAATGCGCATTTGAATATGGCGATCGTGAATCAACTTTGTGCGTTCCTTATAGATCCGCGAGCTTTCATATGCATTCATTCGTAGCTCATCAAGTTCATTGAGTTCAAGTAACCTCTTCTTTCCCGCTTCATCATAACTCAGATTTAGCTTCCTCAGCGCCCAATGCGCTTTATGCTCCAGTTCCACCGGTAAGTGACAGGCCCGACCATAAGACAACCTAAAAGGCATAGTGCCTATAGGTGTCTTATACGCCGTCCTGTATGCCCACAACACATCCGGTAGTAGGGTACTCCAATTCTTCCTTGTGGAAGCCACAATACGCTCCAAGATATTCTTAATCTCCCGATTGGAGACCTCCACTTGTCCTTGAGTTTGCGGGTGGTACGGGGTACCAATGTTGTGTTTGACCCCGTACTTTCTCAACAGTGCCGCAAACTTTTGATTCCGGAAGTGTGTACCTCCATCACTTATGATCATCCTTGGTACACCAAACCTGCAGAAAATATATTCTTTGACAAACCTGCACACTACATCGGAATCACTAGTCCTTGTGGGTATCGCCTCTACCCACTTCGAAACATAATCAACAGCCAAAAGAATGTACAAATTAGAATTTGAGGACACAAAGGGTCCCATAAAATCTATGCCCCATAAGTCAAATACCTCAACCCCCTGGAATACATTAAGGGGCATCTCTTGTCTTTTCGAAATGTTAGCCACCCTTTGGCAGGAATCACATTGACGCACAAACTCATAAGCATCCCTGAACAAGGTAGGCCAGTATAGGCCACTTTCAAGCACTTTGGCTACAGTGCGGGAGCTTGCATGGTGCCCCCCGTCGGTAGTGTGTGACAATGGCTAAGAACACTTTCGTGTTCCTCCTCAGGTACACACCTGCAGAAGACACCATCTCTGCATTGCTTCAAAAGAATAGGGTCATCCCAGAAATAATAACGTAATGAATGAACAAATTTCTTCTTCTCTTGGTACGTCCAATCCTCTAGGATGATTTCACAATCAAGATAGTTAACAATGTAAGAAAACCACGGGTCTTTCGATTTCACTTTCAAAAGCTGTTCGTCCAGAAATGTCTCGGTAATGGGTATGTGTAAATCCTTTTCATCTACCCTCTCTAACCTAGACAAATGGTCCGCGACCACATTTTCAATTCCCGCCTTATCCTTGATTTCAATATCAAATTCCTGTAAAAGCAAGATCCACCTAATCAATTTAGGTTTGGCATCCTTTTTCTCCATCAAATACTTAATGGCTGCGTGGTCCGTCCATACCACGACTTTTGATCTGACTAGATATTGCCGAAATTTTTCAAAAGCGAAAACAACGGCAAGTAATTCTTTTTCGGTAGTCGTGTAATTGAGTTGGGCGTCATTTAAAGTTTTAGATGCATAAAAAATCACAACGGGTTTATTGTCCACCCGTTGTCCCAAAACAGCCCCAACCGCGAAATCAGATGCATCACACATTAGTTCAAACGGCTTAGTCCAATCCGGTGTTTGCACAACTGGTGCATAAATCAATTTTTCCTTAAGTACATTGAACACATGTAGACATTTTTCATTAAATTAAAAAATAGCATCCTTTTCTAACAGCTCAGATAAAGGTTTGGTGATTTTAGAAAAATCTTTTATAAAACGACAATAGAAGCCGGCGTGACCTAAAAAGCTCCGTACCCCTTTAACCGAATTAGGTGGGGGAAATTTAGAAATCACTTCAATTTTTACCGGGTCTACCTCCAAACCTTTGCTAGACACTTTATGTCCTAGCACTATTCCTTCACTCACCATATCATGTGGCATTTCTCCCAATTGAGGACCAAATGTGTGTCCTCACAACATTGTAAGACCTTATCCAAATTATAAAGGCACTCATCAAAAGATGCACCATAGACAGAGAAATCATCCATAAAAACTTCTAGACAACGTTCTACCATATCAGAAAAAATGGCGAGCATATAACGCTGAAAGGTCGTCGGTGCATTACATAACCCAAAAGGCATACGGCGGTACGAAAACGTTCCATAAGGACAAGTGAAGGTGGACTTCTCTTGGTCCTTAGGATCAATCAAGATCTGATTGTACCTCGAATAACCATCCAGAAAAGAAAAATGCGATCGGCCGGCTAAACGCTCTAAAATTTGATCAATAAATGGAAGAGGAAAGTGATCCTTAAGCGTAGCGGCATTCAATCGACGGTAATCTATGCAAACACGCCACCCGGTTACCAAGCGGGTGGTGACAGGTTCATTTAGAAGATTATGGGTAACTGTGATTCCCCCCTTTTTAGGTACTACCTGTGTAGGACTCACCCACGTCGAGTCAGAAATAGCATAGATGATACCTACAGAAAGGAGCTTAATCACCTCCTTATTGACGACCTCCATCATGCTGGGATTTAATCGACGTTGTGGCTGAATCACCGACTTAGCTCCCTCCTCGAGCCGAATCTTGTGCAGGCACAATGTAGGGGAGATCCCCTTGATATCTGCAACTGACCACCCAAATGCTCCTCGGTGGTTCTTCATCACAATAAGCAGCTAGTCCTCCTCCTCAGCACTCAGATAAGCCGATATAATCACAGGCAACTTTTCTTCTTCAGCCAGAAATGCATACTTCAAGTGTGGTGGCAACGACTTCAATTCCAAATCGGGTGGGCTGATTAAGGACGACTGAAGTGGTGGTGGGAGTTCGCCAAGGTCTTCATAGTACCTAGCATAGAAGCACGACAACACCTGAAGCATCTTGGCACACTCCCGCAGTGACTTGCTTCTCATCCAATCATGTGTGATATTGACCAAACAGGCTTCAAGTGGTAATTCTAGATATGCGTCAAAAACTGAATTTGCTATGGCCTCATTTTCAGTGGAAGGGGGAATGTCCTCCTCCTCATCACTCGGAAAGCCTACAGCCTTGCTAAGGGATACCACCTTGGTCTGCTCCATGATGTCCACAACCAATGTCCCTTTTTCCACCTTGGTCATTACATGAGCCATATCTAAAAATGGCTTCCCTAGACAAAGTGAGATATTGTGATCAAAATGCTTTACCATGTGGAACTGCTCCTTGGATTTAGGTGACGTGGTGCTGGAAGGCATGACCAACTCGAAGCGATCATCAGTGATGCCCAAAGTCAAATGACCTCTCTCCATCTCAAGTATCATGTCAGCTGTAGCTTGGAAGGGTCGTCCGAGTAGTAGCTCATTGCCTTATTCATCTTGCATCTCCATTATGACAAAATCTGCTGGAAATACAAAACGATCTACCTTCACCAACACATCTTCACATATACCATATGGCTTCACCACAGAATTGTCCGCCAGTTGGATTGTCATGTTGCTCGGCCGTGACTCTTTTAACCCCAGCTTCTTGAATGTAGAGAGGGGCATCAAGTTTATGCTCTCCCCGGAGTCACATAGCGCTTCACCAAACTTCACTTTCCCAATGTAACATGAGATGTTGAAGCAGCCCAGATCCTGCCTCTTTGGTGGCAATGTGCCCATGATGAAGGCACTCACCTGCTCCTTAAGCACCACAACCTCCGTGTCTGGGATTTTGCTCTTCTTGGTAATGATGCTTTTAGAAATTTTCCGTAAGAAGGGATTTTCTCAATTGCTTCCAATAATGGGATGTTGACTGAAAGCTTTCTGAAACTATCTAGAAACTTTTTAAACTGGGAGTCCACTTTCCTTGCATTTGCACTATTCAGATATGGGACCGGGACAGCCTGTGCCCTTTGATGGGGTGGCACATATGGTGTCCTTTTTTGTGTCTCTTCCTCAACAACAGTGGGCTCTGCAGTGACATCCTCTGCGACTTCCTCAACTGGCTCTGTGCCTGAGAGTGGCACCTCCTCAGTGGCCTCACCTTCGGTATCTGCTTGGGGTTTGCTTGGTTCATCGGCCCTGGGGTTTAAAAGCTTCTTGCCACTCGTTAGCAAGATTGCCTTTACCTGTTGGTTTTCCCCCTGGAATATTTGTGTTACCCGGAAAACCTTGCTGCTCCGGCTTCTTCAGATTGGCTATCTCAGCTTCCAGTTGCGCCATAGATGTCTCTATTGTCCTCATCTGAGCCCCATGGCTCTGCAATGTCTGCCCGAACTGATTCATAAATTCCCCCTGTTGCTTTATCTGCTGGCCAAAAGTAGTCATCAATTCTTGGTTTTTCTTTATCACTTGGTTGAGCAACTCCGTGCTCTTGTCCTCCGCTACTGGCTGGGGTTTTGCATCGGGGTCCTGTAAAAAGTTGTTCAGATCCTTCCAAGAGAACTTCTTGTCCTTTCTCCATGAGTAATCGTTATTTATGTAACCTTGCTGCTGCCTCATGAATTTGACTTGAGCCTCATCCTCGGATTCAGTATCCTCCTTTGCAAGCAGTTTCTTCGCGAGAAGGTCCATCTTCTCATTCATCTCCTTGATTGCTTTAGACTCCCCTTCTACTCGAACGTGCTCAACGTCGTCCCTGTCGCTCCAAGATTATTTCTTGGCCATG
The DNA here is from genome assembly GCA_963693085.1 of Alisma plantago-aquatica. NCBI lineage: Eukaryota > Viridiplantae > Streptophyta > Magnoliopsida > Alismatales > Alismataceae > Alisma > Alisma plantago-aquatica. The sequence goes on along the minus strand of OY856412.1, from coordinate 592,440,137 downwards.
TTCTTAAGGATTTTCCAACACCTCATGTCTGTGTTGTTCAAGAAGAATCCCGAGCCTACTGAATCGAGGTTACTTCTATCATGCTCGGAGAGAGCAAAATAGAAGATTTTGACCTGTGTTTCCTTGTCAAGCCCGTGATGTGGGCACCGCCTAAGCATGATCTGAAACCTTTCCCAGGTCTCAGAGTAGGTCTCTCCTACTTTCTAAGTGAAGTTGTGGATTTTCCTGATCATGTCATTGGTCTTCTCGGGTGGGAAGAACCTTTCAAAGAATACATCCACCATGTGGTTCCATGATTCCACATATTCATCGTCCAGATTGTGCAACCACTCTCGTGCGTTCCCTGTTAGAGAACTCGGGAATAGCTTCAAGTAGAGCGTCTCTTGTGGAAATCTGTCAATTTTTATCATGTCACAATTATCTACAAATTGGCTTATATGCGTGACTGGGTCTTCGTTCTTGAGCCCATGGAAAGCATTCGATTTGACCAAGTTGATTAACGCAAGATCAATCTTGTAAGTTGGAATGTTGATCGCCTGCTTCTTGATTGGACCCTTTGAAGCAGATGAAGAAGAATCCTTGATCTTCTCCCATATTGTTTGTTCCTCTGTCATTTCTTCTTGTTCGGATTCTAAATCTGTTTCTTTCAAGTGGTCTTGATTGTAATCTTCCTCGTCGTCAGGTCCCGGTACTGGAACCTCTGGTGCCTGTTGCGTGTAGTCAGTACTACGCGTCTGCACCATACACAGTACCTGCAAAATGGTAAATTAAGTTCAGTACCGTGCTAGACAACTACAAGATGCGAAAGATAAGCTATACATTTTTGGAAAGATTTCAAAATAATAATAATAAAAAAAGTGGCCTAGAGTGGCCGCTTGCAGCACTCGTAGTGCCAAAAACTGCCGTGTCCCCGACAACGGCGTCAAAAACTTGACACGCTTTTTACGTGCGTAGAAACGCAAGTCTACACGTCACTGTAATATAGGCCTTTGTGAGGCCCGAGTCGAACTCAGGGACACGTGAATTATCGGAGACTACTACTAACTACTCGCAATCAGCTAGACCGATTAAAAAGTTGGAGGTTGTTGTAAAGTTAAAAGAAGATAAAATAAAATAAAACAAAGCAATCGATTAAATATTTAGTTTAATCAATTCAAGTGGGAATCTTTAGGATTGCGGTTTCACCGTGGGTTTTCATTGTATGAATTTCTATTTAGTCACTCAGATTTATCTCTCTATCTGGGTAGTGGCCTGATATCAGAATTGCCCACTGTCGTGGTACAATTCACTACCTATGTCTAAGAAGGTTCCATCGTCCTAGCAACCTATACCCTAAACTAGGTGCATTAGAGTCGATCTCTCGGTATCCACCATTAACCTTACACCACCTTGTTCAAGGGATTTGTCAATTAATGTAAATTCCGTCTCTTTTCAACCATTAATTCTTCTTTCAAAGTAATTAAGGGCATTCGATTATTATTATGGTGATCAAGCATAACAATATAATTGAGAAAACGAAATTATACCACAGATTTAAGAGATAAATGATGAATTACTATGATAAAATTGTCATACAATAATTTCCTGGGCTACTCCCGGTCCTAAAGACAAAGGGGATTAGCCCCGCATGTTCATCTCGGAGCAAAACATGGTAGAGAAAAAGGGAAACATGGAGAAAAACGTGATTGAGTGGTGAAATCCCTGAACGGAGATGATCCAAGAGCTCTTTGGCGTAGAATACACGTTCTCCCGCCTTTTGGTGGTGGAAAACATCTTCTTCGGTGTCTGGAACGGCTGGGGCGTGCTTCTGGGCTACGTTCTTCTCTCCGCACCTTCTCGGGACGTGTGCATCGGGTAATGACGTGATCTCCTACTCTTGGCCGCCGTCATTAGGTATAATCACCGAGTTAGGTCACCAAAATATCACAGCCGTCAGATTTAGATCGATCTGAAGCCAACTTGTATCTGACGGTGTCGATACCATCGACACAGGTCGATGGTATCGACCTTGTGTAGTATCGGCAATTCTTCTTTCTCTTTGTTGCTGCGCCTGATGCTAGCTCGATACCATCGACGCATGTCGATGGTATCGACTTCTCTTAGGCGTCGGTTTTGTCTTTTTCCATCGCTGAAGCTCCTCGTGTCGATAGTATTGACTTTACAGTCGATAGTATCGACTGTCTTCTCGTCAGGAACCTGATGGTATCTCGATACCATCGACTCTCCTATCGATAGTATCGACTCTGTGATGATCCTTGCGGCTGGCAACCTATGGTCGTGTCGATGGTATCGACCACTGTCGATGGTATCGACAACAACAAATACTTGTTTTTCCTGAAATTATAACACGAAACCACATAAGCCGAAACAAAACATGTTCTTGTAATAATTTATACTCAAAATACTGAAATAAGGGAGATTTGACACTGAGAAAGATCATAGACCAAAGTAAATGAATCATGCAATATTAACCACGAAAATGACCAATAACTGCATAAAACACAAGTAAAATATGTCTCTAAATGCGACTCAAAATCATCGCATCACTATTTATGTAGTGGGTTGTGGATTGCTTAGTGTTAAGGTTTACATAACACCACACTTAATCCAATAATGTGCTCACACATTTCAGGAGACTAGTTTCTGGGTACTTCCACGAAATCCTCCTTTCTGACCCTGTCCTACTAGAACACATGATGGGGGTGGGGGGATGAGCGACACACAGATAATGTGCAACCCATTTTTTAGGCTCATGAATGATTTTAAATGGACGTACCAATTTATTTTTTGTGGTGGGATCGGACCCTCCCAAGGGGGGCATGCATATGAAGGGTACCCACCTAACCTTGAAGACTTTGTTAGGCTGAGGTGGCATATTGAAATTGATGTGAACCATAATTAAAAAAGGGTGCAAGTGTGGGAGGCATCCATTGACTTTCAATGTTGGTGGCCTGGTCTAGGTAGCTCATTTGGTTAAATCGCAAAATATCATGGGATGGGGTCTTGCTAATAGAAGTCCAAGAAAAGTAGCCTATGGCAGAGAATCCATCAGTTGTATGCCAATTTCGATCACAAACTTTTCCGTTGTCAAATTAAGAATAATGTTGAAACAACATGATTAGACCATTAATCATGAGAGGTTATGATTGATTTTTATTATTTCATTCTATCATTGTCAATCACAATGATTTTCAGATCTTATCTTGACAATTGTTCACAAATCTAATTAAAATTCTCAAAGTTTGTTGAATTTTTTTAGCATTAAATTGAGCCATATCTATGTATCATAAATCCAAGTTAACCACGCGGGCAATAAATGAATTATATATACATGTGTGTCCTCTCTTTAAAAGAGATGTGACATTGAGCTCTACAAAGACTTATTCCTTGATACATAGGTATGTTTCATATCTTACACTCTTTCTTGATGAACCTTTTCAGTTCCTTGTTAATGTATATACTGACTTAGAGAAAAACATTTGTCTTTATTTATCTCTATTGATATTTACTACTATAATAATGGATGGTTTTCGCAAGTACTTCACAGACAATGTATTTTAGAACCAATTTTTAGTCATTTTTAAAGTAGGAATTTTATTTCCCAAAAATGGCATAAGATCTACACACAATATGAACAATACAAATATGCTTCCACTTACCTTCTTATAAAAACAAGGTTCCTGTTTATTTATGATAAATCCAAATACATGAAGAATCCAACTTCTTGATGGTTGCTTCATATATATATATATATACATACATACATATATATATATATATATATATATATATATATATATATATATGGAATTTTTTCAATGCCTGTGTGGGTACTGAAGTGTTGCTACTCGTGTTTTGAAAACACAATGGCACTTATTATAAATTTATGCACTATTAGAGCAAGCCACTCCCTTCTCCCGTATCTGGAGTCTCGATTCTGTTGTTCCCCTTTTTCCTCATTCTCTGTCCTAGTCCACAGCTTGCTTTTTAGCATCGCTGATAGCCTTGTTAGTAAGCACATTGAATTGGTTAGTAACAATCAATGTCAACTATAAAACAATGAATTCATAAGAATATATACTATTAAAATAGGGAGTGACACTTAATACCTTGAATTCATTGATATTTCTCTTGGTAACAAACACCTTCCACTCAGTCGGATCTAGATAGTTCTATTGCTCAGTGGCTAACTTTTTGCTCTTATCAGCCTCTCGTATATATTGTCAGTTGAGAGTTGTCCTATAATTCCTTAGGACCCTCCCACAACATTGCATCACCTTTTTATTTTGTAGGCTTTCATCTAGTTCAAATATACTCTACAAAATTTCATATATTTAATAGAGTGTTCTAGAAAATAGATTTGTAAATAGCTTTAAAAATATAATTGCAAATGATAATATATCACACATAGTTTTTTCCATATTAAGTCTTTCTTGCTATTAGCAATTGTATGCCAAGAATATACATTTAAACTACAATGGCCACGAGTAATAACCCCAAGATATGAAACAAATGAGCTACAATTCTTTTGAACTGGATTTCCTGCATGATCAAAATCCACAACCAATTTTGATCCATTCCCCCTTTGTTGTAGTCACTTATTCATCATAGTGATGCCCCTAATTTTCTCAAATTTTTATGCTTCTCATAAAGTGGCACAAGGTCTTCAGAGGGTACATCCTCAACCTAAAAATTGACAAAAAAACACATATAGGATATAACTTATAAATGGACATATATCTACATATATTGTAAAACTTACATTTTGATGCGGCGCTCCACCTTCATGGTGATCATCATCACGATCATCATACTCATGGTCATCCATATGAAAAAGTATCATATAAAAAAAATCAAACATTTAACATTTTACATTTAATGAAACTAATATAACATTGTAAATTCCACATCGATCTAACATAAAAAAAACAAAACATTTAAAAATTGTAAACATGCCTCTAATATTGAGATATTTTATCATATTAGTAATTGTTAGCGTCAATATTTAGTTCACCCTTATCGTCAATCTTTTCAAAATTCATTAATGTGAAACCCAATTCATCCACTATAACTCCTTCTGAAATCTACGTAGTCAAACTCCCATATGTCTTCAATGACACCGTAATATGACATTTTAGATTCACATGGATTCTTATCCTTCACACTAGAAAAAACAATGAAGACGCTTTAAGGGTGACCTCATTGTTTTGGATGGTGCTCTTATCATCTTGACGATTGGTGTAATATGAGAACCCATTTATGTCAAACCCTTCATAAGACGTAACATTCATTTTTTGTTTAAAGATGAGGCATTTGATATTTTTAGCAACATTATTTGGTGTTTGAGATAGTTGATGTAAGACTTTATCTTCAAACCACTTAATAAATGTCTTGTTATGCTTTCTACCAAGTCACATAAAATTGGCTTGAGGATATTATTTCTTGATGAAATTGGTATGTTCCGTGATAGAAACACTCATTTTGTTGATGTTGTGTAAAATATACAAGTGAGTTTATTCCCATAGCTAACGACTGATTACTTTCATTCATGCTCCTAAATTCCCTTTACTAGAATAGTCATCAATATTCTTTTCATTTATAGGAGTTTCATTACCCCTCGGATTATCATTGCAAAAATCCATAATATCCCTCTCCACATAACCCTCAATAATACTACCTTTAGGTCGATAACGGTTTTGAACATCACTTTTAAATATGCTCATGTATTGTTCAAAAGGATACATCCAATGCAAGAAAATTGTTCCCAACATTTTCACGTCAAATGGACAACAAGATGTACCATGATATCAAAGAATGAATGAGGAAAATGCATCTCACGCTGATATAGGTTAACAACCTCTTCTCTTTACAACTTATTGAGATTCTAAGGATCAATAACTTTGCTACATAGACTATTGAAGAAGAAACAAAGTCTAGTGATTGCAAACTTTACATGCTTTGGCAGTATAGATTGAATTACCACGGGTAATATTTGTTGCATTAGAGTCTAACAATCGTGAGATTTAAGACCTATCAGCTTCAGATATTTCATTGATACCAATCTACAGATATTGGAAGAGTAACCCTAAGGTACCTTATCATTAAGCAAGTACTCACAAAAAGTTTTCTTCTCATTTCTAGACAACGTGTAATAAGCAGGAGGTAAATATGTTCTTCGATCACTACTAACTACTTCTATTAATTCTTTCCCAGTTCACGCAGGTACATTCTGGATTTGATGCCATATTTGGTCTTACCTAGTATATTCAATAGAGAACCAATGATGCTATCACAAATATTTTTCTCAACATGCATGACATTGATACAATGCCTAACTGCCAATGAACACCAATAAGGAAGATCCTAGAATATTTACTTCTTCTTGAGTAAAGATTTTTCACTTTGTGTGAGAATGGTACATTGTGATCTCTTACCAAATTCATTGACAAAGTTTTTTACTCTATCATAAACAACCTCCCCTGGTATAGGTTTAGGGGAACTATGTTCCTTATTCAATCTAGTGAACACTTTGCACAACTTTTGATAAGGATGGAATTTTGGAAGAAACCTTAGATGACCAAGATGTACAGTCTTACCTCCATAGTTTAGTCGCATTGAATCAGTGTTCTCTACACATATAGGGAATTCTTTGGATCCTTGTACACTGTATCTAGACAAATTCCCATATGCTAGAAAGTCATTAATAGTGCAAAACAACACAACATGCCAAAGAAAAGTCTCTCTACGCAAATCATCATAGGTCATTGCACCTTTACCCTAAAGTTTCTTTAAGTCATCAATCAGAGGTTCAACATAAATTTCAATATCATTTCCAGGTTGCTTAGGGCCCAATATCAATAATGACAACATAGCGTACTTATTTTTCATACACAACTAGGGAGAAATATTGTATATAACAAGCATAACAAGCCAAGTGCTATGTTGTCTACTCAATGTTTCTGTTGGATTCATGCCAATAGTGCAAAGCCCAAGTCTTAGATTCCTGAGTTCTTCACCAAATTCAAGGTACAATAAATCAATCTTCTTCCACTATGGGGAATCAGACACATGTCATAGGATCTCATCATTATTATTCATAACCTATGCATGCCACCTTAAATTCTCCACATCTACCAGATTGGAAAACAAGCATTGGAACTATGATATTATAGGTAGATACCACATCACCTTGGTAGGAGAGCTAGTTTTGGACTTCCTCGAAGTCATCATTTAATACATTGACACCCACATTTTAGACAATCTATCAAATCGACATAGTCCTTTTGAAATAAGAAACAATCATTTAGGCATGCATGTATCTTCTTAGCCTTTATTCCCATTTGGAATAATATTTTCTTTAACTCGTATCTTGAGATTGGAAGCTCGTTTCCTTCAGGAATAATTTCTTTCAACAAAGACTACAATCACGTGAAGCTTTAGTCACTCCATCTATTGTTAGCCTCCAGATTATACAATCTCAACACAGCGGTCAGCTTCGTAAACTTACTACAACCTATGTATAATGGTCTCTCAGCATCATGCACAATGCTCCTAAACAAGGAAGGTGGATTGGTGTGCTCTACCCTATAACTATCCAGAATCACATCAATGATGTCTATTGGAATCAGTTTGTTCACATCTACGTCATTAGTGGAAATTTCTTATTCAACACAAGTACTGCTATCAACATCTACTGATCTCCGGTTTGAAATCTCTCCATGCCAGTACCATTCTATATAGGCTTGTATAATCTCGTTGCACATGACATGACTTTTGATTTGGTCACCAGTGTCGACTTTCAAATTGTTACCACAGTGCATACATGGACAATAGAACCTATCTCCAGGTTGTTTCCTATGTTCCTCTGCAAATCTTATAAACTGATAAAGACCAGCAATAAACTTTGGGGTGCAGCGATTGGGAATGGAAATCCATGATCTATCCATTCTATGATCGAAGATAAAAAAAGTATTAGGGTTTAGGGTTTACATATTAAGTTAAGGATTTATAAAGAGATTATGGTTTATTGTTTTAGATTTAGGGATAAGGATTAATGATTAGGGTTTAGGGTTAAAAGATTAGGGTTTAGCGTTCAATAATGAATGTGTGTACAATATATCCCATTCTTGAACACCTAATCTCACTAGTAAGTGTATAATGTATGTTTTCATATTTTAAAAAAAATTAGTAGAATTTCCCCATAGTTCTCCAAGTACATACATATGTACTTAAAGACTAAATAGGGAAGTGCTGGCGAAACATCCTAAAAACTAAATATACATTATGCACTTACATTTTAAGTGAGATTAAGTATTCAAGAACAATCTCAGATGGGGACTATCCAAGATATACCCCTAATGAATAAATCTCAGACGTGTTTCTAGGCCAATGTCAAAAATGTATACATGATGTCATTCCTATACCTATGATCATATTATCATCATTCATATCCTAGATTTTATGGAACGCCATTTAATTCAACTCATTCTTAATTATGTTCCCAAACACAAGTACAATTTAGACGAACTAAAATAGGGTGTTTTATCAATTATTCTACCGCATAGTTTATATCTATACCTAGCATCTAGGTTTGTGGTTAATATGGATAACACAAATTTCTTTAAGAAGAAAAATAGAGAAATGTATGCAATATTAAGAAGAAAAGATTGCAAAATAGAGAAACTTTTGTCATTTACAATCCAAAACAAGTCATATTCATACATTTTGATGTCATATAAATCAAAGAACTGAATGAAGGGCACATACCTTCTTAGACGACACCAAAGAAGTGACGACGACCAAACATGAGATGATGGTGATGGTGACAACGATGGATAGCTCCACCAACGGAAACAAAAATGATAGAAATCTCTAGCAGTGGTGACCGCAACAGCTCTAGAAGCAGAGACAGTGGAGGCTCTAGCAGTGACGGTAGTGGCGAGCTCCAACAGTGGTGGAAGTGGTGAGTGAACATCAGTGGAACAACAATGGCTGTTGTGGAGAAACTGGAATCGCCAGAGGGATAGGTTGGGCAAATAATGAAACACAGAATGTGGAAAGGAGAAGAAATTTTTTGGGTCATAAGTGGGACATAGTCATCGATTATACAAAAAATTGACAACTATGGATTTAGTTGTCAACTGCAAGAGGCAAAACCGATGACAAACTCATATAAAAATAGACACTAGAAAAGAGCAATAGTCATCGATTACGTCTGCAAAAACTGATGACTTAGTACAAATCTAAACAAAAAAATTGCCCTCCGATTAGGGTTTTAGTCGTCGGTTGCTAGAAAAAATAAACAACTAATAAATAAAAAATAGGCACTGACAAAGGGAAATAGTCATCGGTTACTTCAGAAAAAACTGACAACTAGGTACAAATCTAAAAAAAAAACTGCCCTCGGGTTAGGGTTATAGTAATTGGTTATTTTTGGTGAACTGATGACTAACTCCTAAACCAAACAAAAAATAGACCTTGGTTTAGGGCCATAATCGTTGGTTTCAAACGACACCAACAATATAGTTCTCGGATAGTCTTCAGTTATTACCGACAAAATTGACGTCTATATACATATCCAAATAAAAAGAATTCATCTAGTGTTAGGACCATAGTCATCGGTTATCTAATAAAACTGACAACAACGAAGTAAATTTGGGGGAAAATATTTTCCCGGGGACAAGTCGTGTAAATATCTAGTCGTCAGTTTCTTCTGTAAAACCGACGCTATAGACCCATCACCCCAAAAAAAAGTCTCGTCAAGGGGGGTTAGTTGTCAGTAAGTTGTTAGAGACGACGACTAATGACGACAAAAAAATGTTTTTGCGGGGACATGGTGTGAAACATGTGTTATCAGTTATAACAAAATCCGATGACATACTGAAAATTGTGGAGGCAAATTTTTGTCCCTAAGAAATTGTATTTCACGGGTAATTTTAGACGTCGATTTCTATTCATAGAAACTGACATTAATGTAAAAGCGGTACCCATGTCTTTTCTAAATCTACATGACTTCACATATGGTGACGGTTGATTAATTAATCGACATTGTTATGCTTTGGCGTCGGTGTTTTTTGGGTAACTGAATCAATCAAAAGTGACATTATATATCATTTCTGTACTAGTGAATTTTTTTTCATGCCTATGTTAAGTAGAGAAAAACTTACAACTCAACAACCATGCTCAATAACATTAATGGTGATTGGATCACTAATGAAATTGAGGTCGAAAACATGGTTAGTAATAACTTCAAATTCCTCCTCACTGCCCATTTTACTTCTCGAAGGAGAAGCTATTAATGATATTTTGGGTTTGTTTTGGAAGCAAAATGTCAGTCAAATGAGAGATGTAGACAAAGATTTTGATGACCAAGAAACTCACATGGTGTTCAAAAATATATGAACCCACATAAAATTCCCAGTTTTGAAGACATTAATGTGTGATTCATGATTAATAATTGGGATAAGACTAAGGGATAAATAACATATTCTATAAAGCAAGCTTTCAATGGAAACACACATATTCACATTTTCAACAATTATGTGGTTTTCCTAGTCCCTAAGGGATCCAAACACAAACACTTGAGACAAATTTCCTTAAAGAACATTGTCTCAAAATTACATCTAAAGGTTGATAAATTCGATTTTGTGGATGTTAAGTTTTTGTTTTACCTTCACATTATTTAATTTACATGCTTTACCCCTAGAAATCCTCTTTATTTTGACTTTCAAATAACAACCACCCTATGACCTCTTTACCTTTTTGATATAGAAAATAATTTCAGGACTGATGGAACTGCAATTCAACTCCCGATGGATTTCCACCTTAGTGCCCACTGGGACATTAATTCTCAACGACCGATAAGGTTCCAAACCTCGGTGCCCATCAGCTGCTCAATCATCAGTGCCTGAACACTAACCACCTTTTTCATCAAAGAGTTTCTTACCTTGGTCCCCTCCAGGAATATGGACCTCGGTGACCGAAGGATTTCCACCTCGGTGCTCACCGTGACTGTGACCTCGGTGACCAATGGGTTTCCACCTCAATGTCCACCAAGACTGCAACCCGCAATGCCTTCTAAGATCCCAAGCACTCAAGTGATTGAAGGGCCCCAATTCTCAGTGCCCCATAAGCTACCTATACGACCCACAACCCATTGGCCGAAAAATAAGTAGGCCAACAAAGCCACAACCTCCACGCCTTACAACAAATATTTGACCATCTCCAACATTTGAGGAGTCGCTCCCACTCACCTATGTCGAGAGGCTTGTGCTATGTTCCTAGCCATAAGATCATCAACCAATGTTCCATCGGTCCATTGCATCACAAGGACGACAGTCCAAGGTTTGGTGTGTTGGGTTTTAATATGGTCAGAGTAGACAACGAAAACAAAAATTTACTTGACCATAAACCCATAACCAGTAGATCACATCAATATCTATGTAATAAGAAGGATGGTTTTAGTGAGTTATACCTGGTCCCGAGGATTGCTCAGTGACTATACCTTGTAGCAACTGCAGTCTTCAACTACCTATCTTCGACGATGTCTGTGCACTTCCTGGTCTTGAGTTGGACTGCGGTTGACTGTCGTCCTCCTAAGCAAAAGAAGTATCCCACTTCTATAGATAGTCCACACGAACTACTGGGAACTCTAGTCATCATGAAGAATGGACTAGAAGGAGTTGTCCCCTTTTGTTGTCATACTAGTCACCAACACACTCTCCCACAACTAGTTGTTGTTCTGCAGTTGTCTCTCCCTCGTTGTTCCTCCCTGGATGGGTAGAACTTGCTTGGGCTCTCTCGGTTACCACAACAAAAGAGGACAACAACTTTGCAGAGCAACTGATATTATGAGTTGTGTCTCTGGAGAAGCCCCATGTACCCCTCTATATATAGTAGAGGGCAGGAGTAGGGTTCCCAGTTTGTGCAGGAATAGAAGGGTATGGAATTTCTATGAACAATTTATACTACTACAGGAAAACCTGTCGATTCAGTAGTGAAGTGGTTGGTTGAGAGTGTGAGCCGATTGGTTCACCCAGTGAACCGGTCGTTCCACTTCCCAGACTTGCCTACAATTCACTTTTCTTATTCATTTCCAACTAATGCAAAGATTAGTTCTTGTCCCAATCGAATTGAACAAGCAAAACAAAAAACTTTTCTCACAAATCGGGACAACTCAACACTGCTCGTTTGGTCCAAGTGAACCGATCGGTTCTCCAGAGTGAACCGGTCGTCCCACTGACCATGAGTCGATCGTTTCACCCAGTGAACCAGTCGGTTGGTGGTCCGAATTGTGCAGAACAGAGTCAATTCAATTTTTAATCAATCTGACACATTAATTAGTTGGATCAACACTTGAACTTGATGATTCTGAGTCAAGCCTATAGATTGAATGTTTGATTGAGTACCTAAACTTTTTAGTAATCAATCCAAACATAATTCATTGATAAACTCCTCTTCCAGGTTAATCCTTTGTGTGTGACCCTATAAGTCCCATTTCACATTGGTAGTGAATGTCCATAACTAGCTTATGAAATCACAAGCAAAGGGTGATACCTAGTCACACATCAGTGCTACCCAAGTGAAAAGGAAAGTGGGAGAACAACTATGATTGGTCTTCCAGTGAATGTATAATTCCTTTGTCTCTAATATCATGAATGAATTCAAGGCATGGAGTTGTCATCCTTTCAACGTTCATTCATTTTTCTTAAACTAGAGCACATTGTATGAGATATATGTAAACTCAATATCATATATTGATTCACATGTTCATGTGCATGTCTTTCTCAGTCTCACTTAACAATTAGCCTGGACATCATACTCCCTTAGGAGGGACAAATCCCATAGCTTTCACTCACAGTCTATCTCATACGTCAAAGCCACCCAATCATCACTTTTATAACAACCCATGTTTCAGGACTGTGTTTGATGATGTCAAAGTGTACCCAATCACATTCAACGAGTGTAGTGATTTCAGGTCTAAGAATCACAATCACCACCATCACTATCACAGATGATTCTAACTACCATGTCATGGTTCCATGTGTCACTCTCATGGTGGGTCTGTCTGATACACTGTTCTCTAGCATGTATCAGTGCGCTTTGTTTGATATCATATATCATGACTAATGAGACATTGTCATCAACCAATACACAATCTAGTCGTGATGTGTCATTGTTGTCTATCAACCTTCCACAGTGACATCTGAATAGGGACATAACAAGAATCTACATACTCTTAGCATTTGTATGATCTCATTGTTCATGTCCTTAACTGGAATACATATGTCATTGAGTATTGCCATTCTTTAGACATTTATTCTCCTCCATCATTTATCTCATAATTGATTGAGCTAGAATAAATTGGAAGCTTGCCTTTGATATTTATCAAATCAATCAGAACTTATGCCAATCCAATCATCATATAATTGGATCTCTGGGCATACATACGAACATGGTGCTCACACTACTACAGAACCAACCTTTGGTGTCGGTTATTTAAGGCCTTTGGCGACGGTTAAAAAGTGACACCTATGTGGGCGACACTAAAAGGTGAACCCTTAGGACTCAGTTTGAAAATCGACGCCAAAAACCTTCGCGCCACCCAAAACGTGCCAGCAGGGGCACTATAGGCGTCGGTTATTGGTGGGTAAACCAACACCAGAACCCTTCACGCCACAAAAAGGGCGCCAATAGGGGCACTATAGGCGTCGATTATTAGTAGGGAAACTGACGCCCAAACCCTTCGCACCACAAAAGGGTGCCATCTAGGACACCATTTTCGTCAGTTTCTTAGTAATAACCGACGCCATATCACCTGCCGCCACGGCCGTGCTGGCCAGCACGGCCGTTTTGTTTGCCCACATTAGACGGAGGTTTTTTGCTATTAACTGACGTTGTAAGCCTTTATTGTCGAGTTTTGACTAATAACCGATGCCTATGTTTTGATTTTTTTTTCTTATCAGTTTGCAGGCCTGCTGTGGCTGGTCGCAATATAAAGAAACCTGTAGTTCGGTGGAACTGAACTGCAGGTTTATGACATCCATTGATATCAGCCAACAACAGACCACAAACCTACAAATTTAACAAGATTCATTTTCACACATTTAGCAACCTGCAGTTCCATTCAATTTTCACACATGTAGAAACATTCAGACACATGTAGAAACATTCATATAGCAACCTACAGTTCCTTTCACATTCACACATGTAGAAACATTTAGACACATGTAGAAACATTCATGTAGCAACCTGCAGTTCCTTTCATTTTCACATTCACACATGCACATGTAGAAACATTCATGTAGCAACCTGCATTTCCATTCATTTTCACATTCACACATGTATAAACATTCAGACACATGTAGAAACATTTAGACATGTAGAAACATTCACACATATGACAATTCAAAAAAATTCATTTACAAAATATCATTCTTTAGTCATTATCGCTATCAACATCCCAATTATATTTTAAAACTCCCACTACTTGTATGGCTTTGCCCATTCTTCTCTTACATCATTTAATTCTTCTGTCGTATAGGAAGTATGTACATCTGATAAGGTCTTACCTGTAGTGGGGTCAGTTTTAAACACCTGTAAAGAGAATGATGTATATATATAATTAATAACATATAAATAAGATTAATATATTTCATATTATCTAATGAGAATATATATAATACCTCAAGTATGGTATCGATGTCCACTGCGGCATATTTGATAATCATGTGCATAAATCACATCACATAGTATGCAAATGCCCAGCCGTTGTCTTGTGTAGCACACTATAAATTGAAACATACAAATATTAAAAAATACAACTAAGCACATTTCACATAAATAATATATACATTGGAGTCGGGAACTTACTTCCACGTTCTCCCAAATTATTGGCTGGTCCTTTTTCCTGGGGACCTGTCCTCCAGCTTTTTTGAACTCATGTAAACCCGTACATGTTAATGTAACACAGTAAATTGCATAATTAAATAGTAATATAATAACATATGTTAACAGATATAAAAATGAAATATTTCTCACCGGAATAATGCCATTTTCATTGCATGTCCATATTTTGGATTCAATTTAGTCCCCTTAGGATCTAGATAATAGACAGTGAACGTCCTGGGGACAATAACTAGTAACTCCCAATGCGTACCCCTAGAGGTAAAAAATTTAAAAATTAATAACTCGAAATCTACAATAAAAATATAATTTTCTTAACTCCAAATTATAAGCTAAGTAAACTTACTCCACATTGAATGGAGCTATTATCACCATCATCTTATTTTGACCAAAATTTGTAAAAACATCACAACAGTATTGTTGAACTGACGTAGGGTCTTTAGCTACTAGACTAATCAAAGATGGAATAAAAAACCTATATGTTCAAATGAAAAATCTGCACATATCTTGTCTAAGTAGTTGCAAAACATGTATTATGTATGCATTAATATATAAGAAACCAGATCACCGGATCCTACACATGGTATATGGATGTATAAACAAGATCTCACCTTATCTATAGCTCTATCACAGATGTATTCAGCCAATCATAACGAAACAACTCCAAAATATCTTGTATAAATAGTTTGTTTTCATAAGATTGACCTGCAATATCCACATCTATAGAAACATTTATAGGGAAATTTATATCATGTTCGCCTAACCATACTGCCATACCCCTACAATTAGGACCTAATGGGGCAGGTAGGTCATGTGGAACCCAACTTGGTAATGTAGGAGGTGGAAGTGGAGGCCTAGATGCTCTGGGTATCTTTGTTTTAACCTGTATATATAATTTCAGATCAATTGACCTCATATATACACACTAACAATTTAACGTAATGTAAATTTACCATACAATTTCAGTATAGACGACATCCGCTTTGGGCCACAATATCACTCCGCCTTCTACCTCACCAAGCGTTTCACAATCTGGGTGGGCATATGGCAATGGAATATCCATCCAACTGGGGAATATACGTAGCGGGCTCACATGAACCCAACCATCTGGTAATGGAGACCCATGAAACATTTCCCCAAGAAGGGATGGGTAAGCTGACGCCTCTGCAATGACATATTTGTTACTTTTTAGATGACATGGCTTCAACCCCTACATATTTACATAAAGAATGTTATATACATATATACATATCATCTTGAAAAGACTAGCTACTATGTCATAAAAATACTTACAGAGGATGTACTAGGTGGTGGGTCTACAGGATTACTCCCAACCTCTGTAGTAGGAGTAGAGCGAGACGCCATAGGTACTGTCTGAGTGGTAGTCAGAGATGCCTGCCACTTGCTCATTGCTTCATGGAGTGTCTTATCAACTACTTCATCGACTCTCCTATCAACTATCTTATCTACCTATACATGGATAAAAGAAACGTTAGCTTCTGATTATTGAATTCCCTTTTACAGTAGCATTCTAAAAAAAGAATATGTTACCTCTTCTTGTGAAATTCCCGCTTTTGGGACATGTTTGCGCTGGGATGGCCCAAAGAATGCTTTGATGCCCACACCATCGCCTACACCCCTAACATGTCCAGGATGCTCTGGGTTACCCAAAGCAACTGTCAATTCATCCCTTGTGCCCTCAGGGATGAACTTGCCTTATTCCTCAGCTCGTGAAACTCCCGCTAATCACCATCAACAGAAATTGGTAAGTAAGTAAACACCACAAATAATCAATATTCGAACGATTTCTCTAAGAGTTGTATTTTACCATTTTTACAGCCACCTCAGCAGTTGTGGGCTTCTTTATTTCTCTCTTCTTGTTTTGCTTCCCAGCTCTCCAGACATCATGATGAGGCAGAGGTGTGGTACCTATAGTAGAGGACTCCTGAGTAGCAGTAGACTGAGAAGTACACTTAGCTTGTAGTCTTTGGCGAACGCATGCATAGCCCTTTGGACCCATTGTGTGGTCATGCACATTCAGTGCACACCTTGCTCTTTGCGCCTCACTGATAGCCTAGTTAGTATGCACATTGATTTGGTTAGTAACACTAAAGGTTAATCTTGAATAGGTGAATATAACATATATTAATTAAATAGGGAGTAACACCTAATACTTTGAATTCATTAGTGTTTCTTGAAGCAACAAACATGTCCCATTCTTCTTGGTCCAGGAAGTACCACTGTTCAGTGGCTGACTTCTTCCTATTCTCACCATCTTTTATGTATTCACGGGTGAGATTTGTCCTATAGTTCCTTAGGACCCTCCCACAGTGTTGCATCACACATTTACAATGCAACTTTTCATCCAACACAAATGTACTCTGCAAAATAGATTTACTATTAACTAGTATCTAAAAAATTAGTAATCTACAAAATAGAATGGCAAATAATAATAACTCACGCATAAATCCTTCCATATTAAGTCTTTCTTCCCCTTAGGAACTTTATGTCAAGAATCTATCTTACAACCACAACGGCTACGAGTAACATACCCAAGATATGAAACAAACGAATTGCAGTTCACTCCAATTGCATTTCCTACATTATCACAATCCACAACCAGTTTGGGTCCATTGCCCCTTAGCTCTGTTAACATTCTTGTCAACTTTTTGGTACTGCTCATCAAGTGCCTCAAGTGCTTCAGAGGGTACATGGGCATCATCAACCTAAAATTTGATGAAATAAACACACTTATAGGATATAACTATAAATGGACATATAGATAGAAATATATGATATATTTTTAAAACTTACATTGTGAGGTGGCACATTGGTATCCTCACCATGCTCATCATGGACATCATGGTCATCATGCCCATGCTCACATAACTAGAAGATAATGAAACATTGAAAAATGAAACATTGTATAGTTCAAATATACAAATGAAACATTGAAAAATGAAACATATAAAAAAATATAAACATGCATGCCTCTAATATTGTGACCGTTTATCAATTAAAAATCTTTCATTGTGATCTCTGCGCACATACAAGTCATCATTAGCTTCAATATTTTGTGGTGTTGGCAACCCAACTGAGAATGGACTGGAGTCATGATACTTATCATAGTACTCTTCTTCATCTATAGGATCTTCAATGAACTGTCTTTTACCATGAAGAACAACCGACCATTTATCATTTGCAGGATCATTGATATAAAATACTTGTTTCTTCTGTGATGCCAATATGAATGATTCACCCTTTTCGCCAATCTTTTCAAAGTTCACTAAAGTGAAACCCAATTCATCCACTATAACTCCTTTGGTGTTATCAACCAAATTACATTTGAAGAGAGGAATTCTGAAATCTATATAGTCAAACTCCCATATGTCTTCAATGACACCGCAATATGACATTTTAGCTTCATGTGGAGTCTTATCCTTTACACTTACAAAAAACATAGTCGACTCTAGAAGGGTGACCCCACTATTTTGGATGACACTCTTATCATCTTGGCGCTTTGTGTAATATGTGAATCCAATAATGTCATACCCTTCATAAGACATAACATTCAATTTTGGTTTAAAGGCGAGGCATCTGATAGTTTCAGTAATATCATCTGGTGTTTGAGATAGTTGATGTAAGACTTTATCTTCAAACCACTTAATAAATGTCTTGTTATGCAATCTAGCAAGCCACATTGAATTGGCTCAAGGATATTGTCTCTTGATGAAATTGATATGCAATCTAGCAAGCCATATTGAATTGGATCGCGTTTTGGACTCCCCCAAAGTCATCAATTTATACCGTGACACACCACATTTTGGACAATCTTTCAAATCCACATAGTCCTTTTGAAATAATACACAATCATTCGGGCATGCATGTATCTTCTTGGCCTCCATTCCCATTGGGCACAAAAATTTCTTTATCTGGTATGTTGAGATTGGCAGCTCGTTTCCTTCAGGAAGCATTTCTTTCAACAAAGATAACAATGCCGTGAAGCTTTTGTCGCTCCATCTATTGTTACCTTTCAGCTTATACAATCTCAACACAGTGCTAAGATTTGTAAACTTAGTACAACCTGTGTATAACAATATCTCAACATCATGCACAATGCTTCTAAATATGGGAGGTGGATCGGTTTCGATGTGCTCTACCCCACAACTATCCAGCATCGCATCAACGATGTCTACCGGAATTGGTTCGTTCACATCTACATCATCGGAGGCAATAACTTCTTCCACACAAGCACTGCTATCGACATCTACTGGTTTCAGATTTGAAATCTCTCCATGCCATTGCCATTCTGTATAGCCTTGTACAATCCCATTGCACATGACTTGACTTTTGATTTCGTCACTAGTGTTGACTTTCAAGTTGTTACTGCAATGCCTACATAGACAGTAGAACCTATCTCCAGGTTGTTTTCTATGTTTCTCGGCAAATCTAATAAACTGATCAAGACAAGAAATAAACTCTGGGGTGCAACGATTGCGAATGGACATCCATGATCTATCCATTCTATGATCAAAGAGAAAACAAGTATATATTACAACAAGATTAGGGTCTAGGATTAACATATTAGAGTTTAAGCATGGTTAAAACTTTAGGGTTTAAGGTCTTATATATAATTAATGGTTAAAACATCCTAAGTGTGATTAGGTGTTCAAGAACAGTCCCAAACTGGGGACTGTCCAAGATTTACTCCTATTGAATAAATCTTGGAGGGGTTCCTAGGACAACAAATACATGTGTTGTAATTCTTATATATAATAAATGTGTACCACCTATCCCATTCTTGAACACCTAATCTCACTAGTAAGTGTATAATGTGTATTGGGTTTTCAAGAAAATTTCAGCAGCATTTCCCCACTGTTCTCCAAGTACATATGTACTTAGAGAACAAATGGGAAAATGCTACCGAAATTTTCTTGAAAACCCAATACACATTATACACTTACATCCTAAGTGAGATTAGGTGTTCAAGAACAGTCCCAAACTGGGGACTATCCAAGATTTACTCCTATTGAGTAAATCTTGGATGGGTTTCTAGGCCAACAAATACATGTGTTGTCATTCTTATATATAATAAATGTGTACAACCTATCCCATTCTTGAACACCTAATCTCACTAGTAAGTGTATAATGTGTATTGGGGTTTCAAGAAAATTTCGGAAGCATTTCCCCACTGTTCTCCAAGTACATATGTACTTAGAGAACAAACGGGGAAATGCTACTAAAATTTTCTTGAAAACCCAATATACATTATACACTTACATCCTAAGTGAGATTAGGTGTTCAAGAACAGTCCCAAACCCAGGACTATCCAAGATTTACTCCTATTGAGTAAATCTTGGATGGGTTTCTAGGCCAACAAATACATGTGTTGTCATTCTTATATATAATAAATGTGTACCACCTATCCCATTCTTGAACACCTAATCTCACTAGTAAGTGTATAATGTGTATTGGGTTTTCAAGAAAATTTTGGCAACATTTCCCCACTATTCTCCAAGTACATATGTACTTAGAGAACAAACGGGGAAATGCTACCAAAGTTTTCTTGAAAACCCAACACACATTATACACTTACATCCTAAGTGAGATTAGGTGTTCAAGAACACTCCCAAACCGGGGACTATCCAAGATTTACTCCTATTGAGTAAATCTTGGATGGGTTTCTAGGCCAACAAATACATGCGATGTCATTCTTATATATAATAAATGTGTACCACCTATCCCATTCTTGAACACCTAATCTCACTAGTAAGTGTATAATGTGAATTGGGTTTTCAAGAAAATTTTGGCAACATTTCCCCACTGTTCTCCAAGTACATATGTACTTAGAGAACAAACGGGAAAATGCTACCAAAATTTTCTTAAAAACCCAATGCACATTATACACTTACATCCTAAGTGAGATTAGGTGTTCAAGAACAGTCCCAAACCGAGGACTATCCAAGATTTACTCCTAATGAGTAAATCTTGGACGGGTTTCTAGGCCAACAAATACAACACCAGTCCCTTGTTTACAACCCCATTCAACACAGAATTTTCTTATAAAAACACTTGTGGATAGCCATAACAACATATCAATGCTTCCTAAATTAATCAATGTATTATTTTATATATAATACAAATCGGGTGGGTATAACATAGCAAAAAACTCAACATGTCACAACAGAAACATGTCCTTAACCTAATATACAAATATTTGTAACATAATTCATTAGGAAGAGAGACCATGAAACACCATGCATTGATTTGAAGTTTTCTTTCCCATCTAAGGTTATTTGCAATTTCATGCTTGTTTCATTATCCTTCTTTCTAGTATTTCTACTTGAATTGCATATATAATCAATTTTAATATAGATAACCACCGCATTATGTTACTAATCATTACTTCATATTATGTCCTATGTAATTTTTACTTAAATAGGAATAAGTCTATTTCTCTCCAAGTGACACATTAATAGCTTATGAATGTTTAGATGCATTTATACTATCAATTCCTAGGGTTTACTTTTTTACAGTAGCAAAATATAACAGGGGTTATTTTGATCATTTTGTTACTAAAAATTGCATGTCTCTGTGTAACTTCCATAAATAAACTATTATATATTAATATGATACTTTAATTGGTTGTGTTCATAGAGTCCACTTTAGGGTCAGGACAAAGGTCGACAGTTCTACCAAATAGATCTTCTATTTTAGAGGCAATACATATAGTATAAAGGTGAAAAAATGCAGATTGAAGATATAATCATTTTAGAAACAGAAGACCCACATGTGAGTTAAGTTTGAGACATCAATATATCTTTAATATGCATGTTTCAAGGTTCAAAGCACATAATCAAATCAAATTAGGATGCTAGAATGGACAAGTTTGAATCTTATTTCAACATGCATCAAAATGTACTGAATTAGGTCAAGCATGAGGATTAGAAGAACAAATATATGAAAGCATAAGATTTATTCATATCCTAGGTTGATTTACAATAGCAACATCTAAGTTGATAAACAAATATAAATTAGGAGATGATTAAATAATTTAAAAAGTAGATGAACAAATATAAAGCCCTAAGTTTAAATAATGTGATGAATAAAAAATCATTAGATGAATGAATGAGTAGATAAGTAAATATAAATCAATATTTAAGTAAATACAAATCAGAGCGTCTTGCTCTAGAGCTGGGAGAGAGGGCGAGATAGAGGGTTTTTGGGGATGTTTACCTCTTTTTGAGCCCAGTCGGGTGTCTTGCTCTGGAGCAGGGAGAGAGGGCGAGACGGAGGGTACACGTGGAAGTTGAACGAGCAAGCCGAGCGGGTAGGTGAGCATGGAAGAGTGGCGAGCAGGCAGCCGACAAGCGAGCAAGGAGGAGGGTGAAGGGTGGCGGTGAGCTCTGGAGCAGGCAGCCGGTGAGAGGCGAGCTCTAGAGTAGGCAGACGGTCAGTGAGCTCTAGAGCAAGTGGTGAGCTCTGGAGTAGGCAGAAGGTCGGTGAGCTCCAGAACCAACGGTGGCAGGGTAGCGGCCGACGAGCTCCAGAACCTGCGGCGGTAGGGCAACATAGGCGGCGGCGGCGACAGGGAGAAGGGCGTCCGGTGACGGTGAGCAAGGGAAGCAGCGGCGCACAAGGAGGAGGGAGCAGGCTGGAGCGTGACCGGCGGCGTCGGGAGCAGAAGGGCTAATTTCGTTATGAAACAGAGATGAATGGGGAAGAGTCTGTTTGTTGCGGGGGGTATTAAGTTAACAAAGGCGTTGGTCTTCTATTAAACTGACACCTAATATCCATCAACATCGGTTGTCTGAAAACACCGACGTCCATTGGACAATCTTAACCCTAAAAATTTTTGCGGGGACAACGCGCGAAACCTTATCAGCGTCTGTTTTTCCACAAAAACTGATGACCTTTGGAGGTAATTTTTTTCGTAATTAGGTGTCGATTATTAGGTAAACAACTGACGTCGAATGTGAAAATTTGGGGGTAATTTTTTTCACTCGAAAAATTGGATTTCGTAGGCTATTTTAGCCATCAGTTCGTCTTAGGGAGCCGACACTTAATAAAAAGTGATACACGTGTCTGACCGGTCTTCAAATATAGATGTCAGTCTCAGTAATTAGCGAACGTTGTAGGGTTTAGGCGTCGGTTTTTGGTAATAACCGACGTCTCTAAATGTGACGTTATAAGCTATTTCTGTAGTAGTGTCATCCATTGTCATCAAACAATCCCCAACTCCTACTTCAAATGAAGGAGTAAAATAGATCCAATGGTTATCGCAACCCACCACGCTAAACAAAATTACTCAAAAACCAAAACATGATCAATCACTAATTAACCAGATCACTATAAAATGGCATAATTAAAACTAACTTAAACTTCTTCAACATGTTTAAGATCATTTACATATAGATCCATTATCTTGCATAAAAACATATATCATACCAAGTATCTTTACAATTGTTTTGTGGCCTCAAACACAACCTATATAGAATGGTATTACCAACATATTTACATCATATATAAATGTCAGAATGATATCAAAAACTTGAGTCAGTGAAATATCATTTACAAAATTTTTTTGCCCGGACCTAAGAGTATAGGGACGACTCTAGGTTACACTAAACAATTAGTCAAATATCTTCTATGGATCTCCAAACAGCTCCTCCTCATTGCCAAAGGTTTGACGGCGTTGCTGACAATTACCTAAGAAGATGTGAGGACCCACAAGGTGAGACCCATGTTCCAGTGAGAGATATAACTCTCAACAATGTTTGTTGCTTACAACATATTACATGATTAAACAAATATAGTAGTCAATATTACAAAATCAAAATGCCAAGTATAATCATCATTAATAACATTCATAACCAAAGTCTTACTTTTATGACCGGAAGATTAACATAATTAATCAAAAGATCAAACATAGCTAACATCATAAGCACAATTTCTTTCTCTTACTGTATCATACATCATATAAATATTAAAAGAGACAAAGCAAGGGTTGTTGTCTATATATATATATTACCCTAACAAATATGGTACACAAATGAATTACATATTTTATTAAGCACTGAGGAGTTTAAGGTGTACCACTCAAACTTCCAGCTGACCACTTTGAAGTCTCAATCAGCTTCGTACAAGATATAGGAGAGTCAAGTTCCTAAGATCTCTTCCCCTTAGTCAGTCGGGTCTACTGTAGTGACATAAAAGTCAAATTACAATCAGCCTACTCATCCCTTAGTACACATGACACGACACAAGAAACTAGGATATTGAACCCTATCATATAAAGTACAACCGCAACCATCCCCAATCACATCACATATACATATTCATTCATCTGAGACATGTCTCTCGACTGTACTCAAAACCTTGGGATATGATGATAAGGATATACCCTCCTTGTACCCACATATACTGAATATTATAAGGAGTGGGACCAAAGAGGAGATACACTCCTTAGTCAAATTTGAGGAATAAAACATCCATTCCAAACACCCACAAAACGTATGTTGAAATAGGTGTAAAATTTTCAAATCTCAAATGATGGCATACAAAAGTCCAAAGTGTAGTAGCAGAATAAAATTCGATGACTATAATCAACTTTACAAAAGTGCATCATCATCTCCCATATAGGGTTTACATGGATATAACAACATAAGGATCTAAGTAGAGGGAAATCAAAACCATGTCAAGTCTGTCTCCAAGCTTCAACTCCTTAAGCTAAATCCATGTTGAATGTTATGTCCTCCATGTCCTTCACCTATGGTTGGAAGCATACCCCATCAAGAGGAGAAAAAAGAAGATGACATCAACATAACACTGGTATGTGCATATAAAATCGACAATTGAGAAATATATAGAATAAAGGACTTCAAATATACAAGGCTTCCCATAGAAAGATGAAGAACTACCCAAGTGGGTATCAAAAGAAAAGCATATGATAACAAAAGGGATATTTTACATTAAACAATATAAAAGTTTGTGCCACACAAGCACATATCATGAAATTAGGGCACATAACCCTTCATCAATAACATCAACCTACATGCATGTGAGATAAACATAGCACTAGAATAATATAAATAACAAAGGTGACCAAGTCTCACAAACTTGAAACCTAATAGAGAATGACATACTCCTGGACTCCAAATATATATAAAAGTGGAATCACCGCCCGGGTATGGGGCACACAAACTCCATCCCAAAAAAAATAACATGAGAACACAATGTACTTACACTACTCTAGGGTTACTGAATCACATAACATGCTTAACGTAGAGGCAGGTAAAAAGTATAGTCAGATTAAACAATATTGCCATCATATAAATAGACCATATCAACATAAGTGTGCAAAAGTAGCACATATCACCATGTAGAAGTTCCATCATGAACAAAAATATAAGATTGATTCAAAAGAATATCAAATCAGATAGGATGGTTACAAGATTAGTAGCAAATAAAGAATTTCACATGAAAATATATTCTCAAAAGAAAGAGACATTATGTAGGCTATTTTGTCCATAAGACCAAAAAAAGATAAAAATTGGGTGATTTCTCAATATAGAATAATATGGGATGCAAACATGCAACAAGAGAAAGAAATCAATAATTGTATAATATGAGTAATCTGGTTTGCAAAAATACCTCACTTCAGAGTCTAAACAAGTCTAAATTCAGTCCTAGATCCAAAGTCTAGGTCTCTAAATAACCTATTAAGCATATATGTTGAATTAGGATTAATTTCACATTAATTACTTAAATTCTAAAACCAGCTTTTTATTATTAATGCATTAGGTTATCAAAACCACACCATTTTATACATTATATTTTTCTGAGTTTGTAACATATTTTATTGCATTTTTCTAACTTAAAGATTATCAGTTATGAATTTTGCAGATTATAACCAATTAGGAAAATTCATATAAAATTAGATTGGAATTAGATGATAAAACTATTATCATTAGATAGATAATCATTTTCTAAATCCAACGACTATATATTTGCAATTTTTGGACCAACACAAATAATTATGATTTTTGCACGATCGACTAATTAGAAAAATTGAAAAGCCACATCAGCAAAGAAAAGAGTTAGTGTGTGAGAGAGTGAGATTGGGACCCATGTGACTTATCCCAATCAGGTGTGACCAAGTCATCCAATCAACGCCAGTAAAAATCTGCATGAAATAATGGAAACAAGGGTCAAATGATCATTTTTCTCATGATCGGAAAACATAACGAAAGAGGGAAAGAGAGGGGTAGGGAAGTAAAAACACACAAGGGATTCTCTCCCCCAACCGGAGCGTCATTGTTGCTCGAAGTAGTAGGCTCCTGCTTGATTGGATTTGAGCAAACAGTTGAGAATTTCTTCGACCGAGCCTAAGTTGAATGCAAGTGTATTCCAACATCTACCCCAACTCCCAACTACTCGGTCTAACAGTCATATTCTTTGGACAAAGGTTGAGTCAGTCGACCATATTCTCGAATGAAAATGACTTTAGAGTAAAAATCTATAATATTTCAATCGGTTCTCTTTATGCTCGAATGAGGTGGTTCTCGGTCGATAATATCTTCGAATGAGGGTGTCTCGGTCGACTAGTTTCTCGACTGAGAGTGTCACTGGTGCAATGTTTTAAACCACCTACTAAATGATTGTTCTAATGAAGGATTTAATGGCTCTATACTCTATGGGAGATCCTAAATTAGGGGTTTTTGTATGAATACGAAAGAGCCATCACTTGATTTATGTTATATCTAAGTACTTGTACATTATATACTTGTATAAGTTTATACATTGAGTAAAATCATGAACATATTAAACATTTAAGCACATTGATTATCAACTATCTACTTAGTATGATCGCCTCATTTTCTTGATCCCTAAAATAATCAAGTAGCACATTATATCCATAAAAATGAAATGTTTGTCATCATCAAAACAAAGAGTATGCCAATGTCCAATTTAGCCAACAATATCCTCCTTTTTGAAGATGACAAACATTCCTAAAATATAAGGAAAATATTTGAAATAAAATGAGCTTCATACCCTGTGATATACCTGAGATGAATAGGTTATTGGATCTCTTAAAATGTATGCTAATATACCTAAAGATATGAGGTACATGATATCCATCTCTTAAGGGAATCCAACACCAATTAATGTTGAGTCGAGAGATCATGAAACTCATGAAAATATTTTAAATATTTCACTTTATTTTGATTTATTTTATTTACCCCCCTTTGTCATTTCAAAAATATAATTATATGAATAAATAAATGAGACTCCCCCTTAATTGATTACTCCCCCTTAATTGTTTACTTCAAAAAAATCAAATTTAGCCACAATTTAAAAACCACTATTATTTTCTCAACCATTTGCAAAGGACGTTAAGCCCTAAAATGATATGAGATTCCTTTAGACTCATGGTGGGATCAATAAACTAATTTCTCAACCATTCATAAGGGATGTTAAGTCTTGAAATGATATGAGATTCCTTTAGGCTCACAGTGGGATCAATAAATGTATCTCTAACCAATTATAAGGGATGTAAAGCTCATATTGGTATAGAGAATCCAATTAAGATAAAGATAAAAAATATATGCACATTATATCCTAGAGTTTTGTGAGTTCCCCCTTAATCTCATAACAAAAGTGAGCTCATAAATGTTAAAGTATTTCAAATCATAACCAGGTTTAAAATCAATTGATCAAGTAAGACTATGGGTCAATTTTTCTATGATCTTTAAGCAATCTTGTCTCTTACACTATTTTGGTTTAGAATTTTCTCTCATTCTAAATATTTAACATGATGAGAGAATCACATATTTATTATACCAATGTTGGATGCAAGTGAATGATTTGATATACAAATAAGCATTTCTGTCAGGCTTATTTTTGGTCAACCATGGCTTGGACCGGGGCTCCCCTTGGTGGAAGTGTTTGTCGACCGAGAGGCAGTTCTGCAAATTTCCAATTAATGTAGTATTTCTAATGTGGACAAGGATATATTAATTTCAAGATTTGAATATCACATTTTAAATGATGAAATAGCATAACAAAGCATGAGGAATGTACGAGTTCACTTTATAACATTGATTTCAAGTAAATATTTCTAGTAACTACAATTTCTGGAAGAACAAAATTCGGTTGAGTTTGTATTTCAATTGACAAGCACCTCATTTGAGAGCTTTGTCGACTGAATACTATTATGTAGGTTTTTCATCAATTGTAGAATGAACAAGATAGTTCTATTTCAACTTGTTTTGATTTCAGTTACACAGTTGAACAATCAGATACTAAAAGATATACAATGAAAGCTAATTTTAGTTGAGATAAGACATTATGAATATCAAAATAAAATTTAGGTCAAATCTCAACTAAGTGTCCAACATCTCTAAGTTGGATGTTTTGGAACCCAAACCAAGTCAAAATCCTTCTTTTTCTTGTATTGAAAAGAAAATGAATAGTGCCTAACACGTAGACAATAGTGACATCAAATAAAATCAATTTCATTTCTCTTCTTAGCAATTTGATTATGTGCTAGATTATCTTTGGACAGATAGATGATCTTTGATTTGGGTTTTTGTATTTTCCTAGTTCTAGACTTTTGGAAATTTTTCTCTTTAGGTACATAGCCTAGACCTTTTCTTCCAATTTGTCCAATAGAGTTTTCCAAGATTTTATCAAGAATATTATTACTCTTTATACTATCAACATGTTTTGTAACTTAGAAATTTCATTATTTTCATAGCAAGATCTAGTTTTGCTTGATCTAAACTTGAAAGCAAAGAATCTCTTTCTATAACAATGATATCATAATTTGAATGAGAACATATAACATGTTGAGTTTGATAATTATTTATTTTAGCAAGCAATTCAACTTTTTCTTGAGAAAGAAGATATTATTGGTTTCTAGAGGAAGCAACTTGATATTGTAATTATTAATAGATTATTTCAAGGTATCTTTTTCAGACATAAGATTTTCATCTTCAGAAGTAAGATCATACAATTTAGCATGCAAATCGTCATTAGTTTTTGTGAGCCTCCTCAATTTCTTTTTGCAATTAACATATTTATCATGGAGTTCTTCTAAACTATCAGCTAGCTCTTCTTTAGATAAATCAAGAAGACTTACCTCATTTTCTTCTTAATCGGTTGTTACAATGAAACAACTCACCTTGTCTTCTTTAGACATGAGACATTCTAATTCTTCTTCTCCACTCTCGCTATCATTGCTTGACTCATACCAAACTACTGTATAGGCTTTTTCTTTCTTCTTGAAGGAGGATTTCTTTCCCTTTTTGACTTTAGTACACTCATTATTTAAATGCCCCTTCTTGCCGCATTCAAAGTACCTAAGGGAATAAGAGGAAGAAATACTAGAATTTTTGTTATATTTAAATCTTCTATATTGCTTACCATTTACAATGAGTGCATCCTCTTCATTGTCCTCTCCACATGTACCACCACTTTCTTGAGTTTTATCTATAGCTTTAAATGCTATATACTTCCTTGTTTCCTTTTGAAGTTCCATCTCCAATCTTTCTTCTTATTCAAGGGTGACTTCATGAGTCTCTATATTGCCAATGAGTTGTTCCATCCTCAATGTTGTAAGGTCATTGGCTTCTTCAATGGACATCATCATTGGCTTGTATTTTGGAGGCAAGGATCTAAGAATCTTAGACACTTGATATTCCTCACTTGTGTACTTACCCAATGCACTCAAGATGTTAACGATATAAGAAAACCTTGCATACGTTTCACTAATAGACTCATTAGGTTGCATAGGGAATTGTTAAAACTTTTGTTTAAGCATATTAATCTTGGTATTCTTAACTTGATTTGTACCTTCATGTGTGATTGAAAGTCTATGCCATATTTCATAAGTAGATTCACATGAAGATATCTTATTAAACTCACTAATTGAAATGGAACAATATAAAATGATTACCGCTTTTGCATTCAATTGAATTTGCTAACCATTTTGGGATTCCATTTTGCAAACTCTGTTCTAGGAGGCTCATAGGGCAAGGACTCCATCCTCCAAAGGTTCAGGATGATCCCTTGGAAGTAAATTTGCATCCTTCTTTTCCAATAAGTATAGTTACTTCCATCAAAGGGTGGTGGCCAGCTCAAACAAGTTCCTTCGAGGTTGAGGTTGTGAAGTACACTGTCCCCCATTAAAGACCAGTTATGGATCCTTGAATACCTGCTCTGATACCAATTGAAAGATCTAGAGGGGGGTGAATAGAGCTTTTGGTTCTTTAAAATTTAATTGAAAATAAAAAACAAAGAAAATAAGGAGTAGGCAACAAGGAAGACACTTCAATTTAGAGTGGTTCCAACATTTGAATCAAAGGTTGTCAGTCCACTACCCAATTGTCTCCAATTGGGATTTTGAAAGTGATTTATTTTTTTACCTGACAAGGATGTTACAACAAAATAAAATCACCTTCCAAACCCTTGAAGTAGCCTCAAACTCCTTAAATCTAAGGGAGATCCTAACATAGGCTTTTGTGTGAATAGGAAAGATCTAATGCTTGGTTTACATGATATCCAAGTACTTAAACATTATATACTTGTAAATATTTTTACATTGAGAGGAAAACCAATTCCTACAGTTCTCCCAGCTTTCCTACTTCTTTCTTATTGCGTCCACGTCCTAATCGACCCCCTGGAGGAGTATGCGCTTCTAAAAGATCCGCTCATCTGACCTGGAAATGGAAAGGCATACCCGTCTAGATTTTTAATTAATTTGATTTCTCACTAACTATTTAGATGACATTTATTGTCTTTGTCACGCATGGTCTTGGGGTTGGATCTTTTGAGTATAGTGCATGTTTGGTTGGGTGGCTGTCCTATGAGATGTGCATTTTTAGGCCGTTTCCAATTGACTCCACCCTACCAAGGATACATTCTACCTTTAGTGCCACCGCTTCACATGATCTTGCTAACAATCCAACCCAATGGATAAGGTAAACATGCACGTGATTTTAAGGGGTTATTGTGTACGGTTCTTCTTAAACAGAAGTTGCTAGTCAAACTGAACACTCCCCACTCTCCAGCACCGTCCATCCACACTTCTTCTTCCTTCAAGCAAAACCATGGGTTCACTGGGCTTGGGCCGTCCTGTTGGGGGGGAGGGAAACCTGGGCGACCATCGGGACCCAACAAAGACGGGCTCCCATGATTTTATTGTTCTAAACATCTCTTGTTGTTTCAAAATCCCAATTTGTGCCATTTGCGACTTCTGCTATCCCTTCGGCAGTTACACTCCTCGCTCCCGTTCATTCCGCTTGTTCATGTTTGGCAGACTCTGTTGTAGCGGCAGTGCTGCTCCTCCGCAGAAGTCAATGACGCCTCTTTCCATCGTGCACGTTCGTCGTCTCCTATTCTCCTTGTCCGCAGACTCTGATGCTCCTGCTCTACAAATGTCCATGAGGACCACGACGCCTCTTGTTGCTGTGTTGGTGCAGCCGTCGCCAAACTTTTCGCCGACAACCGCAAGCGCGGGGCGAGAACCGAGAAGGATTCCTACTCTTCCCCCTGAAAGACCATCCATACCATACAATCCATAATTGGCAGTGGAGGTTCATGTGTTATATATAATTCTGGCTTGATCTTGGTGTCTTTCACTGCAGACTTCGCTGGCTAAGGCCCCAATTAGTTTGTTGTAAGTGGACTAAAAATCTCTTCGCTCATTCTTATCCTAGTTGCTGACTCGCATGCGTTCTTACTCGACGGTAGATTGCTATTATCTTTCATAACTTGTTTCCGTTGTATATGAATTATTTTTCCAGTCGTCTTTTGAATTTATAACTGAGAAAGACTCCTTCACAGTTCTAAAATCTATCGCATATGCATCCAGGTGACGGGGAGTAGTTAGATGGACTAAATTAATACGACTGTTATCGAACATCTACTGACATTGAACAATCTATTTGTACACGACAGTTCAAATCTAGAGCCAAAATAGTACTCTACGTTTGTTCTATTGAATGTGTTTCTTCTAGAAAACAAGATAAAAATATATATAAGAAACACGCGAAGACTGAACCAGATAGAGAAACTTTTGTTAAAAACTCAATTATTAAACTGGTCGTTTGAACTCGATTTCTAGGAACTGGACTTCAGTTCTAGAAAAATAACTTCTTTAAGAACTCTAGTTACAAAAAACCAATAGGAGCCACAATATACAAAATTATTTATTAATGATTGCAACGTACTCAGTCACTAGGTTGTGATTTGGTTTTAAATATTACATTCTACTAGTTCGTCTCTTGCCACTGTGCGTATTAAAATTAATTAATCAGAATGTACTACTGTTAGAAAACAAAGGTTTTGTTCTCATATTCACTGCAACATATTTCTATTTTGGGTTTGGAAACGTCCAAACCAACTAAAAAATATATTTTAGTTACTATTCTTGTCGCGTGTTTGCTTTTTTAAATAATGATGTTACAATACTACATGAATTTTTAAAATGACACAATAAACTCATCACTAATCTTTTACTTTGGATGTCTTCTATATTTGGTAGTGTGGTTTACTCAACATGCCTCTGAAAAAATATCTATCCAGAAGTGAGAAAAGAAGAAAGAAGGAAGATGAGCAATTTTTAGCTACTCAGAAAGGTGTGCTTGATAAATTTATTTCCATTATCCCATGAACTTCTAAAGATGTTGATAATCCTGATCAATCTAATGGAAAAGGGAATGATGATGATCATGCTACTATAGAAGTCCAAATGTAATTGGGAATGAAAATGTTGATGAGGTTGAGGATGATACTGACGTCACTGATTTAAATGTTGGCAACTTAGACAGTGTTGAACAACTTCTCCCTCCTTTTGATATTTATGATCCCTTAAATTGGGATAATATTGACAACAAAGTTAGGGATATTTTAGTTAAAAATGCCTTAAAAGAGAACTGAATCTCGTGTTTCCTTTAGATGACAATAAGAGACACTTCTCATATGCTTATTATTCTCAAAAATTGAGCAATGGAGAGACTCGTAATAGGAAGTAGTTAGTTTACTCAAAACATGTTGATAAAATTTATTGTTTTTTTTGTAAGTTGTTCAAGTCTGAGAACAATAAAAGTACACTAACTCGTAATGGGTTCAAAGACTGGAAGCATGTTAGTGAGAGACTCAAAGAGTATGAGAATAGCATCAAGGATCTCACTAATATGAGCACTTGGCATGAATTAAAAGCAATATTTAGCAATGAGAAAACTATTGATAAAGAACTGTAGAAAGAAATTTCAAAGGAGAAAGAGTGTTGGAGACAAGTTTTATTAAGAATAGTGTCCGTCGTGAAGTGTCTTGCTAAATGTAATTTTGCTTTTCAAGGATCAAATGACAAACTTTTTCAAGATAGCAATGGAAACTTTTTAGGGCAATTGAAATGCTTGCATAATTTGATTCAGTAATGCAAGATCATGTTCGACGCATTTAGGATCATGATATTCACCATCATTATCTTGGCCATTCAATTCAAAATGAGTTGATATCTCTTTTAGCCCATAGTATTAAGAGTTCTATATTGAACATTATTAGAGGAGATAAATATTTCTATATAATTATTGATCATACTCCTGATGTGAGCCACCAAGAATAAATGACTCTCCTTGTACGACGCGTGAACATGTCTGCTCAGAAAATAAAAATAG
This sequence comes from Alisma plantago-aquatica, assembly GCA_963693085.1. Taxonomy (NCBI): domain Eukaryota; kingdom Viridiplantae; phylum Streptophyta; class Magnoliopsida; order Alismatales; family Alismataceae; genus Alisma; species Alisma plantago-aquatica. Next base: position 592,406,550 of record OY856412.1, on the reverse strand, counting down.
AGGAGTTCTTTTTAGAATTTCTAAAAGTTGATGATACGACTGGATAGAGGCTTTTAAATGAACTTATAAATGCTCTTGAGTCTCTTCATCTTAATGTGGAGGATGTGAGAGGTCAAGGTGATGACAACGGTTCTAATATGAAGGGAAAACACCAAGGTGTGCAAAAGTAGTTACTCGAGATAAATCCTAGAGCGTTGTATATGTCTCATGCTTGTCATAGTCTTAATCTCACTATTAGTGATATGGCTCATTCTTGTGTTTTAGTTGTTTCTTTTTTTGGAATTATACAATGCATATATACATTATTTGCAAGTTCTCCAAAAAGGTGAAAGTGTTTTCTTGATAATGTCTCAGGTTTGACTGTAAAATCACCATCCAATACTCGTTGGGAGAGTTGTATTAAAAGTGTAAAAGCTATTAGATTACAAGCTCCTCAAATCAGGTTGGCTCTATTGGAATTATCCAAGTCTCGTGATGATGCTAAGACACAAAGTGAAGCAAACAGTCTGATTTACTCGATCGAGAGTTTCGAGTTTCTGTTGGGTATTGTTATTTGGCATGATATTTTATATATTGTTAATACAGTAAGTAAGAAGTTGCAATCTAAATCTATTTGCATTGATCCTATTGTTAAGTTATTGAAAGATATGATGTCTTTTCTTGAGAAATACAGAGATGAATGATTCACTTCTAGTATTGTTGTTGCTACTGGGATTGCCTCTGAGATGAATGTTGAGCCAACTTTTCAAGTTAAGCATCGCATTGTTAGGAAAAGAAATTTTGATGAGAATGATGATGGCGATGATGATATTATTCAATCAGAGAAAGAGTCTTTTCGAGTGAATTACTTTCTAGTGGTTGTGGATACTTTGAAGGAGAGATTTGAGCAAGTGAAGGTATTTGAAGATACTTTTGGATTCCTATATAACTCAAAAATTTTAAAATCATTAGTTGAAGCTATCCTAAAGGCATGTTGCACTAAGTTTCATGCTACTTTTTCTCACAAAAGTTCATCAGACATAAACTTGGATGACTTTTTTTTCCGAGTTGAAAGTATTGCGGGTGAGTTTGCCAGAAGAGCAAAAGTCAGCTATTGAAGTTCTTGAATTTGTGAAAGATGCAGATTGTTTCTCTCACATTTCAATTGTTTATCGTATTTTGTTGACAATAGCAATGACAATGGTGTCTGCAGAAAGGAGTTTTTCCAAGCTAAAGTTGCCGAAAAACTACCTTAGATCATCAATGTGTCAAGAAAGATTGAACGGTTTGGCAATGTTATGCATTGAGAAGGATATGTTGGGAAATATTATTGTTGACACTGTTATTCAAGATTTTGCATCTAGAAAGGCTCGAAGAAGTCGTTTTATATGATAAGTGTAGCTTGATCAGGAGATATCTATATTTAATTTTTATGTTCTTTTTAGTTTGATTTGTAAGAACATGTTCTATTTCTTTATATGACAGTTTTGACAATTATAACTAAACTTATATTTATTTAAATTTATTAAATAAGAGTATATAGAGGGCCCATTTTTTATCGTAGTCATGAAGCCTCTAAAATGTCTGCAACGGCTCTACAGTGGGCCCTCCAACCATGTGCTGCCTGTTACAAGAACGGTGTTTGTGTCTGTGCCGAAGGTGCCAGACAGAGAAGAGGGATATTTGAGGCTTTAAGCTGTAGCTTCATGCTTCCGTAAAGCTGTGTGCTGTCCAGGTCCCTTAAACGGGCTACCATGTTGACGCTGCTCTGCTCCCCGATTTAATTTCGGAGAACCAAACCCCACTACCACCTACAGGCTACAGGAATTACTACCACCTGCTACTCGTTCTCATACCCCAGAGGTCTGTAGGTCCCCCATAAAACCAGTTGCAACATGGGAGGAAGGATGACCTGATCACAACCGGGTGTATGACCTACTACTTGCTCCTCGCAGGGTCTAAGGTCTACGAGCCAATCCACACCATTGCCACAATTTCGGTCATTGGGATAGAGACAATAAGTATGCAAGATGTTCGTCCAAATTTGAATGAGAAAAATGCCTAACTATTTTTTGTGTGTATGCTGAGGCCTGGGGGTCGCTTGATGAACTATAGACAGTTACGTTGTTATAAATAGATATATCTAGATCTTTATTTGTGATTAACTGTCTGGATCTCGCTAGACAATCTGTATAATGGTATCCGATAGTGCATTATTGATAGTTTTTGTTGGAATTTGTTTCGCTTTGGTATTATCGTGTGCCCTTCATTAGATCTTGGGGCGTGCTAATGTGCTAATCTGAGAAAATTTATTTCAATTTGGTTTCGTTGCACACTTTTTAGGTTCCGATTGGTTTGTCGTAACTACTCCGGAAAACTCATGAATTGGAATTACTTGAGTAGTTTTTCATGTCGTGACTTCCGGGTAGTTACAAACTTACATACAAAACACAATTCTTGGATTCTCTATTAAAAAGAGTGAAAAACGAGTTCCAGGACAAGTAATAACATTTCTTATATAATTATATTTTTTATTTGTTATAAGTGACACACGTAAAATATTTATGACTATAAATATTAGTGGTGAGGATATAGGTCATTGTTAAAACCACAACATAATATGACAAAATATCATACACTATAATTGCATTATGTAAAATATTTAACACTATAACCACCATCATCATTACAATCTACATTGTGTAAAATATCTTGACCTCTACTTTATAACCCGGCGCCACTCCTCCGCATGTGCTGGGCTGGCCAATCAGTCTGCCTATTGATTGATGATTATGAAAAAACAAGTCTGATTCGTGATCATCCGGCGCATCTGCGCGTTGATGCTGTATCAGATTTAAACATTTTAATCATTTGACCCGCCGCATCGGGCCTGGTTGATGCTCAAACGTCCCCACAAATTCGGTGAGTTCGTGGAGAACCAACCAACCAGCATCTAGCAGAGGCTATTCAAACGGCAAAGTGTGTCGGGTTGATTGTTATGTTAGGTCAAAAGTCAGTGGTCGGCACCTAAGTTAGTTATTGGAAAGATACGTGCAGGCCATAGGAGCGCTAAGTTAATGGTCACCTCCTCCCCACCACCTTCGCCTGCCTCAAGCAGTACGAAACTGTATCCTCGTTTTGGGTCATATTTGGGCCATCCGAAGGGGTACCCATGTATTCTCCATTGGTGTCTTTGGGCCCATGTCGTGGGGCCTTTAATCTTCCTGAAATATAGCAAATGTCGATCCAATTATTTCCATTAAATACGGAGAAGAAATGAGGAACAGGGGTTGGGGGTGGAATCCTAGACCAGGCTGCTTATAACTATTTCTCCGCTGCAATTCACCTTCGAGATGAAAATCGCGGCTCTGTTGATAGGTTGCCTCCCTTACCAACTCAAATCTGGTGTTAGACACCTCCTTTTCTCATAGCCTTCTAACCGCAATCGGAATCACATATACGGAATCTTTTGACATTTTTTGCATCTACGGTTCAGATCACATAGGGATATTTTTAGAACTTCATTTGCGTATTTTTTATTTATTCTCTTTCAGCATTTGAGTACTAGAACGATTACTCTTTCCTTCCATGTTTCTTTTCTCCTCATTGTGTATCTTTTCTCGCCGTCGTTGTTTCTTTTCTCCTCATTTATTTTGTTTTTTCTCGCACTTGTTGTTCCTTTTCTCCCCTATCATTGTTCATTTTCTCCTTTTTTATTCATTTTCTATGTGTCTTATTTCTATTGTCCTCATGTTCCTTCTCTCCTCATTCATGTTCCTTTCCTCCCCTTCTACGCTTTTTTCTCCCTCTTTTGTTCCCCTTTTTGTTATGTTCCTTTTATTCACATCTTTGTTCTATCTCTCGTTGTTTCTGTTTCTTATCTTTTTTTTCCTCCTCTCCCCTCATTTCCTCCTTGTTTCTTCTCTCCCCATTTATGTTCCTTTACTCCTCCCTCTTGTTCTTTTTTCAATCCCTCTTTGTTCCTTTTCACATCTTTTTGTTTCGTCTATCAAAGTTTATGTTCCTTCTCTCTTTCTGTTCCAACACTTCTTTGTTTACCAACTTAAGATAAATTATTTAATAACTATATGATGCAGTTGTTTTGGTACATCAGTTTGAACACACTATCTTGTAGTGTGCTCCAGTTGGAACATACTTTATTTTATTTCTAAAACTACCATCATGTAAATCTAGACTACTTATTATAATATGCTTCAAAGAATGCCCGAAATATGTCATTTTTGCGGCTGAGATTGCTGTCAGCACGTCCTGACAAAGCCCCCTATCAACAATGGATCTTTTTCGGTGTGGAGGGGACAAAAGAGGTCCAGTGATGATAGGATTTTTGTCAGCACATGCTGACAGCAATCCCAACCGCAAAAGGACATCTTTCGGGCATCTTTGGAGCATATGACAATGAGTGGCCCAGATTTACGCGAGGAAATTTTTAAAATTAAAAAGTGTTCCAGATGGAGTGCATTACACGATAGTGTGTTCCAATCAGACGTACCAAAACAGCTGCAACGCATATTTACTACACGCGCGCGCGCACACGCACACACACACACACACACACACACACACACACATATATATATATATATATATATGGCCCATCTTTAATGTACGCGCGGGTAACTACCCGCCCCCCATTTCGGTTACTTTTTTCAAGTTGGTTACTTTTGACATGTAGAGGGTTATTTTACCTTGCAAACTGTTGAGTTTCATGCATAGATAGTTACGTTTGTAACAATAAATTTCAAAACACGGTTACATATATATATATGTTGTGTATTTTGTACGAGATTACTTTTTTAGTCGTATAGTTACTTTTTTATCAACATAGTTACTTTTTTTGCTAGCAGAATTATTTTTCTGGTCAGAACTGTTACTTTTTTGACTGTTGGGTAGCAAAATCCAGGCTACCTGCGTGGGTATTAAACAATGACCACACACACACACACACACACACACATATATATATATATATATATATATATATATATATATATATATATATATATATATTCTAAAGTTGGTATACAAAGAAGTGTTCATAGCTTAATGATAAAAGTGATCAGACTCTTAGTGAGGAGTTTCTAGTTTGAACCCAGTTGGAGACATTATTGTTTTGACTTTTATAGTGACCCAAAACAAAAGGAAAAAAAGAACCAAAATTAGGAGTAAAAGCACAATAAAGGAGGGAAATGGGGAGAAAAGGAACAAAGAAGGATTAAAAAAAATAAGAGGGAGGAGTAAAGTAACTAAAATGGGAGAGAAGGAACAAGGATGAGGAAATGAGAGGAGAGAAGGAACGTGAGAGGGACGAAAGGAACATGAATAGGGAGAGAAGAACAAAAATAAGATATGGAGAAAAGGAATAAAAAAGGAGAATAGGAACAATGACCAGGGAGAAAATGAACAGTAAGGGCGAGAAAAGGAACACAAATGCGGAAAAAAGGAACAAAAAAGGAAAGGATAATTATAACGTCCCAGGATTTGAAGTCTCAGATATAATGATCTTATAAGGAATGATTGGACTACCCATATCACCAAGGTGTACCTCCTTTTCAGGAAGCACATGTCTAAAGAACTTCATTGTTAAGCATGCTCAGCTTGGAGTAGTACTAGGATGGGTGTCCTAGCTTGAACATGAGTGAGGAAAAAATGTCTTGTTAAGGCTAGTGGTGGTCTGTGGGGCCAGTCATCATTCCTAAAACTCTGCTAGAGCCTTGGACAGTGGGCTCAGTCGTTATAAATTGTATCAGAGCCATAACCCCTCCAGTAGGTGGGTCCCGCATGGGCATGTAGTATGCTAGTTTTGAACTGTGCGGCTCAGACATGTAGGCAAGGTTATCCATGGTTGACGTAGCCATCCTTACACTGGTATTCCGTAATCGGAAGCTGGGTGTCCATGGGTCATTGTGGGTCTGCACTGAAATGAGGTCAGATTATGAGGCCATATATTTGAGCCTTGACGAGGACGTCAAGAGTAAGTGGGGGAGATTGTAAAATCCCAAGATTTGAGACCTCAGATATGATGATATTAAAAGGAATGATTGGACTACTCATATCACCAAGGTGAACCTCTTTTTCTGGGAGCCCATCACTAAAGAACTCCATAATTAAGCGTGTTCGGCTTGGAATAGTACTAGGATGGGTGACCAGTCGAGAAGTTGATTCTGACTTGCGCGTCAGTGTGAACAAAGTGTACAGTTAAGGTTAATGGTAGTTTGTGGGGTAGTCGTCATTTCTGAAACTATATTAGAGTCGTGGGCAGTGAGTGAGCCAGGGCGTTACAATAATCGTTCCAGTTTTCAAATGTTGAGAGAGCGTAGATAAAAAAAATACTAAATGAAGTTCTAAAAATACTCCTAGATTTGAACAGTAAAAACAAAAAGTATCAAATGATTCTATACGTGTGATCCGGATTGCTGTCAGGACGGCCTGAAAAAAAGAAGTATCAGCACCGGATCTGACTTGGCCCTCCCCCACCACCACCACACACAATATCCAATATTAACACCAACCACCTAAATTCATAGTTTGTAGTAGTTGCACTGCTCCACGCCCTCCCTTGTTCAGAATAAATGTGGTCATGCACGTGATGCTAGAGAGGGTTATCGCTTACGGTCCATTCCCACGTGAAACCAAACACATCACACTTCAGCAGCAATCCCCATCTCGTAGCAATTTCACCTTCCTTCCTTGCCGGTCACCATTCCGTATAAACAAAACCCCACAAATTGCGTGAGTTCGTGGGGAACCAAGTAACTGGCTTAAGCAATTATACAGTGTAAGGCTGACTTATTAATAATTGCATCCATTGTGTTAAGGCAAAAGTCAGCAGTCGGCAGTAAACGGCCGGTGATGGAGTTCGTTAACTGAACTAAAACCGAAATGATACGAGGCGGACAGGCAGCCACGGAACCGGATTAGTACGCCTTTAGTGCCACCTCCCTACCGTGCTCGTGTTGTTCTCATTTGGGCCACCCGAAGTCCTAAAAGGGGGCCAGCTTTGCTTGCGCTGCAGAAACGACCTTACAGCCCGAAGTTTGGGTGAAGTAACTGCAAAGTGTTGTGTAATTCTTTTCTTTTTCTCTCATGAAAATCGTGATTATTTAGGTATTTGATATTGTATTTCAAGGCCAAATATAGAGTTGATCAATGGGTGGGTATGTTAGGTTTAGATGTGGCTCTCCTGGGTGCGCATAAAACATACATAATTTCTAATGGATGGAACAAATACACATCCTAACACGGCTTTGTGGGTTGCTGGTTTCGTGGGTGCTTATAGAATATTGTTCAATAAGAAAGAAGTTGCTAGCTGTTGTTCTTTATGTCAGAAAATAAAAATAAAAAAATGTGGTAATGTTTGCATTGTTTTATATGAAATACAGTAAAATGAAAGTGGTTAATTATTATGTTTGACAAAACTTAACACAAATGGGTCGACCATGGGTATTCACAAGACTTCAACTCAATTCGACGGGTCTGCTGGACAAAGTAAGATGAGAAATTGTGATAAACTAAAAACTAAAAACATTGTATCTATTTTTTACATTATAAGAAGAGTTGTAGGTAGATACTAAGTTTATTTTTGTAGTTACAAATATCTCCTTCTATATGCTATGAATAGAGTGGGATGTAATTTATCATGATAATTATATAAATACTTACATGCCAATTAATTATATATATGAAAAACTATGAAAAGGTGGAATGCAAATTTTTAGACTGCTTTTATAACTACGGATAATCCTTTTTATTCTACACATAAATACGAAGAGTTGTAAGGTCTAAGCATCACATCAAACCAACTGATTCAGTCAATATTCAGACCGATGTCTCCCACTCATTGACATATCTAAACAACACCAAATCCTTAGATGATGAGGTGGGAAGAATGTTTGTGGAGAGAAAGATCTGGAATAAAATGGCTTCAAAAAGGAGATAAAAACATCAAATTCTTCCATGCTCAAGTCCAAGCTAGGAGAAAGAGATCCAACACCAGGAAGATTAGGAGTGAAGATGGAGAATGGGTTCACATGAAAATTGAGGTGATGACCGAGGCTATTTAGTACTACACAATTTTTTTTTATTCAAACCATATTGAAGGAGCATATGAACAAACTAGCACCATAGAGACTATCATTCGGGAGGGAGACAATAACAACATTCTTAGGGAGACTAGTGAGGAAGTACCCAAGAGGAGGTAGTCATGACCATAGACAATAAATGTGCTCCTGGACCAGATGGATTCTTTATGACCTTTTATCAGTTTTCTTGGGACACAGAGAAATAGGACATCGTAAGTCTCACTAATCATTGCCTTAAGGGAGGTTCAATCCATAGAGTTCTCTAATTCACATGCCTAGTCCTAACGACTTCAGGCCTGTAAGGATTGGGAATGTCTGTCTCTAGATTGTATATAGAGCTATCCTATTTAGAATGATCTTGATCATACCTAGGTTGGTATCAATAGAGCAAGTTGTCTTTGTCCAACACCGACATATAGGAGACAACATCCAACTTGCCCAAGAGCTAATGCATGATCTTAACTAGGTTCCCCTCTCGGGGAGAACATGGTCTATAAAGTAGACATGTCCAAAGCCTTTGATCAAGTGGGACAACCCTTTGTAGAGGAAGTCCTAGGATCCTTTGGATTCGTTGTACCAGTCATCCAGCGCATTATAAACATAGTTAGGGGAGTCACGTTATCCATCTCTATCAACCTAGTCTCCTAGGGGGGTTCTTTCAGACATCCAAAGGGTTGGGATAGGGAGATCCTTTTCCCCCATCCTCTTTATCTTGGCTCAGGAGGCCCTAGGGTGACATATAAAAGGATAACTATATCAAGGAAGAATATATAGGTTTGTAAATAGGGTACATGGGTTTGCACCACCCCTCTATCTCATTTTTGTGTAAGACCATATATTTTTTAAAGCTAAGAGGAAGAATCATAGAGGGGTGATGAGTCTAGTAGGGGTCTATGACAGATTGTTAGGATAAAAGCTCAATACAAACAAGTCGTATTTCATCTTAGGAAATGCATTACATGAGAGGATTAGACTTTTATTTGGAGTATGGGGTTGTGAAGGTAGCGTAGACCCAATCCAGTGTCTAGGTGTTCCTCTTCTCTTAGGAAGAATGAAGGTTAGGTTCCATGAAAACCTAGTAGAGAGAGTCGTAAGAAGAAGAATAACTTGGGATGGCAATTTGTTCTCATTTATGGGGTGTTGATTAGATCAATTCTATCTATGGTTTCCTTTCTTAAAGAAATACATAGGAAGATGGCCCTATTCCTATGGGGGTGTAGAGATGGACATAAGAGAAGACATGGGTTAGTTGGAAGGAGGTCACTTTGACTCAAGAACATGGAGCATTGTGCATCCATAGACTTGGAGACAGAATAAAAACTTTATTCAAGAGTAATAGGAGAGCCTTGATATAGTGAAATAGGGTGTGTGAAGTATCTGGGGTGGAAGGTATGTTAAACATTAGATGGACTTTAGGGTAAGGGAATTTCACGTTTGGATGGAGACATGGACTGGTAGATACTTAACAAACCAGATAAAGGAGGGGGTGGTTCTGGATCCCAACAATAAGATCAAAGATCCCTTAGATCAAGAATGGGGTTGGGTAGTGAATATATCGAGGATATTTTAGATGAATAAGGATTGAGGATAATCGAGCATACTAGGGTTAGAGATAAAATTGGAAGAGACTCTCCAATTTGGTTCCATTTGGATGATGGAGCCTTCATAGTCTATTCCTGTAACATCCCTGACCTGGGTTATGTAATAACCCTAGGTGTTTTGCCTAATAAAGTTGATTATATGTTTGCTCTTATACTTTGAAAAGTAATTAAGGCTTTTGAGGAACTTATATTTCAATTTCAGTCTTTTTTAATAATGTTGAAACATTGTTTTGTTACTTTTGGACTAAAGTGCAAATATACAAGTTGAAGGGTTAAATTACAAATTGCACATGATAAAATGTTCCTCTGATGTTGAGACATCATAAGAATGAATATGATGAAGTGGTAGGGATTCCACAAGCTTGGGCACCAAGATAAAGCTTGTAGGGCAATCTTTGTGCATTAAAACCTAGTTTTGGTGTAATATGCAATTTACCCAAAACCTAGGGTTCAATATGAAAAATACCACCTCTAGGGTCTTTCTCATGTTTCTTGTCATCAAGTGGAGTAAATAAAATGATAGGGGTGCCTCATTTGGATTATTATGGAGGAGAGAGAATCTTGACATTAAGATAATCAAAATTTAAGCACAAATGGCTCTTTAATATAACTTAATGCAAAAAGAAATAAATTAATCAAAGAGCCCTTCAAACAAAAGTTGAAGGATGTGTTTGCAATAGTTTGTACTAGCTTGTGCCATGTTTGAGCACAAAAAGATCTTGGTTGAGTGGAAACCACTCACATTAGGTATAATATTAAGTATTATCCACTAAAGGATGGATATTAATATACAACTCTTTAGGGTGTTTAGTTTCTTTTCCATTAATCCTTTGATAATGGAGAGGATTTTCTTGGATATAGAAGGTGGCTACGTGGCCAAGGAATGGAGGAAGCTTTGGTGGAAATTAGTTGGAATTAAAGAAGAAAACTCTCTTTTTCTATTTCCTTGAAAACCCATATACATATCCTTTATGTATATCTTTTTCCAACATACTCAAGGATCATTTCCTTAGTTTATTTTCTCATCACTTGCTTTGGTCGACCAAGGAAAAGCTCAAGAGAAGAGGAAGGACGACCATAACCATCTTGGTAAGATTTGATCATCTCCTACCTCGGATCCATGGTGGAAACCCTAAAACAAGGCTTGATTCATGGTTTTCTTCACTTGGTTTCCATTTTTAGCAAGTTTGTTCATCCAAAAGTTGAAGGATGGACCTTGGACAACTTCTGGAGCTCAATCCCCCATTAAAGCCATGGATCTTGGAGCTTGAGATCAGTTCTAGAGGCGGGTTTTATAACTCTAACCCTTAAGCATTAGTATTGCACTCTTTTCTATAAGAAACGTTGGTTACTTTTCTTCCTTTGACACTCTTGTGAGTTCTTGATATAATTTCCGTGAGGAACAAAATATGTTCTTGGTTGAACAGAGGAAGACGAAGATGACCTCATTATAGATAAATATCCAAAAAGTACTTTACCAAACGGTTTGCTTTTGTTGCTCAAACGGTTTCCCAAACCGTTTGGGAGCAAACAGTTTCAAACCGTTTGAATGCAAACGGTTTCACTAAACCGCATAGAAGCAAATGGTCCAAGACCGTTTGGAGACCTGTTGAGAATAATGTAGGTCAATTCTCCATCAATAATTATTAATTAACTTCAATTGTTTCACTAGTTAAAGGTCCAACAATCACCAAAACCCTAATCGGGTTAGGTGCTGATTTGATAATTGAATAAGTTTGAAACTTGGGTTGGATGACCCAAACGGTTTCAAAACCATTTTGGGATCACCCAAACGGTCTCAAGACCATTTGGTGATCACCCAAGACCGTTTGGAGGTCTAGGGTTAAGCACGGTTGACCAATTGAAGATCCAAAGGTATCAAGTTGATGTATAATCAATTGCTGAATTGGTGACTAATCCTAGGATCCAAACCCTAAATGAATGACATGGTTGATTATGAAGTGATGGGAAAACGGTCTCAAGACCGTTTGGAGAATATCCAAACGATCCCAAGACCATTTGGGGGTAACCCAAGACCGTTTGGAGGTCTAGGGTTAACTATGGTTAAGTGTTTGAAGATCTAAAGGTATTAGGTTGAAGTATATTCAATTGTTGACTTAGTGATCAATCTAATGAGTTAAACCCTAATTGGTTGACTTGGTTTTTGATGTTGACCTGGGCAAACGGTCTCAAGACCATTTGGAGGTCATCCAAACGAAATCAAGACCGTTTGGGGTCAGGTCATGTCCAACTTGGATGATGGTTCAATGGTTTCAAATCAATTAGACTCACATTGATTAATGTTGAAGGGTCATCGATTCCAAACCCTAATCCAATTGATTCAAGCCCTATTTGATGACCAATTGAGGGTCAATTAAGGGTCAAATCAGTTGAAGGTTTACCTAATTAACTCAATTGAAGTATGATGATAAGTCCAATTGATGATGGGTTACATGTATTCAATGGTTGAAGGAACCAACATTGGAAACCCTAATTCAATTGAAGTGGTTGAGACCCTTTTGGTCCTTGTAGTTTTGAGGGGGGTTTGGACCAAACGGTCTCAAGACCGTTTGGGACCAAACGATCCCAAACTGTTTGGGACCAAACGATCCCAAACTGTTTGGGTTCATGCGTTTTTAAAAGTCTACTTTAGCAAACGGTTTTGGGGGTCTACTTTAGTAAATAGTTTCATGTGACCACCTTTAGCAAACGATCTCAAAAGTCAACTTTGGCAAACGGTCTACACCACCTACTTTACTAAATGGTCTCAAGTGTGCAACTTTACTAAACGGTTTCAAGTGTACAACTTTAACAAACGGTTTCAAAGGTAACTTTAGCAAACGGTTTCATTGGTTGACCAAGACCGTTTAAGGTATGGTTTGGTCAAGACCGTTTGAGGTCTATATGGCCAAGACCATTTTGTGGATAATTAACCAAAACTGCATGGGTACTTAAAGTGGTTAAAGGACAAAGTGATTAGTTAATTCATACATGATGTAATCAAAGATGATTATAATAAAGGTACCCTTAATGGGATAGGATGATTGGTACCCTTTGAATGAGTAAGCCTTAATGATCATGGTGATAATGACTTAACCCATGATGTCAATTCTCTTTCATGTTGAGCTGACTCAATGTCACGGAACTGGAATCCCAGTCCCATGAACCAAACGAATACCAAAGGCGACATGCGGAAGCGTAAAGCTTAGCACACATGAACAAGTAACAAGAGAAAGGCACCAACATAGTCTCAACATTCAACAAGTATAAATTATACAAAATGCATTATATTCATGAATTCAATTACATATTTCCATAGTCGAGGTACAAGTCATTCATGTGCACTAAATCTGGATCTTACAACAAGTACACCTAGCATAGCTCACCAAGCCCATCAACCTTCTAGCCATCTCTGAACCTAAAAACAAAATATGAGAAATGGGTCGACACACGAGGTGTTGAGTATGGGGCAGAAAGACACATATATGTATAAGCTTTGCATAATTTTGAAGATATTTCAAGACTAAACGAACAAGAATAAACATGTTAATTGTTTAACAAATGTGAAACCATATTTTATGTCATTTCACTCCATTATACCAACAATATCAAGCATGTTTAAGGCCTTTGACCATCTTCCCGTCGGAAGGGTCCGTAAGGGTGCTCAAGCTTAGCTAACCCTTTTATACGAGAGGGACCTCAAGGACGTAGCCAAGAGTTAACCCTTTATCAACAATATTATAATGGAGTTCTATATATATGTGTGTTCAAGTTATAAAATTGACGAGGCAAACATCGAGTAAGACATAGCAATACTACATGGCAATATTTGAGCAATTAGACAAACAAGCATACAATATATGTCTTTTCAAGCAAGAAAGCGATAGTCATATAACTAGATAAGGCCCATACCTGATTCAGATATTCATAACTTAACACGTCCATTACCATCTAGATCATAAGCCAACCTGATTAACAACAAGATTACATATATGCATTAGATTCTCATCATTAACCCCAATTCGATTCATTTTTAGGATTTTGGCCAAGTTGGGTTCAATGTTGGTTATAGTACATTAGATGATCTCATATTGAATTAGGGTCGATCATAAGAGTGTGGTTCAAGTTCCATATCCTTTCGAGGTTTCATCTGAACATGATAAGATTTAGGACACTTATGCTCAAATTAGACAAACAAGCATACAATATATGTCTTTTCAAGAAAGAAAGCGATAGTCATATAACTAGATAAGGCCCATACCTGATTCAGAGATTCATAACTTAACACGTCAATTACCATCTAGATCATAAGCCAACCTGATTAACAACAAGATTACATATATGCATTAGATTCTCATCATTAACCCCAATTAGATTCATTTTTAGGGTTTTGGCCAAGTTGGGTTCAGTGTTGGTTATAGTACATTAGATGATCTCATATTGATTTAGGGTCCATCATAAGAGTGTGGTTCAAGTTCCATATCCTTTCGAAGTTTCATCTGGACATGATAAGATTTAGGACACTTATTCTCGGAGAGGGGAAATAGGAGCACAAGGCTCGGGGTGGCTTCCGGGGGCGCCACCTATTCTCAGCTTGGCTTGTGGCCTCATTCGCGGCTCTGGTTGCTGCCCATGATCGGAGGACTACCTCCACATCCTTGCAACCGGACGGAAAAGAAGAGTTGAGGGGGGAGGCAGATCGGGGAAGGAGGAGTGATGGCAGTCGACCTGAGCACGGAAACAAGGGCAAGCCGCAGTCTATGGTAGGGTTTTTATAGCGTTTCGACACTATCTTTAGGGTTTGCGAAGGGGGCTCGTCTTGGAGAGTTGGCGGCGGGTTTCCTTGGCCTCCAAGGTTTGTTTTTAAACGATTAATAGGTGGGGAATATTTGAGAAGGTGAGGGGCAGAGAATCGTCACAAAAGTGGGGTGAGAGGGGGGTCTAAGAGAGGGTCGGGTCACACGCTCGAAGAGTCGGGTCTGTGACAGACCTGCCATTTTGGGCGCAAGGTAGAAGACGACCTGGCTATGTTGGATCTCCATCCGACGGTCGTTGGGTCATGCACCTGGCTCCAGAGGAGGGGGTTGGGTTCACGAACGGTTCAGGGGATTGAACCCCAGTTCGAAGGCATTAGACCCGGGTCAGATCAGGGGAGTGCCCAAGGGACAAAAGGGCCAGGCCCAGTAGGTATAAAAAGGGGAAAAACAAGGGCTAAAAAGAGTAGATCTTAGGAAAATCATAACAAATCGTAGCTTCATAATAAGGTCTAGAAAAAGTGTGCAAAATATCAAATCAAAATAAACACGTATGATTAAGAAATTAATCAAAGGGTTCAAGGGTATAACAGCACTAACATTTCATGCATATATGTGTATCATATTAACTCAAAATGGGGAATCTTTGACTTTGGTGGACATTATAGAGTTATGAAGTCAAAGGAGACATAAATAGTGAGGACTTAAAGTAACAAGAGTAATTATGCACAAATAGGAGAAAATCCACTTTATCACATCCTTCCCTCCTTAAAAGAAATTCGTCCCCGAAATTCAACCAAGATCATAGTTAAGAGTCAAGCCAAAATATATGGAGTCTATGTATCCAGCCATAGTTGTCAAGTATTTCCCCACAATATGGTGTACACTTAGGTTATCATCATTAAAGGTGTACTCATCTTATCTATGTACATATTACTTTGTACTCTAATATTGTATCACAACATTAGGGTTTACCCATCCCTCAGTGTCCACACATTAGGGATTTTGTTCATATCTTTATCTGAGACCAAAGGGTATCACCAAAATCTGTGTTATCAATTCTCAAAGAATTCTATTTATGGCTTCAAACGAGACTATCATCAAGTGTGTATCTCATCTTTACTCTAGATTTCATGCATGTTTTTGCTTTTCCACAAAATTTCCACCAACTCTAATGAATTATGTTCATCATTTTTCCTTTCAAATCTCAAATTAAGCAATTTATTCATCTTGTTTATTCGAGTTATTACCCCAAGAGCATCATCATATCGAGTTGATCATTTTTCATTTGGGTATGAGATTAGGCATGTTATCCCTGATTATTCAAGGTAATATCTCTAAACATCATTGTATCAAGTTCATGATTACAGAGCTACATATTTTATGTATAGTATGATTTTGTATTAGGTCTAGCTTACCAAATTGCACATTTATCAAAATTTTAACTCAAGTGAGATTGTTTCACGTATCGAGCATCATTCAAGGAACAACATTATCATCAACGTCAAGGTTTTGAAACTTTCTCACTTGTATCAGAAAGAGCTTCACAATCACTAGCCACTCAATCTAAGACATATATGTGTCCAACAAGACATGTTAACCAAAAACTTCTACCTGTAATAAAAATTCTAACCATCTTTCGAGGAACAAGGGTAACCACTAGACTCCTTTATACACAATTACTAACCCGAGTATGAGGCTCATCATGGATATCACACATCATGTAGATCATCTAAGGGTCTTGGGACATCTCCCTCACCTATATAACAAGCATGAAATTTTCAATTGCCTCTTTCTCTAGGGTTAAAAAAAATTATTCATAGGACATCTAGGGTTCAACACTTTCAAGGAAACCACACACTAGGTCACTCAATTCATATACTTAGAAGTATTCTAGCTAGGGACTCATCATCAAGTATTTCATCATTCATATTATTCAACATTTCAAATATTTTGGAGTTTAGGTACTCTAACCTTCTCCCGATACGGGTCAACTCATATCAACAGGTCACCCTATTCATATGTCCCATGCTAGAGGTCTTCCTTTGTAAAGAGATTGAGGCTCGTGTTGGTCTCGAACCATATATCACATCTCCACACATCCAAAACTAGGTACAAGCGAGAATGTCAACCCACTAGCTATGTTTAGCACATCAACCAAGTCATATGTATCAACAAGGTGCTAGGTCTAGCTAGGGTTGCATGGTCAAACTCATTTCATATCATCAAACTACTTGGCCCTCTTAAGGACAAACTTGGGTCTTATCAAAATCAACACCATCATCAATATTACTATCACCATCTTAGGTTTCTAGGTTACTCGCCTGCCTAACCTATATCATGGCTCTAGACAACTCTAGAGACTATCACTATCATCTAAACTCTCTCATCTAGACTTGATGTTACATCTCTTTCTCCTAGGTTGCATGGAAACTGACTACCTTTCTGCGTGTGGTAACATTTTTCATATGTACATATAATAATACTTGAAATATGTTTTCTCCAACATTTAAATAGGAGATGAAAACCACCATACTCCATCCGAATAAAACCAAAACCAAAACGAGTTACCACACTCATTAGGCAGTCTAGTATCATGACACCTAGAGAACTAGCAAGAACATGGTGCATACTTGTGTATACATCCTAAGCACATGTCACGAATCATGTCTAGGGAGGTAATTTACACAAGTCTACACCTAGTTCTAGAACATCTAGGTTCTAACCTAGAGGCTAAGTCAACCTAATCCACAAAGGACATTTCATTAAGTTTCTAGGGTTGATATGCAAAGTGAGTTTAGTTTGTGTTTCATGTGAGCAATGTTTGGTGTAGTTATTGTTCATGCTCTGATACCATCTGTCACAGAACCGAAATCCCAGTCCCATGAACCAAATGAATACCAAAGGTGACATGCGGAAGCGTAAAGCTTAGCACACATGAACAAGTAACAAGAGAAAGGAACCAACATAGTCTCAACATTCAACAAGTATAAATTATACAAAATGCATTATATTCATGAATTAAATTACATATTTCCATAGTCAAGGTACAAGTCATTCATGTGCACTAAATCTAGATCTTACAACAAGTACACCTAGCATAGCTCACCAATCCCATCAACCTTCTAGCCATCTCTGAACCTAAAACCAAAATATGAGAAATGGGTCAACACACAAGGTGTTGAGTATGGGGCAGAAAGATACATATATGTATAAGCTTTGCATAATTTTGAAAATATTTCAAGACTAAACAAACAAGAATAAACATGTTAATTGTTTAAAAAATGTGAAACCATATTTTATGTCATTTCACTCCATTATACTAACAATATCAAGCATGTTTAACGCCTTTGACCATCTTCCCGTCGGAAGGGTCCGTAAGGGTGCTCAAGCTTAGCTAACCCTTTTATACGAGAGGGACCTCAAGGACGTAACCAAGAGTTAACCCTTTATCAACAATATTATAATGGAGTTCTATATATATGTGTGTTCAAGTTATAAAACTGACGAGGCAAACATCAAGTAAGACATAGCAATACTACATGGCAATATTTGAGCAATTAAACAAACAAGCATACAATATATGTCCTTTCAAGCAAGAAATCGATAGTCATATAACTAGATAAGGCCCATACCTGATTCAGAGATTCATAACTTAACACGTCCATTACCATCTAGATCATAAGCCAACCTGATTAACAACAAGATTACATATATGCATTAGATTCTCATCATTAACCCCAATTAGATTCATTTTTAGGGTTTTGGCCAAGTTGGGTTCAATGTTGGTTATAGTACATTAGATGATCTCATATTGATTTAGGGTCCATCATAAGAGTGTGGTTCAAGTTCCATATCCTTTCGAGGTTTCATCTGGACATGATAAGATTTAGGACACTTATGCTCAAATTAGGTCACGAGACTCATAATAGGGCAAAGTTCAATATTATAGTCCAAAGTAGGCACATATGTACAATTGAGGTCATTCATGAACAATGGATTGATTAGGGCCCTCATTAGGGTCACAAGAGCAAAAGAGCTACTGATTTGATGCTTAGGAGGCTATAAGTATATCAAAGATTCAAACTTCATCATAATCATGCATTAAAGTCCATGAACAAGCTACAACATGCATTAGGGACAACCATGGATCAAAAGGGGAGATTAAGAGCTCAACTTGGTTCAAGGTGAATAAATATTACTAATTTCATGATTAGGAGAGTGAATAGTCATTAAATATGCAAGATTTGATCATAATAGTGAATAAATGTGCTCAAACATGACCAATGTTAGTATTTTCAAGAAATCAGGGAACAAACATTTGATTTAGGGTATGGGACTAGGCCCAATGTGTAGGTCTTGTTGAGTTGATCGATTTGACATATTGGTTTGCATATTTTGTATAAAGGAACTAGGAGATATGTATTTTTTAATGTTGACATGAGAACTTTATAGAATGAACATTAGGGTGTTACCTAATTATATGGCTTCCAACCAGGGTCGTGGATCCTCGATCCAAAGGCTGATCCAGGCGTGTACTGCTTCTCATGCTGGGCTAGCTTAGAGGTTGGTGGGCGGTGGCTCTCGAACTTGCTGGACCGCTCTGAGATGACCAACCGCGGTGTGGGGTCTTCATTCATCGCAACCCATCGGGCTAGCGGTTGCCAGCCTCCTTGCTACCGCACCCCGCTCCCGCTGCACGGGATCTCTGTTTCCCAAGTGGAACATAGCTTGAACAGGGGACAGTGCTTGCAATGCTCCAAACCTGCTGGCGGAGAGGGGAAATAGGAGCACAAGGCTCGGGGTGGCTTCCGGGGGGTGCCACCTATTCTCAGCTTGGCCTGTGGCCTCGTTGGCGCCTCTGGTTGCTGCCCATGATCGAAGGACTACCTCCACATCCTTGCAACCGGACGGAAAAGAAGAGCTGAGGGGGGAGGCAGATCAGGGAAGGAGGAGTGATGGTGGTCAACCTGAGCATGGAAATAAGGGAAAGCCGCAGTCTATGGTAGGGTTTTTATAGCGTTTCGACGCTATCTTTAGGGTTTGCGAAGGGGGCTCGTCTTGGAGAGTTGGCGGCGGGTTTCCTTGGACTCCAAGGTTTGTTTTTAAACGATTAATAGGTGGGGAAGATTCGAGAAGGTGAGGTGAAGAGAATCATCACAAAATTGGGGTGAGAGGGGGGGTCTAAGAGAGGGTTGGGTCACACGCTCAAAGTGTCGGGTATGTGACAGACCTGCCATTTTGGGCGCAAGGTAGAAGACGACCTGGCTATGTTGGATCTCCATCCGACGGTCGTTGGGTCATACGCCTGGCTCCAGAGGAGGGGGTTTGGGTTCACGACCGGTTCAGGGGATTGAACCCCAGTTCGAAGGCATTAGACCCGGTTCAGATCAGGGGAGCGCCCAAGGGACAAAAGGGCAAGGCCCAGTAGGTATAAAAAGGGGAAAAAAGGGGATAAAAAGAGTAGATCTTAGGAAAATCATAACAAATCGTAGGAATGTCCAAATGGTCTCAAATTTGGACCATAGCTTCATAATAATGTCTAGAACAAGTGTGTAAAATATTAAATCAAAATAATCACGTATTATTAAGAAATTAATCAAAGGTTTCAAGGGTATAACAACACTAACATTTCATGCATATATGTGTATCATATTGACTCAAAATGGGGAATCTTTGACTTTGGTGGATATTATAGAGTTATGAAGTCAAAGGAGACATAAATAGTGAGGACTTAAAGTAAAAAGAGTAATTATGCACAAATAGGAGAAAATCCACTTTATCACACTCAGCTTAATCAAAGCTGATGAAAGCATCATCTTATAGAAGATGAGAGAGAAGACCTCCTACATGAATGATAATCATGTAATGGACTTTTATTTTAGATAAATGATTGATTAGGGTATGATCCATGATAGTGAGATCATGAAACCCTAAATATGAAGGTTAATGATTCATAACCCTAATTAAGGGCATTAATAGTTGAAATCCTATTGCATGATGATGGTATGATCTTAATTCATAGTGATGACATGATAAACCTTAATTCAAGGTACTTTGATGATCACTCCTACTTGGGGTGAATAGTAAACCTTAATTGTTGGTTGTTGAACATGAACCCTAATCTAGGGTGATGTAATGTGAATAGTAAAACCTAATTGTTGGTTGTTGAACATGAACCCTAATTTAGGGTGATGTGATGTGAATAGTAAACCCTAATTATGGAATGTTGAATATGAACCCTAATCTAGGGTGATGTGCTGTGAATAGTAAACCCTAATTTCAAAATAAGGTAAATGGAAGTGTGAAACCCTAATTATGGGTTATACCTTATAGCATGAAGCTCTAAGGTTGGATAATGAAATGGTGAGTAATTAATCCTATTTGAGCTAAGGGAATGATTAACCCTAATTGAATTGAAAAGGGAAAACCCTAACCCTGGTAAGGGCATAGGGGTACAACCCTTGAATAGTGATGTTATTATCATTTTGCATTATGCTGATATGAAATAGATGTCTCTGTTATCATCTGTACTAATCATGCAGGTTTTATGAGATATTGAATATAGCCAGGTATGAGCTATGAAGCCTTACTTATTAAAAGTAATTGATGAGCTTTGTAAGCAATGATAAGCTATGTTGCCTAGTGAAAGGTAACAAAAGAGATTGATAGGTTGTAAGAGCTATGTGAAATACTTGCATTGCAACTATCATGTTTACACTGTTATATGACTTGATGGCATTATGTTACGTGTTAGAGTGGTAACAAGTATATTGATGATCTGAGGGTTTGAACACCCATATTCTTGAATCATGATGATGAGATGATAAGGGATTGAAATCCCAATGCTATTAAAGTTGTGAAATAAACTTGATAGGGTTGGGGCTGTTCGACCCTTCTGACATTATGTGTGAAGCTACGACGAAAAGGGTGCATGATTTTCTTATTAAACCAGATTCTACCTGGTCTTCCTGGATGAGGATAAGATATGGGCCTAGTTTGGAGGTTGGTGCTGCGGAGATTACCTCCTGTTCTAGAATTTGGCACAAGATGTGCTTGGCTTGGGACTCTTGCCGTCAGGAGTATCAATGGGTCAACGGCTGCTGGACTGTTCGAGAGAGAGATAGGCCTTGATTGATTGTCCGCAATCAGCCACAGGTGCCTTGGGACCAGATCCTTTGGAGCAGGTTCCACTGTCCCAAGTGGAGCTTTTGTGCTTATAGAGAAATCCTTAGTCGGCTTCCTACTAGGGATAGAGTTAGTAGATGGGCAGTTGGCTCTAGTAGTGTTTTCCTTCTTTGCTGTGAGGAGATGGAGTCTCACCAACATCTCTTCTTTGGTTGCTTGTATGCTAAGTACCTTTGGGTTCGTTGCTCCCTTAAACTCAGTTGGGGGGGGGGTAACCCGCCCACCAACCTTATAAATACTATGTGCTGGATTTTGGAGTCGACGACTTTGGATTGTCATCTCAGGAGGTTTGCGGGGATGATCTAGATGGGGCTCATCTTCCTCCTCTGGCAAGAGAGGAATTGTAGAGCCCATGGCAAAAGGGCGAGGGATAAATTTCAATTTTTTGATGAGTTTGTTAATAGCTTATGTTGGTTTTGTAAAGATAACCCGGGTACCCTTGTTAGGGTCAAGCCGGAGGTTAGGTTGATGTGGGGTCTTTGATGGCCTTGTACAGTATACGGGGTGTTCACCTCTATACTCTTTTTTGGGGTTCTAGTAATATTTTACCTTATCCAAAAAAAAACTTGATAGAAATAGTACTCATTCTTTTTAGTAATTGGTTATAATGGCTTGTGTATGAAAACATGCCTGATGCTAAAAGAATGTTGTAATGCACTTAAATAATCAAGTGAAATGATATCATGTAGAGCCCTGACCATAGATCCATCATCGTCAGTAGTTGGGTAATGGTGAAACAGGTTTTCCTAAGGGAACTCCTGGAGAGCATACTTTTGAGTATGTGGGGGTTATGGACGTGAATATCCTTACGTCCAAATGGAGGAATTGATGTGAGATAAACATCAAATCTCTCAATCCTTCATTATATGTATATGCCGGGATGATGTATCACAAATCTCCCGATGACGTTGTTAATGCCGCATCGATGTGAGATAAACAAGAAATCCCTCGATTGCGAAGAGAGTACAACATGACACTGTAACTCTAATAGAGAAGTTGCCAGAAATACCCTAGAAAGCTATTTTAGAAGAGACACGAGATGTCCTGCATGTTGTTCCTTACACTGACTGGGGAGGATGAGGTCATAGAAATCTGGCTCTTCTGATGACCTATGTATGGTACGGATTTCGATTTCGCAATGGTCAGTTGGAGTATGAGCGGTATACCTCATCTCCTCAGGGCATAAGTATGTTTGTAAAATGTAATTAGTTGTGTAGTATAATTACTTAGGTTGAACTACGAGAAACAATGATTGATAATACATTGTTAATTATGTCCTTAATGGATAAATAATATACATGTTCTTCATATTCCTTATTGATTAAATGTCTTGCTATTCAATCAAGTTATAATTGAAATGATTGCATAGAGAATACTTCTCTACTTAACATTAATCAATGATTTACCTGCTATTGAATATTTATAATTCTACTGCTCAGTGTTATTCTATTATCTGCAATAACGATGTTTCTGGCGGATAGTTATAACTCTCGCTGGGACACTTTTCAATATACTCACCCCCGTGGGATTCAACTTTTTAGGTAGACGTCGAGGAAGGAGAAACCCATTAGTGGGTGAGCAGCAACAGCAGTCGCAGCAGCAATAACAGGGACAACAGTGATCTTCAGCTGGAGACATTGTCTGTTAGGTTCTGTATATAGAAAGTCCTATGTGTCATCTTTGTACTCTCAGGTCCTAGGAGTCAGTAGATGGTTTGTTTTAGATCTGAGATTTTTGGCTTAATGCCTCGAGATTTTGTATACTGCTCATGTACAGTAATAGGGCAATCAATGTTTATGACTCTCGAGATGAGTTGATACAGAGATGTACTGATGGATTAGCTTGTAAATAACTTACTTTGTTCCTTTATGAAAGAGTTCTACAGTTTGTGAATCTTAGTGCAAAAAGTTTTAATTTTTAGTGATATTCAGTAATTCTGCTACTAGTAATTCGCTTCCGTATTCGTTAACCTTGTTTTCACGAGACGGTCGTCACAATTCTGCTCATAGGATCTTAAGGACAAATGACTTCAGTTACCATGGTATTTCACATAAATGGTTGTGGAAGAACCCACTTCCTGCTAAGATGTCCACCTTTGGATGGAATATCTCTGGTCTAACATGATCCCCACAAACTCTAGGATTTGAGCTTGCAGGATACACATAGCATCATTATGAATGTTGTGAGACAAAGGAAGAAGAAAACATAGATCATCTCTTCTCACTAGAGAAATGGATTTATAAATATGGACTATAGTTGAGTAGTGTCTTGATTGTATGAGCTTTAAGGCCCTTAGGCCAGTCACAAATGCTCTTAGGGGTGTATTAGAAAGAGCTAGTGATTGTAGATGGCTCAATTTTTAAAGAAGCATTCTTCCCCTTATCATCCTTTGGACCATCTAGAGTGAGTGTTATGCGACTATGTTTGACAATAATGAGTAGGTTTTACAGTAAGAAGATGAATAGTGTGAGAATATGGGACTACTCCAAGTGTATATGTAGATTAACCATGCAAGACATTCCATTCATATTTTTTTTTTGGGGGGGGGGGTGAGCTAGAGTCCAAGTGGAAAGATACCATACTTTTGGACAAGATTAGGCTAGATAGATTCATATACAAGGAGATAAGATGAGGGAAACATGTGATTGGACAAATTAAATTAAAAATAGGAGCCTTAGGTTGGAGAACTCACAGATAAGGTCTGGGAGGAGTGGCCACTGGTGGTATCCTACATTACCACAAGGGGGCTTGTGGTGGGGGTTTTATTGGACCATCACAAGAGAGTGTCAGTATGGATTATGGTCTAGCTTCCTCGTAAACATGTTTAGAGATAGTGAGGAACCAAGGTGGTGATGAGCTGATTTAAATAGAAGTAGATAACCAAAGGCTGGTAAGGACAATATATGTGAGAAAACTACCATGGAGACTCAAAAGGCATGTTTACATAATTGTATATCTTCTGTGTGATAGGACTAATTATTTCATGTTTGTGCACAAAGAGGCCAAAAGGATGGCATCCAGGCTTGTTGAATATGATGCTAGCCTTTTTGAGGTTTACACATTCTATAGTCTAGCGGAATGCCACCGCCAGATAGAGGTGTCTATAGACTAGAATCAAGGGACAGGGTGTACCTTAAGAGGATGATAGTGCCAGTTGGATATCACTGAGGCGCACGTTTGTTGTAAATAGTGATACATGATACTTGAGTTTGATTTTATAATAGTTTAATGAGATATATAGGATATATGGGGTTGTTGGTCGGTCCATTTTTGTAGATTTTGGATCCCAATATGCTCAGTTGTGCTGAATTTTGGGTTTCCATTTTATGGAGTCTAAAATCTTAAATCTTATATGCATCTTTTTTGTTGTTTCCCACTAGGGAACGAGATGAAATAGAATTCTCCCATGTTTATTAAAACAAATATCTACACAACAGTGAACACTCACAGTCAACCAGTCATTATCATAGATTAACTCCAATGTTCCATCCTCCAAGCAATCTAAGTTGTTGGTATGTATGCCCAGAGAGCCAATCATATCATGATTGTAATAGCATAATTTGTGAATGATTTGATTATTAATAAAGGCAAGATTTCAATTTAATATGTTTTATTCAGTTTTGAGATAATGATGTAACATAATAAATGTCTAGAGAATGATATTCTTAATGACGTATGTCTTCAAGTATGTGACTTGAACAATGAGATTATATAGATGCTAAAAGTATATAAATTCTCATTATGTCCATGGTCATATGTAATTGTGAAAGGCAGATAGACAACAATTACACATAAGACTAGAGTGTGTGTTGGTTGATGATAGAATCTCATTATTCATGATATGTGATATCAAAGCAAGCACACAGATACATATTAGATAATAGTGTATCAGGTAGACCCACCATGAGGCTGGCACATGGAAACCATTACAATGGTAGTCATAGTCAACTCTTATAGTGTTGGTGGTAATTGTGATTCTTAGGCCTAAAGTCACTACACTCATCACATGTCGTTCGGTATGCTTTGACATCATGCAACATAATCCTAACTAACGGTGGCCATAATGGTGATGATTAGGTGACTGTGACACATGGGGACTGACTGTGAGTGATGTAGATGGGATTTGTCCCTCCTATAGGAGTATGATATCCCAAGCCTCTTGATAAGTGAGACTAAGAAATGCACAGCCATGAACATGTGAGTCAATATGTGATATTGAGCTTACATATATCTCAAACAGTCTGCTTTGGTTCAAGAAATAAGATTCAATGTATAAGAGGATGACTACTCTATGCCCTGATTTCAATCAGGATACTAGTGACAAAGGAACTATACAAACACTATAACACCAAACACATATTTAGGTTGAAGTTGTTCTCTAATTTTCTATTTACTTGGGTAGAAATGATGTGCAACTAGGCACCACTCTTTGCTTGTGACGTCATAACTGGTCATGGACATTCATTGCCAACGTAATATGGGACCTATAGGAACACACACATAGAAATCGACCTAGTAGAGGAGTTTTGATCATGAATTATAATTGTATTTATTACTAAAGTGTGTGGGTATTCAATTCAAGCAACAAATCAACTGATTGGACTCCCAACTGATTTGCTCATGTGATGAAATGATCGGTTGGAGTGTCAAGTTGATTGGATATTGTATTGGTTGAGTTCTGCATCACTGAGGCACTAACCGACCAGTTCACCTAGTGGAACAATTGGCTGGGGGGTGTGAGCTAACCTTCTCGCTTCGCTAGACGCCTGATCATGGTGCTATTGGGTTGCAACAAGGATTCGTGTTGACGTCATGTCATGTATTAATTGGAATAGAATTGCCAATTCGTATATGATTGGTAAACATGCTAAACGACCAGTTTGCTAGGAGAACCGATCGACTCGTGTGCCAACTGACCGGTTCCTTGTTGATAGGTTGCAAAATTTGACATTTCAATCCCTTCCACTCCCACACAGACTGGGAACCTGACGCTAACCCCTCCTATAAGTAGAGGGGTATTGGGAGCTTCTCAGACACATCAATTACCTCAGACAATTGTTTATCTTCTCTAGTTGTGGTAACTGAGAGAATCTGAGCAAGTCCTACTCAATAAGGAGAGGGATAGCAAGGGAGAATAATTGTGCGAGAGTAATTTGGTGACTAGTACACCAATGGGAGGAACAACTCCTTCCTGTCCATTCTAGAAAGATGACATGAGTTCTAGGCGGTCTGTGTCGACTTCCATAGAGGCATGGAGGCCATTGTCTACCACTAGGAGGACAACATCAACCTGTTGTTTGTGGTAAAGACTAGGAGGCGTAGCAGATGAGTCCCAGTGCAACTAGAAGAGCATGACTATAACAATGATGAGATGTCATTGGACTTTCTCTAGGATCATGTATATCCTCAAAACCATCCTTTCTATTATATAATTGTTGACATGACTACTAATTTAATAGGGAATATGGTAATAAATTTTTTATTTATTTTTGTTACCTTTCTAACACCATATTTCCCTACACAAGCTACATGAGGAAAGGTGGGAATGCACGGGATTTCACTGTATTATCATGTATGGTCCATTATCAAATGGAACTATGGTAATTAGCTAGACTAAACATTCTCCACTCTCCTGCACCGTCGATTCCCAATTCCTATTTGTTCATAGCCAATTTCTATTCCCCTAGTAGAAAAATTGTGGTTGTGGTGGGCCCTTCCACCATGTGATGTGCCTATTGTGAGCAGTGTTTGTGTCTGTATTGAAGGCGGAGACATGGAAGGAGAGATGTTAGGTATTAAATTGTAGCTTCAAGCTTCTAGGAAGTTTTTCACTTGTGTGTTGTCCTACTCCCTAAAATGGGCTACATGGTTAACACCAAACCCACTATATCTACAAGCACCTATTTTAACTAGATTAATCAGAATTAGTGCTTGTCTTTCTATTCTACATGGGTGCGACATGAGGAGAAATCCAGATTGCATAATCTAATTTTGGTCTTGTGATGTTTGGTAAATATGGGAGCAACGAGGTCAGTTCAGAGCCCTAATCTCCAACTCGGATCAACTCATCCCTGCTTCGAGTAAGAATACAAATTCTCCTCCAGATTAGATTTTGTCTTATATGCTAATTTGTTTTATATGAAACACTAAAAATTAGATATGTCCTGTTTGAGTTTTCAATTAGGTTTAAAACAAGGAAACTAAAATCAGACTAACTAATCCCATTATCGTCCTATTCTAGTCAAAATTTTCAAACAACTTCTAATGTAGATTAAATTCGAATTTTGTGCCAAACAAGACAAAAGCATTGTTGCCACCTGCCTACTATTCTCATACTTGAGTCAATGGACGGTAGGTCCCCATTAAACCATTTGCAACATGGGAGGAAAGTCGATCTTGGTCCCATTTTTTGCACTTCAGGGCCCAACCAAAATCAGGTGACACACTACTTGTTCCTCACAGGGTCTTATGTGCACAAGCCAATCCACTCTATTTCCATGATAGTCGTGTGGCAAAATTATTTTCAAGCAACGGTGCCAACATGCTACGCCTAATCTGTATGATTTGAATAATTGGGATTCAGACACGGGTCTGCAAGATGCTTGTCCAAAATGGGATTTGAATGTGTGTACCATTTTTTTAGTCTGTTGAGGCTTGGGGTCACTTAGTGAATTATTTCAAGTTATATGTTATGCATAGATTTGTTTAAATCTTGATATTTGATAAATATTTGGATCTTGTTAGTCAATTTTGTTAATATGATCTACATAATGTACTATCATAGTCATTTTTTCTAAGATTTTTTTGGTTTTGGTTCTATGGGTTTCGATTTAATTGTCAAGGTGTGCTTATATGTTATATTATGAATGAGTGTCACATTTATTGGTATCAAAGACTAAATTACATGATTTAGGATGGTATTGACCACACTTTTTTTCTACACAACTAATCACTATGATGGTATATATATGACAAGTCATCAAGAAGAATAAGTGGAGAATAATTTTGTGTCGCTGATGATAAAAAAGCATTGTATGGATGAGAAACATAGTAAATAAAACTATATGATGCTCAAGACATTGGCCTATTGATGCATATTATAGTTCATTTGTGTTTTTTCCTGCTTTAGGGTTTTATTATTTTCATAAAGTTAATTTATTTTAATTGGATTTTATGTTTTCTCATGTAGGATTGAACAACTAAAGGGGGAGGTTGTTAATTCTTCATCAAATGTCCAAGAATTGACCAAAAAAAATCAAATCATCACTCCCTAAACCAAACAATTGGAGTGACGAAAATTAAATGAGAACTATAAGTGAGAATTTCTGACTAGATATCATGTCTTAAACACTAAAGAAATAAGTCATCCAACTATCTGATAGACTAGATCAGGTAGTCAGTCAACTACATAGTAGAAGTTAAAACTCTAACCATTTCAAATAGTTGATTAAATGCCTCAACTAGTCAACTAGCTACTCAATTCATGGTCTAAGAAAAATTCTATATCGACACTCTAATCAGCAACTAGTCTCACTAGCCAATTGATAAGAAATCAATAGGAGATACTAACCCCCACCTAGTCAATTGTATAGAGAGTCCAGTAGACTAACTAGATATTTTTCATTGAGTTGAGAAGGTAGGCAAGTCGACCAACAAGCTGACCTAGGCGTTCAACTACCAAAACAATAAGAAGCATATAAGAATATCGAAACAGATTACCTCTATAAAAGAATGATTAATTCCCTAAACAAGTATCATATACAACAATAGTAGATTTATCGATTAGATGGAAAAACAATGTAACAAACATTCAACTCATATTATACATGGCTTGTCATGTTTTATTAATTTACCCTAAAACTACTTGGCTCATACCTCACCAGGTAGAATTATCCAAGTTTGATTCTCATGTCAATGACTCACCATCATTATCTTAGGGTTTAGCTGGCCACCCTAAGAAATCAAAAACATGCCCTGGTTCACTACACAGTTGCTTAAAGAGGCTCAAAACCTCATCTCTGCTACACAAAATAGGAACAAACTATATAGAGTATGATATATTAAAACATATCTCATGTTTCACAATTTACATACATTAGAGTCTATTACTCATGCACATATACTTTAACAGCAGAGGATTTAGGGCCTGAATCACACCAGATGACTCACTCCTAAATATTGTTGGTCTAACCTTTAAGGTCTTGATCCACACTCAAAAAATCCTTCTCATAATTTTTTTATTACTAAAATGATATCCTTCCATTTCCCCAGTATAGGCATGGGCAAAAACTCATGCTATTTAGGAAACCTAAATAGATGTATTCATCTTTTCACTTGTTACTTAATCTCTTAATCATCTTAAAGAGAATTCAACTCACCATTTATGGAATGTGTGTATTCTCACACAATTAGAATGACATGAATTAGATTAGACTTAGCAAGAAAGAAAATGATTTAAACAAGAAGCACAACAATGTGTAATTTGCAACATATATGTTTCTTTCCATTTCCAAATCATTTCATATAAGTCGTCATGAGTGGGCTATAAGCCCAAGACAAAATCTCATTGTCAAACATTAACCCTAGACATGATTTTTCAAATATAATCAATGCATGTAATTCAATCCCAACATATTTTTTATCTATTCAATTCTTATCCCATTTTTTTGTCGAATTTTCATAGGGACATTAGAAAATGCAACACTATCAACATATAAATGTCTAGTATCATCCATCATGTTCAGAACAGGTTCATTATACCAAAGGTACTTATTTCATCCAATTCTCAATGCATAAACACCATAGCACATTTATTACTCATCTTTTACTATCTTCCATTCTTAAATTAGGGTTACCATTCAACACATATTGTATTTTATTTGAAATTCATCATGATAGACCATTGTCTAAATACAAGTATATTGGCAGACAATTATAATCCATGAAAGCATTCTTATAAATCAATTCAAATCCTCTAACTTCAACTTGATATTCAATTTTATGCTTATCTACATTCCTTAGTCCCTTATTTGAGAGAATTATTCATTATTATCACATATCTCTTCCATAATAGTCAGAGTTAGGTTCTTACATCCCCCAACATAACTACTTGGTCCCCCCCATGTTAGGTTTGTTACTCTTAACTTCTTTCATTCATGATTATTACATTATCATAATCAAACATTCTTAATTCATTTAATGTATACTGTTTCTCTCTCATTGACATCAATCAGAGTCCATATTTGGTGTATTTATTTCAATTTAGGTCAAATCACATTTAATTAAAATAAATAGATTATAGACTTCATCCAAATCATTTCATTAATTTCATCCATAACTTATCATCACCATTTAGTTCTTCGATTCTTGTATCTAGATGAATGTACCATGTCATTTCTATTAATGGAATTTTGGTAACATAATAGGTTTATTCTTATTATCTTTTAATATCTAATCATCTTCTCAATTCCTTATTATGTGACTTGTATATAAGACTTACAATCGTGTGATTATACTTAATATTCTATAAATTATGCTAGAATATATGCACTAGACTTAGATATCCTAATTTGACTTATCACCTTCAATTTAATTTATGATACCTACATCACATTTATAAGATTATATACAAGTTCAAGATTTATCTCACATTCTTGTCTTAATACTGAATTTCTAAGGTTTCTAAGAAGTCAGTTTATTTAATATGTCACAAGAAACTTATTATTCACTAACCTCATCAGCATGTACAAAGGGTCATTAAGGATGTTTTATCACATGGAAATCCTTATTTCAATTTCCTCCCAGT
Source organism: Alisma plantago-aquatica (assembly GCA_963693085.1). Lineage (NCBI taxonomy): Eukaryota > Viridiplantae > Streptophyta > Magnoliopsida > Alismatales > Alismataceae > Alisma > Alisma plantago-aquatica. The sequence goes on along the minus strand of OY856412.1, from coordinate 592,375,124 downwards.
TCATCCATCAATTATAAGTATCCATCAATTGGTTGGCTCCTTTGAGTCAATCCGATAAAACTAACCCTAGACATGAAATAACTCCATTTTAAACCGTCATATTGATCCTCATTTACATGCCATATTAAATTTTTGTAATATACAACAATCACTTGTGTAATTCATGCCAATACAATCCAAACATGATTCTATACATATCAACTCAATTTCCAAGTATATCATTCAATAGGTTGATTTTAGGCAATATTGTTATAAAACAACATAAGAATATATCCATGGGATATTTCATAGAACTTTAATGAATAGATCAGGAACTACACATATACAAGTCAATTTGAAAAGATATAAATCAGTAGCAATTAATTCCCCTAATTCTTCCAAATTGCATACAAATACTGGCAATGCTCTTGTTCATTTTATTCGGATAGAACTAGCCTTTCAAAATGATTACATAGCTTAAGAAGGATATAAGCACTCACCTCAGACACCAAAAACCTTAAAATTGCTACGTATAATTTGAATTTCTAGAAATACAACCAACTTGTGAGGATTGAATCCATATCTTTCCCTCTTCAACTCAGAAACTGTAGAAAAGGAGAGTAGAAGAGAAAGAAAGAGAAAAGACTGATTTGCTATCTTTTTTATTGAAATCAGAGCAAGGATGAAATCTAGACATAAGAGAGAAGATTTACCATGAAAATATATCAAAAGAAGACCAGCTTACTTAATTTCATCAATTCTACAAAGATAAAATCCTAGATCATCATCTCCACCTCTTTGAAGATAAAAGTCTATATCATCATCTTCGTCTCTTTCTCCTTACAAACACTAACTCTCCCTTTTTCTCTCAAGAATTATGTGTCTCTGGATTAAATGAAAGATTGTGGGAGCTACTAGGGAGTTAGGTTGGGGATACAGATCGATTGAGGTGCTTGTAAAAGCTACAAACAAGTCCTTTATTTCATTTTTAATTCAATAGAATTTGTTGACGACCGAAATTGTTCCTAGTAAGGATCTTGGCTGATGAAGGGTTCTTAGGTGATATAAAATGCTCCAAAATTTCTGAAAATTTAATATGTTATTTGAAATCAAGTATATAAGATACAGTTCAAATCTACAAGTTAGATAGTCTAATAAATCGATAAAAATAAAATACCAAAATTCAAGCCTTAACCCAATTAGATAGTCCAATATATTAAAAATAAAATACCAGACTATAATATTCTAGTCTAAATGCATGGTCGACTAAGTTAGTCCATGGTGGAAACTCGACCAACCAACAGACCCAAACAACGTTCAAAAGCCTTAAAGTTTTCAGAACACTTTAAATACTAATTTCAACTAACTAGGATTTTCACTTCTCAAAACCTAATTATTAAAAATAGAAGTACGTTTATAGTTTTTCAATAGGATTAAAACATAATAACTAGACTACCATCATTAATTAAGCTTAAACAATGATCAATCTAGTTGAGTATGTATTCATCGAAGTAAACCCTAATTAAATGTCTAAGCTAAAAATGTACCATTACAACTATGGTGAGAGGTTAGTTCGAATCATGGAAGAGGCCATATCATCCCTACAATAGGCAACCTGAAGTTTCACAAGGCCAAGCTTTTTGGCACTACAACAACAATAGTCTAAAGAAAATCAATCACAAAGGATACAAGCCACATCTACACCAAGGAGTCTGATGTCTCTTTCTTTTAGTAGAGACAAGGGAAGAAGTGTGCCACCAAACCTAACAATCAGTTCATGATCTAATTTTGTGATTACACAATCCATGTCATGGTTTGGTAGGCAGTGCAAAGCATGCAATAACCACCAAAAAGGATCATGTTACTTTGTGTGAGTAATGCTACATAAGTGGTCAATATGGGCACAGGAGGACCTTCTACATGCAACTTTGCACGAACAAGAGGTTACATATAAATGGTCATCACAATAGTATTAGGAATTGTGGAGGCAGCAAGCATAGCGGAAACAATAAAAAATTATCCATGTATCTTACAAGCAGATCTCATCGACAACAATGTATTTGGAAGGAGGATGACGAGGTATACCTTGTCACAGAGCAAGTCCAGCGATGTCCTCTTCACACAATGGTGTAGGTCGCTCCTTTGTGCATGGACGGTCATCATCGATGTCCTTCAAATGCATTCTTTTAGCATATGTGTCTCTACATAGTCCACACAGATGGACTGGAACTCCTTGATGCGCTTCCTGTGCCGGCGGGGAAGGAACAACCTTTGTTTGATGACATGCTAGCATCACTCTCTCTCTCTCTCTCTCTCTAGGACAACGATCATTAGGGTTCACGTAAAAGAGTGTGTCCAAAATCCAGCCATCATGCCCCAATAAATAGGAGAGGAAAGGAAGAATGTTTTGCAAAAATCCTGAGAAAAGAAAGGTTGTGGTTGTGTTTAAAGTGGGTTAGTTGGGGACAGTCAAATAGGCAATTAGAATATTCTATAATTATGTCATTAATTAATTTAACATATAATCATATTAATTAATTAACTAATTTTCTGTCATCTGGTTCTATCTTATCGCTAGGGGTTAGCCAGTCAACTTATCATATAAGTCAATAATTTAAATCCAATTAATTGGCTTAAATATTTTAACCAATTAGCTCAAATTATGTTCTAATATTCTTCTAGTTGATTACCTAAATGTTTTAGTAATCAATTTGACTCGGAACATTTTCAATTAGGTCCACAATTATACTCTTATTCCAATGCATCCTATGTGTGTGACCAAGTAGGCTCCAAATTACGTAGGCAATGATATTCATATTCAAATTATGATTTCACGAGCAATGATTGGTATCGAGTAAAACTTCATTGATACCCAAGTAATTGGAGATGTTGAAGAACAACTTAAGTTAGTATTGTGGCCAGTGTTATAGTGATTGTATAAAATCTCTTTGTCTCTAATATCCAGATTGAATCCTAGGCATGAAAATATCATCTTCTTAATGTTCAATCTTTGTTCCTTGATCTAGAGTAGACTATTGAGATACACATGACCTTAATATCATATATTGACTCACATGAGCATGCTCATGCATTTTATAGTCCCACTCATCAAGTGGTCAAGATATCACTCCAATGGGAGGGATAAATTTCATCTACGTCACCCATAATAATCCACACGTGTTACAATGGACCTAAGCGCTATTTGTATAGCGGCCTTTTCAAGGTCACATTGAGTACTGTTAAAGCACATTGAACAACATGCAATTATTTTAGTGACTTCAGGTCTAAGCACTACAATCACCATTGTCACATTGAGATGTGATTTTGGCTGCCACTATTTGCTTCCATGCATCACACTCAAAGTAGGCTTGTCCAGTACACTTGTTCATAACAAGTACCCATGTGTTTTATAAGGTATCCAATATCACGACTAATGAGATGTAGTCATCAATTAACACATACTGGTTTTAATGTATTATTTTTGCCCTAATTTCCACAATAATATCTGACCAGGGACTCAAACAAGAATGAATATTCTTAATATACACACCTAAATTCACATGTCATTGAATTATACATCATTAAGACATTATTATATTTATTCATTATCCCATATTGAAAGAAACATAATAATCGGAAATGCCTTTATTAATAATAATATCTATTACAAGATGTTCCATTACAATTATCATATGATTGGCTTATCACCAACAAATAGTTGTGGCAATGAGGAGAACCCAGAGATGGCAAGGTTAAGTATCTCAGGCTTGGTCATTTGAACCAACCAACCACAATTAAGGTTGAGGTTGTATGTAAGAAACTAGTTGAGCTTATGCTTTAACTTATCTTGAAGGAGTCATCCCTACATGGGTCTTAATAGGTAAGGTGAAATTCTCATCACCTTTGTGTATGCTAGTATGAAGCAGTAGACGAGGAAGCTCACTTGGAAACATGTTACCGTTGCAAACTCTTTGGGTCCTACTTCTGATTTGTTGTTGGTTACTTGAAAAACATACTTATAGTAGATGAAAAACTTTCAAGAGACAATACCAATATGAGAAGTTATAGAGACTTCACAGTGGCTTTAGTTGTTGCACACTTGAAATTTTTGGTGAATCAAACTTGGTGTGGTTGAATCAGTTTCCCCCAACCACGATGGAGGTTCTGCATCAAATTCACTTTGATCACACCCATACAATGATTAACAATGAGATTGAACATGTCCAACACAAAGACTCACTTGAACGTAAGTTGAACATGAACAAGAGAGCTTCTTTCAACACTTTCTTGAAGCAAAATTGGACCAAGAATGACCACTTTGATACAAAAAAATCAAGATTTTCATGGAGAAAGCGGCACATGGGACAATGTAGGATGGAAATCCACAAGAAGGATCAACTGAAAAGATACTGGTAAGCTCAAAGAATGATGGTTGTTACTTATTCACATTAACTGGACCATAAAATTACCCAACTTCAATCAGAATACAATCAATGGGAGTTTTTTGTAGGAGTAGGTACATGAGGAACCAATGGTCAATTGTGAATGAATCTACTTGGTTTCTGCAAAATGGTTCACAACTTCTTTTTACTAGAAGAAGCATTCATATATTTTTTCCATTAACCATGAAACACGACAAATGGAATGTGGGGAAGGGGTGTCCTTTTTGGGTAGTAAGATGGGGAGATAGACCGATGTTGAAGTTTGTGGGGGAGGGAGTCTTAGTCCATGTGGGTGTCTAACTAAGATATGTTCCAAGTGGAGGATGGCAAGTGATGGAATGTGCTTGGGGCCCTTCTCTTAGAAAAAGGAAATTATGAGTTTCTTCGATGATGGGTGTGATAGAGAGAGGGTAGGGACGTGCCACTGTTGGAGAGTTGCGAAAATGGTAGTTTTCTATGTGTACTAGGAAGAGGGTACTAGGAAGGATGTATAGTGCAAGGGCAAGTATATAGCATCGATGGGTCTGGTTGGTGATTTGTTCCCTATGAATTGCCATGATTTGGGTGGAAGTTGATGCAAAGGGTAACTAGTCAAGTAGAATACGTCTCGGTCACATTTAAATTGCCTAGAGATGTTAATGTTTTTGGGGATGGGTGGAAATCATGAACCACCTATGTGAGAGTGGTTGTTGCTAGTGAGGTCTAGGAGAAGGTGAAGGAGGTGTTTGACGTTACTGGCTTTGGATCTTCACTATGGTGACGCTACCCCTAAATAAATGTTAGGCTACAACTAGACACGCGATTCGGTGGAGATTGTGTGTGATATTTTCCTCTCATCATCCTTGGGTGTCTCTAAGCAACGAGATGTGCTATATTTGAAGGCACTAAGATGTTGGCTCGTAGGGTGTGAGACAGGGTGCATGAGAAGGCTAGGGATGCATGAAAGGGATGATGGTGGATAGTGAATTGAGCGGCTAGAGTTTAAAGTAGACTTGGAGGATGAAAAAAGTTCATCCCAGAATTACGGGTGAGGAGCTTTAGATTCCATGTGGCTGGTTTAAAAGTTGAATGTAGTGGCAATGGCTTGTATGAATAGATGTGAGGGAAGGAAGGAAAGAAGAGTAGGAGGCCTCTTCAAGATGCAAGAGGGTTAGTGCTATGGGACTTTATAAGGCCTGCGATAAGGCTTGACCACATGATAGGTCACAGAGTGCTCGGAAGGCGCAAGAGATGGCCTTGGGGAAGCGGCGTCGGGTTGCTCAAACTCATGACCCAGCGCAAGAGAAATGGGGGGGGGGGGGGGGGGGGCATACATCATATATATAGGGAGGCTACCAGACTCTGGACTGCAGTTGTCGAATATATTGCGATTTTGACTGATTTCCAGCTCTTCCAGATGCCACCGCCGATGAAGGGCATGTACAGAACGGATATGTATATGACAACCTATTTCTGACAGGAAATTGTTTCAAATAATATACATATAAATACAATTAAGCCAAGGGCCAGATTTTGCGGTTTTCAGCTCAACTTTTATGTAGCTTCTTGTATGTTTGCCCATTGTTGCTGGGATGAATATACAGCCCCAAGTTTACTACAAAATGATTTGGATCGTCCTTGGGTAAAAATATACATGTACATTTCCTCTGTTGGGAAGCCGAACAATTGCGGCATGTAATCGCAGTTTGATTCCAACAACAGTCATGACTTCCCCACAATCAAACAACATCGGGGGACCGCTTTGGTTTGTGGAACAAAAAGTGCTGTCATCAGAAACTCAGCTACTGAATATAAACGATAACGGGTTGTTAGTTGACTGATTGGCCCTTTTGCAGTCACAATTCTGTATAATTCGAGATTGCAGTATGGCTAACTAATTACTAGTTTACTGCCCAATATTGAATGTTGGGAGCAGAAATTTTACACGTTAAATTGAGCAAACCAGAAAGTCATCTTGCAAATAGCTAAACATGACATTATTTAGGGTTTATTCGATGTGTATAGTTTCAGTTTGACTGCAAGTATGACTTTATGATGTACTTGCTACTTCCAACCGAAGTAACCCTTAAACAAGAATTTAAGAATCAATAAAATTTACCCAACTTCCCCAAACGACCCGGAGAATCTTCCCCTTGATTTATATTTAAATTTTCAGAAAAGGATAGGTAGGATATCCTATCACTGTGTCATCACAGGGATACAAGCTTAGAAGTCAGTTCAAGATCAGTACATAAAAATGGTTCCCTTGAAATGTGCGTAATTACACAACAAAAAGGAAACTACAATGTAAGTATAGTGCATTCAGGCACATGAGCAAAAACTTGAGTACTCTATTTTGTTACCCAACAATCTTTGAACAGTTGCATCACGGTTCTGCCCATTATCCATTCAAGATCAGAAGCTCCTAATGGTATTTGACCAGCAATGGAGGAGACTGCCTCCTTAGCCCCTTTATAGCCACATTCTGGAACAACAAATGGGAAATCACTGCAACAAATAAAAAATCCAACACTTTAGTTTCTGAAGTCAGAAATGCCACACTAATTTAAAATTTGTAGCAATAGTTGGTTGATACAAAGTATAAGTAAACATGAATCACCTTCCCCACATCACACGGCTAGCTCCATATGAAGAGATTACTTGTGAAAGCAAAGTTACTGTATCCTCATATGGAAAAGATTTCCTTGAAATCCGAAACAAAGCACTGAACTTCACATATACCTGAAGCAGAAGTCATTCCACTACATAAAGTATTAAATTGTAAACCAATGGAGCAAAAAAAAGTTACAATATTCAATAGCTAATGAACTTATTTAGGTTTGGCAACAATATACTGATAAAGTAACTACTGCAAATTGCTGCTAAATTTGAACAATCAGCCATCAAATCCATTACACGTCCAAGCACTCCACGTTATACTTACTAATTGATCGCTTGAATATATTTTTTGATCGGTCAAAACTCTGTTGCTCTGACCGCTTGAATATTCACAACTATAGATGGAAGAATCAAGGGCATAGATAAGAAACTGTACTATCGGCAGCTCACTAGAAGCTTAATATTTGTGAAACCCAGTCAATTCTATCGACTATATTATGAAAGGATATCCCTCTCGATAAGAGCAACGATAGAGAACTCGCCAAAATGCAGCCATTTTAATTAACTGAAACATTAACATAGGAGTATTTCTAACTTGATCGTGTGGCATACAACAGTAAAACCAAAAAAAACTGATTTCTATAGCCGCATCAAAGCTGTTTAGAAAAAGATATGAAACTTCCAACTACAGGTATGATGGAGTCGGAGTCTTCTTTTCTGACAAAGCAATTGCCAAGGTGCCGAGATAGGAGTATTTCTGACTTGATCGTGTGGCATACAACAGTAAAACCAAACAAAACTGATTTCTATAGCCGCATCAAAGCTTTTAGACAGAGATATGAAGCGTCCAACTACAGGTATGACGGAGTCTTCTTTTCTGACAAAGCAATTGCCCAAGGTGTCGATGTAGGAGTATTTCTAACTTGATCGTGTGGCATACAACAGTAAAACCAAAAAAAAAACTTATTTCTATAGCCGCATCGAAGCTGTTTAGACAGAATAATGAAGCTTCCAACTACAGGTATGACGGAGTGTCCTTTTCTGACAAAGCAATTGCCTAGGTGCCGAAACCTATAGTTTTAGGTATAAGCTTACAGCAATACCTGAGGGAATTTTGAAAATTCAAGAAATTTGGAGAAGATTTTGCTCTCATCACCATTCCTGTGAGATATATTTCAAGCTTACACTTCAGTTTATAAAGAAAACTTCAGATTAAAATATTCATTATAAAACAAAAATAATCTTACATTGGTGGTTTACAAAACCCCATGTGATCAAGCAACACAACAGTGGAAGGGAAGGTAGTGCACAGTTCCTCAATTTCTTCAATGTGCAAACCAAATCCCTGAAAGAAATGCTCTAATCATTACCCGAAACACATGGAATATGATAGCCGGAAGAAAAAAAACGCATACAACACAGACTGCCAACGATCAGAAACATGTTTTAACAACTATTCCACATTCTCATGTGTCCCCACATCAAACATGAATTTTTCATATGAGCCAAAAGCAAAAAAACCAAAAACCTCTGAAAATGCAGTTTTTAGTTCTATTTATCTTGGTTACAGTCATATTAACAATTCCACGGGATTATTACCTTCATACACATAATTCCAACTGGCACACGGAGTTCTCCAGCTTTACGAAACAAGGCCTTCCCAACATCACTAGTCATCTGCAGCCGTAGAGGCAATAATAAACCAGAATCATATCTATTCTTAGAATTGTAGGTCATAAACAAGAGTAATTTAAGTTGAGAAGCATAAAACAAGCTTGCAGGACATTAGAACATCAGCACATGGTTTTAGATGAGCAACATTACTTGACATACAGCAATGGAAAGTAAGAACAAACATACGATACCTTCTGACTGGAAGGCCATAGGTACGGATTGAAGCGCACTGCACGGTAACCATCCTAAAAGGAGAACTTGGCCGTCACATGATAATATTCAGTAATTATATTGTGAGTTTCAGTTGGTGAATAGGTTTCCCTCGACCTTCAGAACAAGGTGCTCAAGTTGATCAACTCCAGAACCATCATCAGAAGGATCGGCAAGGCAGCATCCGACGAACTTAGAAGGGTGTTTCTTCAAAACACTGAAACAGACTATACAATGGCTAGTTAGAAGAAAAGAGACGGCCACAAGGCAGGTGCGAAAGAGATGATCGAGCTTGGTGTGGCCCCCAAGCAGAAAACCAGCTTGGTGAATTTAGACATGCAGTTTATAACCGGGTTTGATAGCGGTGTTTTTCTGTAAACAGCTCAAGATAACAAATCAATTCTTAAAAGTTTTTCAGCTCCGGTGTATTAACTTAAAAAGTCGAAAAAGTCATTTGATTTGCATGTCAGACAATTAGAATACTGGCCTGGTGAGCAATGAATGGTCAAACTTGTGATTAATTGGCTGCACAATGAGGGCTCCATCTACTTGTGCATCTTCCATACACTGAAGTGAACAACAGAATAAACAAAGGTAGTGCAGTCGGTTAGAGTTCACAATAATATTTAATTCCTAGAGAAGGCAGCAAGAGTTTAAATATTCACTTGGATTGTTGTTTCCGCCTAACCTAACTGTTTTCGGAGCTCAATAAAATATAAATTGAACGGCACTGATCAATAACTTCTTCTCCTCGTTAACAGACAATTGCATTCTTTTGAAAGAGGAGAATGAAGAATAAAGGGCGAAAAAACAATTACCTCTAGCAAGAAATCGGCGTCCCCTCTGAGCGTGGGTTCCTGCCCCGGGTGGTACGGGTACTTGTCGGCGGCCTGCAAGAACAGCAAACCGTCCAAAATGGGTAAAAGGCCTCCCGGATTTTCCTGTTCAAAGTGTTTTTATCTTTTCTGGAAGGTCGGTTACCTGTTGGGGGGAAGCCCAGATGTGGAGGTGGGAGTCGATAGTCTTGGGCGGGCAAGGTACAGACGACGGAGACTGACTGTCGAGAGCGGTCGACATGGCCGCCGCTATTAGCCCCCGCCTCGAAATTGGTACGCCGAGATTGTTGCGGTGGCTGGTGATGCTGCAGGTGACAACGGCGTAAGTGGCGGCGAAGAAGGAAACGGTAGGGAGCGGGTGGCCGTGGAAGAGGCTGTGGGGCGAAGGAGAGCACACTGAGAGCAGGGCGTTTCCGGAGACGTTAGCCATGGATTGGAGCCCGCCGACCACGTAGTGGGTCGGGAGCTAGCTTTGCTGGCCTGAAATTCGGCATTTCAGTAGCGGGCTGGGCTGTGCTGGGCTTGGCACACAGATCGGCTTGTATGATCAGCCTCCTATGATCTATGCAGTTCGGTGGCCGCAGCTGTTACTTATTCTTTAATAAAAATAATTGCATCGGAGATGATAACAAATCGATGCCTCTAACCATGGACAAGTGACTTGGCATGACCAACATGGTTGAAATGGGGATGTTTATTGAATTGTTGGATCACTCTTTCACAAGATCAGTTGGAGACAAGCAAATTTGCATCAAGAGATTTTTCATCCATGCATGGAAGCAAGTGTGCGTTAGGTTGTCCAAAGGCACTCTAATAGACAGAAAATAGTTAGAAATAGTCTAGATACTTGTTCGGGATTTTAGGATGAGCTTATTGCTTTGTTGTAGTAGAAGTAGGATAAAAATGAGATATATGAAGGACTAAGAGAGTTGTAACCTCTCTATCCTAATCAAATTAGAGTCTAATTGGTGAGCCTTTTGGTTGAAGTACGCTTCTACCAAATAGAGTTGTTCTAAAAGGTCCTCAATTTAAAAGTTACTTAAACGACATATTTTTCGGATAAAATCCAACTACCCTAATTGGTGTGTACAATTTCAAAATAGGAATAAGATTAATGACAATTGTTCATTACTTGATCCATGAGATCTATCCAGATATACAGATGTACATGTATAAGTTATAAAATTAGGCACAACTTGATTTAATAGCATCCATACATTACAAACACACTACTACAGAAATGGCTTATAACGTCACATTTAGAGGCGTCGTTGTATCCCAAAAACCGACGCATAAACCCTACAACGTCGGCTGAAAGCACAAACCGACATCTATATGTGAAGACCGGCCAGACACGGGTATCGCTTTTTATTTAGCGTTGGTTGCTCAGTAAGAAACCGACGCCTAAAATCACCCGCCAAATCTAATTTTTTCAGTACAAAAAAATTACCTCTAAAATTTCACATACGGCGTCGGTTGTTTACCAAACAACCGAAGACTAAAGGTTTTCACGAGACAGAAATCGGGCCCATTTTTGTCGTCAGTTTTCTTGCAACAACCGACGTCGATGTGTTTTCGCGCGCTATCCCCGCAAAAAATTTTATCCCCATTTGGCGTCGGTTTTTTACAGCAACCGACGACTATGGACATAATTCAAGAACATTTTTTTTGTTGACATATGTAGATAGACGTTGGTTTTTTAGTAGAAACCTACGACTATCATTGAACATAGGTGTCGGGTTTTTTGTGGTGACCGACGCCTTTTATTTTAAGCATAAGTTGTTTTTAATAACCAACGTCTATTGTTAACTTAATAGCACATGCGCGAACCAGACTCTTCCCCTTTCTCTATTTCATTCCCAATTAAGTTTAGGTCTGGCGATTCCACTGCTCGCCTAGTGCTCCGCCGCCGCCGCTCGTCTACTCACCTATCGTGTGCCTTCTTGCTTGCCTGCCACACCGTCGTCGCCACACCTACCGCCGCTCGACATGTACTCTTCTTCCTCCTCTTCTTCATCCTATATTTGCAATGCACAACTGGTGGTTCTCCACTTCTACCTTATCCTTCCATGGTGAGCAAATTGTGTGGTCTTCATGATCACGAGTCAACTCAAGATTGGGCTTGTTTGGTCTGACAGGAACCTACGAAGGTGATGAATCTGTTTTCCATCTCTGGTTTGCCAATCTCAAGATTGGGCTTGTTTGATCTTATAGTATTCATAGATTATTCATCTAATGTTAGAAAAATACATATAAATAGTTATTGGAAAGGATTTTAAAATAGGAACTTGGTTTTCTGGCTTTCAAACTCTAATTCCATCATATCTTGCCATCTTTTTCTAAAACACCCAAATTAGGGTTTAAAAAGGTACTTAAGATGATAATAAATATAAATTGTGCTAATTTTAGGAATAGGTGAGGTCAGAAGAACTAAATTAGGATCTTCTTTGCTCTAGGTAAGTATGTCATACCACTATGCATATTTACTTTGGATGAATTTCATGTTATGTATGATTTAAGACTATGCTTTAAATTTCAAGTTAATGAATGAAATCAAGATAACGATGATGCCTCTGATTATATTATTTCATGTTGTTTGTTGTATTAATCAATTCATATTTGTATAACTGATTCTCATTAGTTTAATGATATGATCATGTAATGATCAAGACACTAAAGAAAGAATCATCTAAAATAATGTTAATTTCAAAATTAAGAGGGAGAAATCCCGTGATGATTTTAAGATAATGTACTTAAGTTGTGAATTGTTCCTCTTGATGTTATCTTGTCTTTATGGAATTGATGAGCACTTTGGTGCAACTAAGATGAGTTTTGTTACAAATACATGTATATTAGGTTAAGGACATGTTTCTGTTGTGACATGTTGAGTTTTTTGCTATGTTATACCCACAACGATTTGTGTTATAAAATAATACATTGATTAATTTAGGAAGCTTTGATATATTGTTATGACTGTCCACAAGTGTTTTTATAAGATAATTGTGTGTTAAATGGAGTTGTGAACAAGGGACTGGTGTTATATTATGTTGGCCTAGAAATCCATCCAAGATTTACTCATTAGGAGTAAATCTTGTATAGTCCCCGGTTTGGAACTATTTTTGAACACTTAATTTCATTTAGGATGTAAGTGTATAATGCTGCCAAAATTTTCTTAGAGAACAAATGGGGAAATGTTGCTGAAATTTTCTTGAAAACCCAATACACATTATACACTTACTAGTGAGATTAGGTGTTCAAGAATGGGATAGGTGGTACACATTTATATTTATAAGACCTTAAACCCTAAACTTTTAACCATAAACCCTAATCTTTTAACCCTAAATCCTAATATATACTTGTTTTCTCTTTGATCATAGAATGGATAGATCATGGATGTCCATTCCAAATTACTGCACCCCAGAGTTTATTTCTGGTCTTGATCAGTTTATTAGATTTATCGAGAAACATAGGAAACAACATGGAGATAGGTTCTACTGTCCATGTAGGCATTGCGGTAACAACTTGAAAGTCCGCACTGGTGATGAAATCAAAAGTCATGTCATGTGCAACGGGATTGTACAAGGCTATACAAAATGGCACTGGCATGGAGAGATTTCAAACCTGAAATCATTGGATGTCGATAGTAGTGCTTGTGTGGAAGAAGAAATTACCTCCAATGACGTTGATGTGAACAAATCAGTTCCAGTAGACATCGTTGATGCGATGTTGGATAGTTGTGGGGTAGAGCACATCGATTGTAACATACTGAATTCTGGACTTTTTACCTTTTTGGTCCGTTTTGGAAAATTCGTATCTTTTGATTCGTTGGTCGGAAAATAAAAGTAAAATATGATCTAGAATAAAAAAAAGATGAGCTTTCTAATAAAAATATTTTCGAATCCTGGTTTTGAGTTTTTTGAGTAGGTATTTTTGTGGATGATTTAATTAACTAAAAATCACCAAAAATGCATCTAAAAGTCTATATCTTCAAAATACATAATATTATATATCATTTTGATCAGAAAACCCTAACTAAGACAATGATGATGTTTTTGAGACCTAAATCGGTAGTTTGTAGAAAAAGTTAGTAACTTTAGGGTTTTAAGCCTTTAATGAATATATATATCTAATACATAAATATGATGATCATATTAGGGAAAGTAGATCTGATCTCGTGTAAAAGTTATGAAAAGTGATTCTAGGATTCTAAAGAATAAGGTATGTGCTTAATACACTTCAGTTGGGAATTATTTGTTCCTTAACCTATGCTTTCCATAATGAGGCTTATTTGCACCTTGTATTCTTTTCTCTTGAATCTATTACTATACTTACCTCATAATCATTTTGGAATATTGTTCTTGGGTCTTGGTACCCCTTTTCCATGTTCTTTTTGGATGATGCTATTACTTGCCATTGTTTCTAGCATGTAGATTTTATTAGACTAATTAACTAGTGTAGTGGTACTTGTATGTACAACCACCCATAGTTGGGGAATGCGTTATTTCTCCCCTGGGGAACATGTTACTCTTCCCCGCACATGAAATATGTGTAGGTGACTGGGAATATGTTATTTTCCCCTCACCCTTTGGTTGAAGGTCTGGTAGGTGCCTCAACCCTACATAGTTAAGATAGTCAATATTAATCATGCATGCAATGTTGTTGTTTTACTATGTTATGGCAAGCATCTATGGAAATATTCTTTTATATATATGGCCTCATTCTCTTGATATCTTCATCATATGATGAACCCTATCATGTTTATATTTTCTTTGCTTATCTTGTTGCATTAGAATAGTTTTGTAACACATACTTTTATTTTCCTTTCCTTTTTGCTGGGTGCCTTCCCAACCACCCAGATGTGGAGCAAGGTGATGAATAGGACTTGAAGAGCTTAGTGTTGGCATGGACGTAGCGGATGGATATGTTGCTTGGAGACAAAAGTGGAGTAGTCTAGTTCCCTCTACTTAGATCCTCTTTTTGTATAAAGCATGTACACCCATATTGGGGAAAATTTTTATGTACACTTTATTTGAAATTGAATATAGTCAAAATTTTATCTTCCGCTGCTATCCAAATTGAGTTTTTTTACCATTGTTATTAGTAGAGAGGTGGATTGATTTCATCTCTTTACAGCATAGTATCAAAGCCAATGGTAGTCGGATCTTTGACTATTTCAGTTTGTCTCCCTAATTAGAACCCTAGACTTGCATAGTTTTCTCTAAGTTACATGGTTACTCTAGATTTGATCTATGTTGAAAGGTTGACTTAGAACCCTATAGTTTCACCTTAGAGTCTTGATGAATAAAACTCTAATATGCTCATAATTAAAATATGCATAACTTGATGTTGTTTAGGTTTTGCCTTTAGGCAACTATTAGGGCATGAAGTTGAAGCAAAGGTGTCCAGAAATGATTAGGGTTTCGGGAGCTGGCAATATTTTCCTCAGTGCCACTAGCTTGGTTTATGAGGATTCCCGTGCCCATATGATACCAGCCTGGCCTGAGCTAATACAAATTGCCCAAAATAGTTTGCTTTTAGGCAATAGTAACCTTAGACATATATGTTAGATATCTTTGAGAACCCTAAGTTTCATATGTATGATGATTTGTTTGAGGATGGATACCAAGATAGTTTCCTTCTGTCCCTAGAACCTAGACCTTAGAGTTTGGGTGTTTGGAAAGATATCAGAATGTGCAATGGAAGTGTGATGGATCTTGATAATGGTTTAGTTAGACTTATCCTTTAACCCTAGTGTAGTAGGTCAAACCCTTTAAGGGGTGGAGTATGGTTAGTTGATGATGTTTGAGTAGTTAGATTTCGAGGACGAAATCCTATTTAGGGGGATGGAACCCTATAACATCTTCAAGTCTATCTAATCATCTTTAGAAACCCTAACCTCATACTTAGGTGGTTAGTGTGCTTGGATCTTTGGTTTTGACCAAACAAGATATAGTTGTAACCCTAACGTGCTTGTTTATATATTAATGAACACATAATTATCATCTAAGGAATAAATCATATGCTTGAACCCTAATGAATATCCAATGCACATAATATGAATATCAATGCTAATTGTCAATAAGTAAGATGTTAATAATGTCATGAACCAATAAACCCTAATGATATGATGAGTAAGGTTATAATCCATAATTAATGCATGCTAAGGATGAATAAGTGAAATAAAATGGTCATGTTGATCTACATCCTAAGTTGCAATAACCTAACCCTAATGAATGTATCCTTAATCCCTTTCATTATACATTAATGATGATTAAGTGCCATAATTAGTTAACATACATTGATACACATAAATGATATATATATATATATAATCATCTAATCACATATTAATCAAGTCATCAATATAAAATTCAAGTTACCTTGTTATCTAATACACATGTGATTAGTCACTTAATGTGAATCAATTTGTTGATAAGTAATATGTCTCACCATGATCATTAAAATACATGTAATGGCTTCAATATGAGTATGAAGTAATTGGATTCACTAAAATGTGCAAAATCAATAATATAAATGAATAAATATGAGAGATGATTAACGATGACATTAATGTGAGCAATAAAGATAGTGTGGCAATAAGATCATGTTCAATGTAAATATATGTAATTGATGTAACATAATTTGGATTAATTATAGACTTAATGGCAAATTGAATATTTCATGTAAAATAATTTGTTATAATTAATAAAGTGATAATATGAGGATAAGGAAGTATAAATCCGAATTATTATGGACAATAATCAAATATAATAATGAATGTTGAGATAATTGAGTAACATCTAATTGTACATAATAATGAAATATAATTCTTTTTGGCAACTAAGTGAATGTGACATGACATAATTAAAATAATGATGACAATGTGTTATCATAATGAATATAATGTTAATAAGTCAAAAATGTAAATAAAGTTAAATCTCTTGAAAAAAATATCTTAATAATGGACCCTAGGTGATCCTTGAGAACCTGACCTATGTTGAGATGCTTGTGATGTATATGTTGACGAGTTGTTTGGTGGAAGTTTTATGGTTGGAGGAACAACCTGAAGTTTTGGTGATGTGAGACTGCACACTCACCCTTCCCTAATTGCTAGTGATTTCAGGGACGAAATCCTCTTTAAGGGGTGGAGTGCTGTAACATAATGAATTCTGGACTTTTTACCTTTTTGGTCCGTTTTGGAAAATTCGTATCTTTTGATTCGTTGGCCAGAAAATAAAAGTAAAATATGATCTGGAATAAAAAAATGATGAGCTTTCTAATAAAAATATTTTCGAATCCTGGTTTTGAGTTTTTCGAGTAGGTATTTTTTTGGATGATTTAATTAACTAAAAATCACCAAAAATGCATCTAAAAGTCTATATCTTCAAAATACATAATGTTATATATCATTTTGATCAGAAAACCCTAACTAAGACAATGATGATGTTTTTGAGACCTAAATTGGTAGTTTGTAGAAAAAGTTAGTAACTTTAGGGTTTTAAGCCTTTAATGAATATATATATATATATATATATATATATATATAAAATACATAAATATGATGATCATATTAGGGAAAGTGGATTTGATCTCGTGTAAAAGTTATGAAAAGTGATTCTAGGATTCTAAAGAATAAGGTATGTGCTTAATACACTTCAGTTGGGAATTATTTGTTCCTTAACCTATGCTTTCCATGATGAGGCTTATTTGCACCTTGTATTCTTTTCTCTTGAATCTATTACTATACTTGCCTCATAATCATTTTGGAATATTGTTCTTGGGTCTTGGTACCCCTTTTCCATGTTCTTTTTGGATGATGCTATTACTTGCCATTGTTTCTAATATGTAGATTTTATTAGACTAATTAACTAGTGTAGTGGTACTTGTATGTACAACCACCCATAGTTGGGGAATGTGTTATTTCTCCCCTGGGGAACGTGTTACTCTCCCCCGCACATGAAATATGTGTTGGTGACTGGGAATGTGTTATTCTTCCCTCACCCTTTGGTTGAAGGTCTGGTAGGTGCCTCAACCCTACATAGTTAAGATAGTCAATATTAATCATGCATGCAATGTTGTTGTTTTACTATGTTATGGCAAGCATCTATTGAAATATTCTTTTATATATATGGCCTCATTCTCTTGATATCTTCATCATATGATGAACCCTATCATGTTTATATTTTCTTTGCTTATCTTGTTGCATTATAATAGTTTTGTAACACATACTTTTATTTTCCTTCCCTTTTTGATGGGTGCCTTCCCAACCACCCAGATGTGGAGCAAGGTGATGAATAGGACTTGAAGAGCTTAGCGTTGGCATGGACGTAGCAGATGGATATGTTGTGTGGAGACAAAAGTGGAGTAGTCTAGTTCCCTCTACTTAGATCCTCTTTTTGTATAAATCATGTACACCCATGTTGGGGAAAATTTTTATGTACACTTTATTTGAAATTGAATATAGTCAAAATTTTATCTTCCGCTGCTATCCAAATTGAGTTTTGTTTACCATTGTTATTAGTAGAGAGGTGGATTGATTTCATCTCTTTACATCGATCCACCTCCCATGTTTAGAAACATTGTGCATGATGCTGAGATATCGTTATACACAGGTTGTACTAAGTTTACGAAGCTTAGCGTTGTGTTGATATTGTATAAGCTGAAAGCTAACAATAGATGGAGCGACAAAAGCTTCATGTCATTGTTGTCTTTGTTGAAAGAAATTCTTCCTGTAGGAAACGAGCTGCCAATCTCAACATACCAGTTAAAGAAATTTTTGTGCCCAATGGGAATGGAGGCCAAGAAGATACACACATGCCTGAATGATTGTGTATTATTTCAAAAGGACTATGTGGATTTGAAAGATTGTCCAAAATGTGGTGCGTCAAGGTATAAATTGACGACTTTGGGGGAGTCCAATACTAGTTCTCCTGCCAAGGTGATGTGGTATCTACCTATAATATCACAGTTTCAACGCTTGTTTTCCAATCCGATAGATGTGAAGAATTTGAGGTGGTATGCAGATGTTAAGAAAAATAATGATGGGATCCTACGACATGTGTCTGATTCCCCACAGTGGAAGAAGATTGATTTATTGTACCCTAAATTTGGTGAAGAAGTTAGGAATCTAAGACTTGGGCTTTGTACAGATGGGATGAATCCATATGGGACATTGAGCAGCCAACATAGCACTTGGCCGTATGCTTGTTATATACAATCTTCCTCCCTGGTTGGGTATGAAAAAGAAGTACGTTATGTTGTCGTTGTTGATATCGGGCCCTAAACAACCTGGAAATGATATCGACATTTATCTTGAACCTTGAATTGATGACTTAAAGAAACTCAGGGGTGAAGGTGTGATGACCTATGATGCTTCACAAAGAGAGACATTTCGTTTGCACGCTATGTTGTTTTGCACTGTTAATGACTTTCCAGCATATGGGAATTTGTCTGGATATAGTGTCAAACGGTCTAAAGCGTGACCTATATGTGAAGAGAACACTGATTCAATATGAATAAAACATGGCGTCAAGACTGTATATCTTGTTCATCGAAAGTTTCTTCCAAAATTTCATCTGTATCGTAGGTTGCGCAAAGCATTCAATGGACAGAATGAGGAATGCAGTGCACCTAAACCTATACCAGGGGAGGTTATTTATGAAAAAGTAAAAGACTTTGCTAATGAATTTGGTAAGAAATCACAATGTACCATGGCCACGGAGTGACAAATCTTTATTCAAGAAGAAGTCAATATTTTGGGATCTTCATTATTAGAGTTCTTTGGCAGTCAGGCATTGTATCGATGTCATGCACGTTGAGAAAAATGTCTGTGATAGCGTCATTGGTACTCTGTTGAATATACCAGGTAAGACTAAAGATGGGATAAAATCCAGAATGGACCTATGTGAAATGGGAATAAGGACAAAATTAACAGAAGTAGTTAGTAGTGATCGGAGAACATACTTACCTCCCGCTTGTTACACATTGTCTAGAAAGGAGAAGAAATTTTTTGTGAATGCTTGGTAAATGTTAAGGTGCCACAGGGTTACTCATCCAACATCCGTAGATTGGTATCAATAAAAGATCTGAAGTTGATAGGTCTTAAATTTCATGATTGTCACACTCTAATGCAACAAATATTGCTCGTGGCAATTCGATCTATATTGTTGAAGCATGTAAGGTTTGCAATCACCAGACTTTATTTCTTTTTCAACAGTCTGTGCAGCAAAGTTATTGACCCTGAGACTCTCGATAAATTGCAAAGATAAGTAGTTGTTACCCTATGTCAGCTTGAGATGCATTTTCCTCCTTCATTCTTTGATATCATGGTACATCTTGTTGTCCACTTGACTAGGGAAGTGAAAATGTTGGGACCAATTTTCTTGCATTGGATGTATCCCTTTGAATGATACATGAGCATTTTTAAAGGTGATGTTCGAAACCGTTATCAGCCTAAAGGGAGTATTATTGAGGGTTATGTGACGAGAGAGGTTATGGATTTTTGCAATGACTTTCTGAGTGCTAATGACACTCATGTTAATGAAAAGAATATTGAGGAGTATTCTGGCAAAGGAATTTTGGGATCACGGATGAAAATAATCAGTCATGAGTAGTTGGAACAAGGTCACTTGTAGATTTTACACAACATCAAAATGAGTGTTTATATCAAGGAACATACCAATTTCATCAAGAGACAATATCCTCGAGCCAATTCAATGTGGTTTGCTAGAGAGCATAACAAAACATTTATTAAGTGGTTTGAAGATAAAGTCTTGTATCAACTATCTCAAACACCAAATAATCTTACTGAAACTATCAAATACCTCGCTTTTAAATATTAGTGTTATGTCTTATGAAGGGTTTAACTTGAATGGATTCTCATATTACACAAAGCGTTAAGATGATAAGAGTGTCGTCCAAAATAGTGGGGTCACCCTTCAAGCGTCTTCATTGTTTTTTGCAAGTGCAAAGGATAAGAGTCCACATGAAGCTAAAATGTCATAGTATGGTGTCATTGAAGACATATGGGAGTTTGACTACGTAGATTTCAGAATTTTGCTCTTTAAATGTAATTGGGTTGATAACACCAAAGGAGTTATAGTGGATGAATCGGGTTTCACATTAGTGAACTTTGAAAAGATTGGCGAGAAGGGTGAACCATTCATATTGGCATCACAGGAAAAATAAGTATTTATATCGATGATCTTGCAAATGATAAATGGTCAGTTTCTTCATGGTAAAAGACAGTTTATTGAAGATCCTATAGATGAAGAAGAGTACTATGATAAGTATGATGACTCCAGTCCATTCTCAGTTGGGTTGCCAACACCACCAAATATTGAAGCTAATGATGACTTGTATGTGCGCGGAGATCACAATGAAGGATTGTTAATTGATAAAAGATCGCAATATTAGAACCATGCATGTTTATATTTTTTTATATATTTTATTTACCTGAATGTTAACTTTACAATGTGAACTTTACAATGTGAATGTGAACTTTATAATGTGAATTACTTTAAAATGTGAATGTGAACTTTACAATGTGAATTACTTTACAATGTGAACTTTACAATGTGAATATGAACTTTCAGATGGTTGAGCATTCATATGATGACCGTGCTGATGATTACCTTGAGGGTGAGGACGTTAATGCATCGCCTCACAATGTAAGTTTTAAAAATATATCCTTGAGGTTTCTATATATATGTTCATTTATAGTTATATCCTATAAGTGTGTTTTTTTTTGTCAAATTTTAGGTTGGTGATGTACCCTCGGAAGATATTGGGGCACTTGATGAGTAGAAAAAAAATTGAGAAAGTGAGGGGCATCACAATGATGAACAAGTTACTACAGCAAAGGGGTAATGGACCCAAACTGGTTGTGGATTTCGATCACGCAGGAAATCTAGTTTGAGTGAACCGCAACTCATTTATTTCATATCTTGGGGTTCTTACTCGCAGCCATTGTAGTCCTAACGTTGAATCTTGGCATAAAGTTCCTAAGGGGAAGAAAGACTTAGTATGGAAGGAACTATGTGTGAGTTATTATTATTTGCAATTCTATTTTTGAAGATTACTAATTTTTAGGATACTAGTTAATAGCAATTCTATTTTGCAAAGTATATTTGATCTGGATGAAAAGTTGCATCGTAAATGCGTGATGCAACGCTGTGGGAGGGTCCTAAGGAACTATAGGACAAATCTCACCCAAGATTACATACGCGATGTTGAGAAGAGGTTCTTGATTGATTTCCAATTCTAGACATTGATCACTTTTTGACTAACTCTACACTAATAATTTTTGTTTGTATTCTCTTTAAAAAATAAATTTAGGAAGAAGGCAGCCACTGAGAAATGGAACTACCTGGACCCCAAAGACTGGGAGGAGTTTGTTGCCCAAAGAAAAATGGATGAATTCAAGGTATTAAGCACCACTCCCAATTTAATTAATATACGTTCGTATGTATTCATATTTAGTGTTACTAACCAAATCAATGTGCTTACTAACAAGGCTATCAGTGATGCTCAAAGAGCCAGGCATGCACTGAATGTGCATGACCACACAATGGGTCCAAGAGGCTATGTAGGTGTTCACCAAAGACTACAGGCTGAGTCTACTTCTCAGTCTGATGTTACTCAGGAAACTGTAGAGTCCACTACTATTGGTCTCGCACCTCTGCCTTGCCATGCTATGTGGACAGTTGGGAGGCAAAACAAGAAGGGAGATATAACGAAGCCCGCAACTGCTGAGGCGGCTACAAAAATGGTAAAATTCAACTCTTAGAGCAATCGATATTGATTATTGTTATGTTTACTTACTAATTTCTGTTGATGGCGATTAGCGGGAGCTTCATGAGCAGAGGAAGGAAGGCAAGTTCATCCTAGAGGGCACAAGGGATGAATTGACAGTTACTCTTGGTAACCTAGAGAATCATGGATGTGTTAGGTGTGCCAGCACTGGAGTGGGCATAAAAGCATTCTTTGGGCCATCACAGCGCAAATATGTCCCAAAAGCGGGACTATCAAATGTTGAGGTAACTTGTTCATTTTTTAGAATGTTATTGTGAAAGGAAATTAATAATCAAAAGCTAGCGTTTCTTTTATCCATGTATAGGTAGATGAGTTAATTAATAGGAGAGTCGAGGAAGCACTTGATAAGAGACTCAATGAAGTAATTAGCAAGTGGCAGGCATCTCAGCCTGCGACTCCGACAATACTTGTGGTGTGTCGCTCTTCTCCTACTGTAGAGGTGGTTGGGAGTAATCCTATAGACCCACCACCTAGCACGTCCATTGTAAGTATTTTTATGACATATATAGTAGCTAGTATTTTCAAGATGATATGTTTATGTATATATGTATATAACATTCTTTGCGTAAATTTGTAGGGGTTGAAGCCATACAGTCTAAAAAGTCAATAATATATCATTGTAGAGGCACAGACTTACCCAACCCTTCCAGGGCACATGTTTCATGGGACTCCAGTACCATCTGGTGCGGTCTGTGTGAGTTTGATACATGTCCTCCCCAATTGGAGGAATCTTCCTTTGCCATATGCCCATCTAGATTCTGAAATGCTTGATGAGGCAGAAGGCGGAGTGATAATGTGGCCCAAAGAGGATTTTGTCTATACTAAAATTGTATGGTAAATTTACATTATGTTAATTTTTTGTGTGTATATATGAGTCAATTGATCTGAAATTATATATACAGGTCAAAAAGAAGACACCCACTACATCTCGGCATCCACCTCCACCTCTTGAAGTACCAAGTTGGCTTCCAAGGGACTTACATGCCTCGTTAGGTCCTAATTGTAGGGGTGTGGTAGTATGGATAGGCGAACATGATCCAAATTTCCCTATAACTGTTTCTATTCCAGAGGATGCTGCAGGTCAATCATACGATAACATGTTATTTATACAAGATATTTTGGAGTTGTTTTGTTATGATTGGTTGAATACATCTATGATAGAGCTATGGATATGGTGAGATTTTTTTTATACATCCATATACCTTGTTTTATATATGGTGATCTAGTTTCTTATATATTAATGCATATGTAATACATGTTTTGCAGCCACTTACACACGATATGTATAGATTTTTCATTTTTCTATGTGGAATTTTTGGTTCCATCTTTGATCTTGTAGATAAAGACCCTTCTTCAGCTACTTCATACTGTTGTGCTGCTTTTAAATATTTTGGCAAAAAAAAAGACGGTGATAATATCTCTATTCAATGTCGAGTAAGTTTACTTTGCTTATAATTTGGACTTAAGAAAATTACATTTTAATTGTGGATTTTGAGTTATTAATTTTTAGCTTTCTTACATGTAGTAGTAGGCATTGGGATTTACTAGTTATTGTCCCCAAGACGTTCACTGTCTATTATCTAGATCCTGTGGGGAATGAATTGAATACATTATATGGACACACAATGAAAAAGCCATTATTCCCATGAGAAATATTTCATATTTTTATATATGTTAACATATGTTATTACATTACTATTTAATTATGCAACTAAATTTGTTACATTAATATGTAGGGCTTTACATGAGTTCAAAAGAGTTGAAGGAAAGGTCCCCAAGAAAAAGAATCGACAACTAATTTGGGAGAATATGAAAGTAATTTCCCGACTCCAATGCATATATTATTTATGTGAACTGTGCTTATTTGTATTTTTGAATATTTTATATGTTTCAATTTATAGTGTGCTACACAAGACAACGACTGGGCATGTACATACTATGTGATGTGATTTATGGACCTAATCATCAAACATGCCGCAATGGAAATCGATACCATACATAAGGTATTATATATAGTCTCATTAGATAATATAAAATATATCAATCTTATTATATATTATTAATTATATATATACGTCATTCTCTTTGCAGGTGTTTAAAACTGACTTGACTATAGGTGGAAATTTATTAGATGTACATACTCCATATACGAGGGAAGAATTAGATGATGTAAGAGAAGAATGGGCAAAATCCCTACAAGTAGTGGGAATTTTTAAATATAATTGGGATATTAATGGCAATAATGACGATGATGAATAAAGAATGATATTTCTAAACTTTGTTCTCATAATTATTTTTGTGTGAATGTGAATGAATTTTTCTGAATTGTCATATGTGTGAATGTGAAGATGATTAACAGATATAAAAATATGAAATGAATGGAACTGTAGGTTGCTAAATGTGTGTGAAAATGGAGGAAATTTGAAATGGAACTACTGGTTTCTACATGTGTGTGATGAAAAATAATATGAATTAAATGTGCTTATACATGTGTGTGATCATAAATTGTTGTTCATCTTGTTAATTTTGTAGGTTTGTGGCATGTTGTTGGCTGATATCAATGGATGTTGTAAACCTGCAGTTCAGAACTGAACTGTAGGTTCTGCATCCTGCTGACCAGCCATACAGTGGGCCTGCAAACTGATAAGAAAAAAAATCATAAAATAGGCGTCGGTTATTAGTATAAAACCGACAAGAAAGACATACAACGTCAGTTATTAGCAAAAAACCGACGTCTATGTGGTTATGGGTGTCGGTTATATATAAAAACCGACGTCGATGGTACCCTTGCTGGCACGTTTTATTGGTGGCGGGAAGGGTTATATAGTGTCAGTTTTTGTGAAACGCGACGTCTTTGACCTGTATATAGTGTCGGTTTTAGTAAATAACCGACGCCTATAGTGCCCTTGCTGGCGCATTTTTGGTGGTGGGAAGGGTTATGGCGTCAGTGTTAAAACTGACGCTGAAAGTTTTGACCTTTAGTTGCACCCACTTGGGTGTCGCTTTGAAACTGATGCCAAAGGCCTTAAATAACTGACACTAAAGGTTAGTTCTGTACTAGTGACAATTTTCAAATATGCATAAAGTTATGCTTTGGACCTCATTTGAGCTCCTTGATCACCTAAAATACTAAGTGCACATTTTAGTAACTCAAATAGAAAATATTTACATATTGAACTAGTATGTGTCTCCAAAAAGCCAACATATCAATCCCAATCAAATAGCACCACGTAGCCTTTAATAGATTATATTGATCCTACTTCGTTATCTCTACACTATGGCACACGATCTCTTGAGTCTCAATTTTATTATATTTACCACTTGTCACTTTACATCATGTGCCATGCACTACTCCATTGTCTTCTACATTATGCCACATAACCTTTTGAGTCTCCATTTTCTTACATTTCCCACTTATCACTTTACATCATGTGTCATACTTTCTTGAGGCATATGATATTATTGTTGTCATCATTCTCTTGTAGAAAAATCTAGTGAAGTTTTATGGTCTGGTACCATTTTTGGACCATGATTCAGATATTGATCAAATCAAATGTTCTATCATAGAATAGTCTTGAAATAGCTTTTAGTAAGGTCAAATTGCATGTTTACATTCTAAATGATAGTTTACATATTTTGACGGGTCCATTATATGTTATCTTGACTGGTTTGACTGGTTTAAATTAGTTTGATAATATGTGTTGATATACTGAACCACTTTTTGTGATTAGATGATGCGGTTAATGAGAAATTCAAGTTTTCAAAGTTATGAATTTGGGGGAAATTTGAGGGAATAATGAAATAATTAAGGTTAGTGATAAAAGCATACCATAATGTAGTCCACTTCCATAATTCGAATACATGTTTTGAACCCATGAAAAGTTGGGAAATATAATCTGGAATCTATATGTGGTTCTCAGATTTTGATTTAGATGGGTTTGCTTCAAAACAAGTCTTAACTGAACAAAAGATTCTTTGGAAAAAAAAATTTGGTAGGTTGAACTTGGACTTGCTCTAGGGAGTCCAATCAACCTCAAAATGGTATAGTTAGTCATGGAATTTGGCTGGAGTACCTTTTGGAAATTCTAGTTAACCTCAAAGTCGAGCTAATTAAAATGTATGGTTAGTTGGACTTGTCTTTCTAAACCAATGGCCCAACTAAATTTCATAAAAGAAAAATATGCTCAAGAAGGGTGGTTTGATATGTTTAGGTAGATAAACCATATTTTTTATCATAAGAAAAAATGATCATTGTAGATAAATCTTATACAAGTGATAAAAACATAATTGGCAATTATATAACCATTTTACCTTCTAAAACATTGATGTATTTTAAAGAAGGGTTCTTCTATGGTTTTTTTGTGGAGTTGCAGTTCTAGGGTTGCTCCAAGTTGCTTTTCTCTCTCCTATTGGAAACATTAGGTAACATTCCCCTCTATTTAGTAGTATTCTCAATGATATTTTTCATAAGCCACTAGGAATCCCTTTCACTCAAGTGGACTAAAATGATCCCCAATGTTACCTTCTTTCACATCTTCATATCTTGTATGGTACTTACCAGTGAGCAGTAACAAGAGCATACATTGCTGAAAGATTCATAGAACTCTATAGTTTGGCTTTATATGGTCATTTTTTAATGAGTGGTTTGGTCCTATCTTTAGAACTAGAACATGAATGTGACAAATGAATATTCATGTTAAGATATTTGGGGAGTTTTATTTTCCAAAAAAAACATATTAATTGTTTATGAAGAGTTTACAATTATGGAAGTTGTATCTTATCACACGACCTATATGTTATAAAAGTACATTATTTTGATTTGTATGTGTACATTTTTATGATATAGGAGATAAACATGTTATGTGTACTAAATTTCCTAGTGTAGTTCTATTTAGCTCATGTTTATTCTGATCCTTCATATTATCTACATTATGGTTTTTAATGTGAAGTAATGGGCATAAGGTGACATATTTCATTTGGGAATCATGAGTATATTATTATTTTGACATTTCATTTTCTTCTATCAATTAGGGTTGTATGTGATAGATTCTAGGGTTTAGGGTTATAAATGATGTTGGCATGGAAACAGAAAAGGAATGCACAAAAACTAAATTGAATGTTAAGTTATGTTATATATAAATAATATTCAGATTAGCCAATTTTATTTTGTTAACCAAGATAACTTTTTTGATTCATGCTAGCTTACAAAGAGATGATAGTTACTTATGAGATATTTAAATACCCATGTAATTTAACATATCACTTGTAAAACAATGAAAGAAAATATCTAATATGGTGAAAAGGTTAATGAGTTAGATAATAGTAGTTGTTGTTGACTCAAGGTCTAAATTGACTAATCCTTTGTTTTGATGATGACTAAGCCATTACACTTATCTGTGTATAATTCTTCTACTTGAGTGATTTCAAATCAGATAAAACACACACCAAATGCCTAAAAGTGTGTGTGTCCTAACTTGGAGAAATCAAGTCGTACATGCATAAAGATCAAGATTGAAGAATAAATAGTTTTCTCCATAGATCTTTGATGTAAATCTTTTGTAATGATTGTATGACTTGTAATTAATATTAATGGAAATTTAAAGAACTTAAACTGAATATATAAACAATTTTTAGATATTTGTCAAAAGTGATTACAGATTGGCTTGTCGGTCGAGTTTGTCCAAGTGGCAACTCATCCGACAGCCTATCTAGCTCTTAGAAATGCCCATGGTCGACCAAGTTTGTGCTAGTGGCAACTTCACTGATGCCTTGTACTTTGACTTGTCTTATAGTGTTATCGTTCAAGTTACCCAACACATAACTCAGCTCGCAACATTGTTCGGAAAATATTTCTAGCCATTGAAATGTTGCAAACTCAAAAATATACCTGTTAAAATATCTAAAATTGTTAGAATTTGATCCTAAGTATATCAATTGGCTAGTACCCAACCTCAATTATTAATAGGACCCTTGGGCTTCATCTCATGGTTAGCCAGGCACTATAAAGGTCCCTATATTGTAGTAGAGAGTGATTTGTCTACCAAGAGCCTCCATCCACTCTCATGAGGTTAATCACACTCTACATCCATTAGAGTGAGTAGGATATTTGTAAGACAGTTAGTCCTACATGTATATCTTATGAGGCTCTCACTTCCACCACCTCCAAAACTCACTTTTTATGATGAAGATAAAGATTCTCTCTCTCTTAGCTAAAAAGGGTGAAGAAGTAGAGGGAAGGAGGCATATCACATAATCATTTATTACCCAAATCCTAACTCAAAATGACTAAAAAGTCAATGGTGATTGGACCTAGGTACCCATCCCTAGCATGGCATTAACAAAGTGTGCATGCGGATGCATAAATCTTAGCATACATGTATAGATAACAAGAGAAAATCACCAAATCTAAACATTAAACAAGTATCATTAATAAAAAATCTTTCATTACAAGATTTCAAGTACAATTTGAGAGTCAAATATATACAAGTCTGCTTGTGTACAATAGGGATCTTACCATGAGTACACCTGACATAGCTCACCAAGCCCATCAACTCCTAGCCATATCTGAACCTATAAAATATGTGAAATAGTGCGGGTCAACACATGAGGTGTTGAGTACTTGGAAGAACGATAGATATATACAAGCTTTGTACAATTTGAAAAGAGTTGCAGAAGTAACAAACAAGAATAAACTAGTTAAGCATTTAGAAAAACAGGAGCATGTATTTTATGTCATTTTACTCCAATTATACCATCATATCATGTATTCAACAATATCATGTATTCATGAGGCCTTTGACAACTTCCCATCTGAAGAGTCTGTAAGGGTGCTCAAGATTAGCTAACCCTTTTATACGTGAGGGACCTCAAGGCCATCGCTAAGAGCTAACCTTGTTTCTTCATGAGGGGCCTTAGTGAATAAAGTCATTGAGAAAACCTTATTTCAACATTGTATAAAGTATTTTCTATACTATGTTTACAAGTCTCAAAACAACGGCAACAATATAAACATCGAGTACATTACTAGAGTACTACATGGAAATATTGGAGAAAGTAAACTAGTATAAATATGTGTCACAGTTCAAAAAAATCCATAGTCATATAGTTATTAAAGCATGTACCTGATTTCATATAATCATAAACTATCCTTGACCATCTACTAGATCACAATCCAAACCTGGTTAAGAACAAGATCACATACATGTATTAGTTTCTCATCATTGACCCTAATTTGCTTCATTTTAGGATTTTGGCCAAGTTATATTTCAAGTTTCTTAATTACATGTTTGATGATCTTTTATTGAATTAGAGGTTATTGAGGAGGTGTGTTCCAAGATTCATGACATTCCTAGGTTCCATCCATTTTATATGATTATTCCAAGACTTGAGTGACTTATGTACACTTTAGGGTCAAAGAGTTATAATAGAGCAATCAAGGTCAAGAATCATCAAGAAAATTCCAAGCACAAAGTACGACTTAGATCAACAAGGTAGGGACTTTTGAAATACATTCAACTATAGGTGGACATCCGCTAGAGTCTAGGCATTATACTTTAATCATTTGTATCAACCTTTCAACATAAGTTTCATCATTAACATAGTTCATATGCCAGTTGGAGTAGTGATTCAGCCCTATTTTAAGGCTTCATCTTGTGTCATTTTGCATTTCAATCACATCTATACCTATTAGATTACATGTTATTTCCCTCAATATGCATATTTGTGTAAAATGCACTTATGGACATTATTAGTATGTTTTTTAGGCATTTGGACCACGTTTGATGGAAAAGAGAGAGAAGGAGTGATCCTAGGGTTTCTCTACCCTTGGAGAATCCCAAAGTCAAGTCTGATGCTCCCTCAACTACCCCTAGTGGCCAAAGACCCATAGAAGCAAAGATGTCTAAGGAAATCCAAAGAATCAAGCCCAAGTGCAGAGGCAGACATCACCACGACTGTGCAGCAAAGAATGGTCGTGCAAGTGACAGCCACCACGGCCGTGCCACCTAGCACAACCGTGCTACAGAACTGAAGAATGGGCATGGTGTGCACCACAAACACCATCACCTTGCTCACCACGGTTGTGCTACCTAGCACGACCGTTCTACCCTTACCCCACCACGACCGCGGTGACCACCACAGTCATGCCAATTTCAGTGCAAAAATGACCATCAACCTATGATCTTACCATTTTAATTCACATGATCATTATACCCCACCATGACCATGCTCACCCCTACCCACCACATCCGTGGTGATCCACCACGATCATGCTACTCACAAAACCTAGCTACTTTTTCCACTAAATTTCCCACTTTACCCCTACTTGACCTATTGCTTCCTCCCCACCTATATATATGTGGGTGGTGGGTGGAGGCTGAGGTTGAACATCGCTAGATACCTTCTACCACCTCCTAGCTCCCCATTTTTTCCTCTTAGCCATTCCACTCCATTTCCACCTCCATTCCACTCCATTTCACCATTTCCACCACCAAAACACTAGTTTATCCTAGTTTCTACCCATAATCCCCTTCATTCCACACCCTTACATTGTAGAGGAGAGAGGAGGACATCTTGCAGTAGCTGGAGAGGAGGATTTCTCCATCTACACTGAGTTCCATGGCTTCTTCTACCTCTTTCTCCTTTTTTGTATTTTCCATTACCATGAGTAGCTAGGCCCCCTTGGGTGGGTTGTTTGGGGTGTAAAATGTTACTTTGATACCATGTTGAGGGAAAATGACATGTAAACTTTATAATTCTATTTGATAATGATTATGTTCTATTTATATCTCATTCTCCATGGATTGCTTGTTGGTTTGTGTGTGAAATCACTTGTGAATATAGGGAAATTACTTATATGTGTGAATTTTGGGATTTGCCCCTAGGTCCAATTCTCAGATCCCTAGGTTGCCTCCCATCTTCCTACATCCTAATCAATATCTCTAGGCCTAAGTGAGAGTTCTAAGTATCTGGATTAGGTGACTCTAGTACAATTATCATGGAGCCTTCTCAAGGCTAGAATGTGGGGGAATTGGGGGCCAAAACCTACTTTCACCCCCCATTACTACCCTCGGCCCCTAATTGCCCTAGGAATGTCTAATCTAGAAACCTAAACTTGATTAGACCCTAATTGAATTGGACCTAATCCCTCACCTAATTGAGCCTTACAAGGGTAGTAAGGAGTGTTAGGGATTAGTTCCCCTATACACAACCTAGCATATTCATGGCCAGTTAGTAGCTTAGGTTAATTCAATAGAATCTAGCTTGTTGTTTGGTTTGGATAATCTAAATGGAATCATAATGTTCATATGTCACCCCCCCAACTTAAGTGATAAGTACATCCCCTAAACATCCCACATCTTCATTAATTGCTTTAAAACCCTAGTTTTCATCTTCCTCAGCTAGTGTCAGCTTAGTTAGCTCTTTTCTTTCCTAGATAGCTTCTTGCCTTGTTCTTGTTTTGTTTTTTCTAGCTTAGGCCTTTACTTGCTCTTTTGTGTTTCTCTTTATTGCCTGAGTATAACTTTCCTTTTCATATCTAGCTTAATCATTTCCTGCTTACTTAGCCTTAATCTAGTCTAGGATTCACTTAGATTTCAATCTTGCCTTTGATTGCTTTCTTGCTCACCTAGTTTAACAATCAAAACAACCTTTAAATGGTTAACCCTAGTCTCCGTAGTAGGAACCCAGCAAAACTAACCTAGCTCTAGTACCCCCTTTTCTCTCTGTGGATTGACCCTACATTTACCGCCCTCCTATACTACGACACAACCTTGTGCACTTGTGGGATAGTGTCTTGGTAGACATAGGTGTGTTAAGTTAGGTCCTTATAAAATTGAAAGTTTAATCCCCTTGTGTGCCTTCGTCCGTGGAGTTGCATCCATTCAAGTCTCAATTGAGTGGTGTAACGCCATTGGCTGGGGCACACCAACCTTTCCAGCGTCGTTGTCGGGGAGAAAGGTGCTCGGCCTAGCTAGTTAGTTTTGCTTTGACTTTTCCTACTGCCCTCATAATTGCTATTCTTTATTCATTATTCTTTGCATTCTTTGTGTATATTGGTTTACTAACTTGCTTTCTTTTGTTTGGTTGTACTTTGTGCATGTGACAAGCCATTCGGGGGAAAACAAAATGGAAGGCCAAAATGCACCCCACAAGCCGCTTCAAGACTACTTCATGCCTAGCAACTATAAATCGCCAATTGCTAGCAGGGTTGATCAAATGCCAGGGGAGAAATTCTCTATTACTCCATGTCTTCTTGGTCTCCTACCCATATTCTATTGCTCGGAGAGTGAGAACCCCTACAAGCACTTGGACTCCTTTCTTGAAGTATGTTCCACCTTCAGGACGCCAACGGCTAGTGATGATACAATCTGGTTGACCTTGTTCTCTTTCTCCCTTAAAGATAGAGCCAAAGATTGGTATGACTCAAGAAGGGACATCATGAGTTGGAAAATAATGAAGAATGCCTTATTGAGACAATTCTACTCTATAGAAAGGTTAACACAAATGTGGCATGTCGTGACAAGTTTTAGCCAAATGTGCAATAAGCAGTTTCATAATGCATGGGAAAGATTTAAGAATCTTTTGAGAGAGTGCCTGCACCATGAGATCCCTTTGTGGCATCTAGTTCAATCATTCTACTTTGGTTTATATCTAATTGACCAAGACATAGTGAATTCTTCTTATGGAGGGGTTTTCATGGCTAGGCCACCTAAGGAGATATGGCCTTTGTTTGAGCAGTTGGCTGAAGGATCAAGGATTCGAGCTTCTAGCATTATGAATGATGGGGATATGCCTTTGGTGTGACACCTCCTACTCATAATGACTCAAGCCCTCAAGTGATGAATATTTTTGGTGACATGGTGAGATTCATGAAGAATCATGTGATAAATGCTCCTTGCCACCCAGTCAATTCTATTGAGTTCTATGGTGAGTAAAAGAAGACACCTCACTCCTATAGCTACCAAGATCCACAAAGTCCAAAACATAGCTCAAGGTTTGAGGAAGAGGTTATCTCTAGATTGAAAATATTTGATGATGTTCAAAAAATGTTGCAAAGTTAGAAGAGAAAGTAGAACAGCTATCTTCCATAATTGCTCTCTAAGAAGAAAAGTTGTCTTCAAAACCCATCATGAGCTACCATGAAGCAAGTGGACCCATGCCCTCTTCTCAAGTTTTCTATAGTCCGCCTCCCATGCAAGTGTAGCCCATCTACCATTTCCAAGGTGATTCCAAGCTTTATACTCCACCCCCCTCCATCACCACCATTTTCCCAACAATTCACCTTCCAACCTCAATTCTCCCCTCCACCTCAATTTCAACCCCAAGTGTCACCTCCATATCCTCCACAGACACAACTATCTCCCCCTCTCCACCATGAGCAAGGAAGTGTTGTGACAGTTCTAAGGAGTGGGAAATCTCTTGAGCAGCTGATAGGTCAAAGAAAGGTTGACAAAACAAAGCAAAGGCAACCAAGTGGTGATACTATGATTAAAATTGCCGAAGATGATTCAGTGATACATACTATTGATTTTGGGATACCATGTGCTCCACCCTATACTCCATGTGATTTCCCACCATCCCTAGTGTTCCACCTCACATTGATGCAAGCAAGGCAAAAGCCAATGATCCTCCATTCATTGAAGCACTAGATGAGCCATCAAAAATGAAGAGGAGATAAAAGCATAATGTGGATATTCTTGAGGTGTTTTGCCAAGTGAAGGAGAACATTCCACTCGTAGATGCTATCAAGCAAATCCCATCATATGCCAACTTCCTTAAGAACCTATGCACTATGAAGAGAAGGTCAACAAGGAGGATTCCAAAGAAAGTGAAATTGACTGAACAAGTGAGCTTCATCATACAACATTCACTCCCTGTGAAGAGAAAAGACCCAGGAGCCCCACTCATACCTAGATATATAGGGGGACATCACATAGATAGGTCCTTACTTGATTTGGGATCTAGTGTGAATTTGATTTCATACAATGTCTATGTTGAGCTGGGCTTAGGCAAGTTGAAGCTGGCACATTGCACTCTCCAGTTGGCAGATAGATCCATAAAAGTACCTAGGGGTAGAGTGGATGATGTCTTGGTGATGATAGATAAAGAGAAAGGCACAGTGTTCCCAGAGGATTTCATTGTACTTGATGTGGAGCCAGAGGATAGGAAGATTCCCATCATCTTAGGAAGGTCATTCTTGTCTACAGCTGATGTTGAGATTCATGTACGCAGTGACACCAAGATGGTTTCATTCATGGACATGAAGATCAAGATCAACATGTACAAAACCCCAACCCGGCGGGTCCGAGATAGGGATATTGGACATGATCACTTCACAAGTCCGAATGATCATTTGAGAAAAGGAGATCAAGATGGAACAGTTGATGATGATTATTGTGATCAAAGGGATGAGGAAAACCAATTGAGTGCAAATGAGGGATGCATGTTTTGTTAGAATGGACACATGAGAATGCCAAATGGATGAGTTACTGAACAATCGCCAAGAAGCCAAGTTGAAGGCAAGAAACTCAGCACTTGTGGGAGGCCACCCACCTAGTTTTGGGGAAATTTTCACCCAACCCCTCATTTTTTATAATTTTTCTTCATTTTTACACTTTTCTAAGAAAACACACACTTATTTTTAATAGCTTTTGTTTAGTTTTAAGATGTACAGGTGAAAATAGGGTGAAATGAGGAAACTTAGATGAGATTTTGACAAAGTGATCCATGAAAAATCATTTTGGATCAATATTTTGAGTGTTTGATGTTCTTCAAGTTGGGAGTAGTAGCTACAGAGACCACCACGGCCGTGGCCATCCACCACGGTCATGTGAATTAAATCAACAAGTGATCACAGAGAACATAGCCAAAGTTTGAGAAAAAAATTTGACAAGGGATGCACCACAACCGTGCAAGGCAGCATGGCCATGCGGCCTGAAGCCACCACGGTCGTGCTACATAGCATGGCCATGTTGTAGCCCGATTCCAGCAACTTAAGTTAGATTTTACAAAAATTGTAAATCACTTGCTCACTTCTCTGAAAAATAGAACGGTCATGCTCCGCACCCTAGCGACCGTGCAGCACTTCGTGCTCCCTCTCCAACCCTGAAATCTCCACCAAATCACCCCCAAACCATCCCAAATCAATTCCCTACCATTTCTAATACCTCAATCTCTAGATTCCACTCTTTTTCATCCACAAAATCCCACATTTCTCTCCACTCTGCCCCACCATCCCCGTTCTTCAGAGAAATGAATTTTGGTGATTTCTCCTCTGATTTTGAGCAAGGATGAAGCAATTTGCAAAGAAAGCAGTGGAGAAGACTAGGGGTGTCATATCCTACCAAAGAACAACAACCCTGGGTTGACAGAGGCCGAATTGGATGCTTTGGTGGATCCAACTATGGAAGAAGCCTCCACACAGCCATGGTAGGGGACACTATCATTGTCTAGAGCATCACAGCCAATGTCGGCTTCTTCCCAGTCATCTTTCTCATTTGAGAGACCCTCAGTTTCAGCTGCACGGCCATCGGTTTCAGCACCTTGGTCATCTACTTCTTCGCCACCACAACTGCAGCCACGAGCACGTAGGCAACTCATACTAGATGAACAAGAGAATGAAGAGATGCCAGATGTACAACATAATGAGATACCACAGCAGCGACCTCGTCCATAGCCCAAGGTCACCATTGGTAAAGAAAACCAAGCACCCAGAGTGCTTGACATGCAAAGTGATAGCAACTCGCTATGTGTGTCGAGTGATGATGGAAGCTATGGGCTTCTATACCTTTTTCTAGGGTGTGATGGAGAAGATGGGATTATTAGAGGTTCTGACACTGCAGCATGAGTCATACATTGAGCTGACATGACAATTTTTCACCACATTAGAGAAAGTGATTGATGATGGCGAAAATTCCATTAGAGTGATGATTGGGGATAAGAGGTGGGTGATAACCTCAAAGATTCTGAATCAGATTTTTGCCCCCAATGAAGAGATGGCGGACCTCCTATATAGAGAAAGGATAGAGAAAAAATCTAGTTCCACATATCCTATAATGTGGAAACACTTCACTGACCAGAGAACTTTTGTAGTGGGGAAATCAAAGACTAGTGATATTCACAATCATTTTCTCTGTTATGTTCAGAAGGTGTTGGCGAACACCATCTTTAGCAGGTATGAAAACCAAGGCAGCTGTACAAAGAAGGATTTTTGATACTTGGTTGGATGATTTAGGGGAAGCATGTGAACCTTGGACTGTTAATGATTGAACATATGAGGACAATCCCTTCTAAGAGCACAAATCCATTTGTAATGGAAAGGATTGTGACATCTATAGCCACTGCCTTGGGACATGATATTATAGGATACACAGAGGCAGATGGAGAGAAATTGGTTGACTTGAACTACTTAGCCCGCTCTTCAATGATCACCATTGTGGAGTAGAAGATCATTTACCAAGTCAACCCACCATACCCAGGAGTCTCCTTAGAATTGCCCTACCATATTCCACCCCTCATGGAACAATATGGACCCACCCAGGATTTCCTAGATAGATTGAGGAGATATGAGGAGGAGCATTCCAAAGGGGACAGTTTCCCCGAGGTGATATTGATAGAGGGTCTAGGAAATCCCTCACATGCAGCCAAGCAGAGACGGGCAGTGGAAGACAGAGCAGCATGATGGGTGAGATAGTGAGAGGAAAGGACAGGAGCGTCAGAGCCACAACAGCCTTCGATGAATGCATATGACATGGCCACCATTCATGAATAGCTGGAGGGCATTCAGGTGACGTAGGATAGGATATTACACACACATGAGGGTTTTTAGCGTACTCAGGATGCCTTGTGGTTAGTCCACCAGCAGATGAATTATCAGGTCAACCACCTATACCAGTTCTAGCATGCCCAGGTACAAAGGAACCCCTAGTGGGGGGAAGATTGGTGGAGTTCACTATCAGTATATCAGGACAACTATCCACCTCCATAGTCAGACTACTGGGGTTCCTACTACCAACATCCTCCACTATAGGGAGGACCACCGCCACTACAGTGATCATCTACCCTATCATTCCCAGACTTTAGTGTCATGCTGAGGACAGCATGATTCAAAAGTTTAGGGTGGTAGGGTGATATGTCCTATCTCATTTTCACTCTTATTTTGCATTTCACCTACCATTTACTTTTGTTTATTTGCTTTTGCTTTCTTTAGCTTAGAATCTACCTGCTTTGCATATATGCATGCCATGTAGTTACTTTCTTGCAATTTTTATGTATTTTTTTAAAAAAATGTCTTTTTGCCATGCATTGTATATCATGTAGATTTTTGGTAATTTTTGCATGTTTTAGCTAGGATTTGCTTGTTTACTGCTTTAAGTTCAATAATATAGGCTTAGATGTGATTGAAGGCAACTTGGCACTGTTTTGGCCAATTTTGCCCAAATTTGAGATTTCTTGCCTAAAAATGTGTTTCGACCAAATTTCTACTTTTTGGATTAAAAATGATGACCTTTGACAAATGCTAGTGAATTATCATTGTTTATCACTAAATGGTTTCAATTCTTAGCTTTTTACATGTGCACCACTTCTCTTGTGTTTGTGAATGATTTGGTTGAATTGTGACTTGATCAAGCTATGAGCACTTAGTGCCTGTGAAATCACTTGATTGAAGTATCAATTTCAGGTTGTTCATTCATGTGGTGTGACATTGTTGGATGAAGTGTTGGATTAATTTTCATGTCAGATACCATATGTTGTGAATCACGCCAGTGACCCCTCTTTTACCCGACTATTCACTCACCATCTTCTTACCCCTCCACCTCATGAAAGGATGCCAAAGTGCACATATCAGCCGTGTCCACCTCCAAAAGTTTGGGGTGGCCACATCTACATCTCACTACTTCACTCTCATCACCATATGCCCTATCTACTCTAAGGGCAAAGAAAAAAAATGCAAAAAGAAAATGAAAGGTGCTCCTTTTTAAGAGCATCTAAGTAAAGAAAGGATGAGTGCTCTATGTAATAGCACTCCAAAATCTTACTGCAACCCTTTCTTCCATTTTCATACCCATTGAGCTAGGAAACATCAAAACTAGCTCATTTTGCCCTTTTCCGTAGCCACGTGGGTCATTTGGTCTGATTTGAAACATAAGGTTGAAAGCATGAAGGTGAAACAGCACTCCTAGTCATCCTTGATTAACACCATCATGAAATGGTCTACCTGGAACTACATGAAAGAAATATGGATAGCTTGTGTGTTTTATGCACTATATTTGAAGTTCATATGCTTTGTGCTCTTTTCATGATTAGTTTGTGAAAGTAGGAGAGGAGAGAGGTGGAATGCATGTACTTAGTCACTATTGATCCCATTAAGAAATAATCATCCTTTACATTGCATTTGTCATTTTTGGATTGTGGAAAAATTGCAGAGAGATTGAGTTGGAGCATACTTGAGGACAAGTATGTTTCAAATTTGGGGTGGTGATTCAGCCCTATTTTAGGGCTTCATCTTGTGTCATTTTGAATTTCAATAAATCTATACCTAGTAGATTACATGTTATTTCCCTCAATATGCATATTTGTGTAAAATTCACTTATGGACATTATTTGTATGTTTTTCAGGCATTTGGACCATGTTTGATGGAAGAGAGAGAGGAGTGATCCTAGGGTTTCTCTACCCTTGGAGAAGCCCAAAGTGAAGTCTGGTGATCCCTCAACCTACCCCTAGTGGGCAAAGACCCATAGAAGAAAAGATGTCCAAGGAAATTTGAAGAATCAAGCCCAAGCGCAGCAGCAGACAGACCACGGCCGTGCAGCAAAGAATGGTCGTGCAAAGTACAACCACCATGGTTGTGTCACCAAGCACGACTATGCTATAGAACTAAAGAATTGGCTTGACATTGCACCACGTCTACCATCACCATGCTCATCACGGCCATGCAACCCAGCATGACTGTTCTACCCTTATCCCACCATGGTCGTGGAGAGCACCACGGTCATGCCAGTTTCAGTGCAAAAATGACCATCAACCCGTGATCTTACTATTTCAATTTGCATTATCATTCTACCCCACCACGACCGTGCTCACCCCTACCCACCATGGTCGTGGTGATCCACCATGGCCATTCTACTCACAAAACCTAGCAACTTTTTCCACTGCATTTCCCACTTTACCCCTACTTGACCTATCGCTTCCTCCCCACTTATATATATACCCATTTTCTCCCCTTAGCCATTACACCTCCATTTCACCATTTCCACCACCAAAACACTAGTTTATCCTAGTTTCTACCCATAATCCCCTTCATTCCACAACCTTGCACCTTGGAGCAGAGAGGAGGACGTCTTTCAGCATCTGGAGAGGATGATTGCTCCATCTACACCAAGCTCCATGTCTTCTTCTACCTCTTTCTCCTTTCTTTTTGTATTTTCCATTTCCATGAGTAGCTAGGCCCCCTTGGGTGGGTTGTTTGGGGTGTGAAATGTTACTTTGATACCATGTTGGGGGAAAATAACATGTAAACTTTATAATTCCATTTTCTAATGATTATGTTCTATTTCTATCTCATTGTCCATGGATTTCTTGTTGGTTTGTGTGTGATATCACTTGGTAATTTAGGGAAATTGCTTATATGTGTGAATTTTGGGATTTGCCCCTAGGTCCAATTCTCGGATCCCTAGGTTGCCTCCCATATTCCTACATCCTAATCAATCTCCCTAGGCCTAAGTGAGAGATCTAAGTAGCTAGATTAGGTGACTCTAGTGCAATTAGCCTAGAGCCTTCTCAAGGCTAGAATGTGGGGGAATTGGGGGCCAAAACCCTACTTTCACCCCCCATTACTACCCTCAGCCCCTAATTTTCCCTAGGAATGTCTAATCTAGAAACCTAGACTTGATTAGACCCTAATTGAATTGGACATAATCCCTAACCCAATTGAGCTTTGCAAGGTAGTAGGGAGTGTTAGGGACTAGTTCCCCTATACACAACCTAGCATATCCATAGCCAGTTAGTAGCTTAGGTTAATCCATTAGACTCTAGCTTGTTGTTTAGTTTGTATAATCTAAATGGAATCATAATATTCATATGTCACCCCCCAACTTATGTGATAAGTACATCCCCTAAACAGCTCACATCTTCATTGATTACTTTAAAACCCTAGTTTTCATCTTGCTTATCTAGTGTCAGCTTAGTTAGCTCTTTTCTTGCCTAGATATCTTATTGCCTTGTTCTTGTTTTGTTCTTTCTAGCTTAGGTCTTTACTTGCTCTTTTGCTTTTCTCTTTCTTCCCTTAGTGTAAATTGCCTTTTCATATCTAGATTAGTATTTTCCTACTTACTTAGCCTTAATCTAGTCTACAATTAACTTAGATTTAAATCTTGCCTTTAATTGCTTTCTTGCTCACATAGTTTAACAATCAAAACAACCTTTAAACCCTTAACCCTAGTCTCCGTAGTAGGAACCCAACAAAACTAACCTAGCTCTAGTTCCACCTTTTCTCCCTATGGATGGACCCTACACGTACCGCCCTCCTATACTACTACATGACCCTGTGTGCTTACGGGATAGTGTCTTGGTAGACGTAGGTGTGTTAAGTTAGGTCCTTATAAATTCGAGTGTTTAATCCACCCGTGTGCCTCCATCCACGGAGTCGCATCCATTCAAGTCTCAATTGAGTGGTGTGTAATGACATTGGCGGGGGCGCACCAAGTAGCATAAGACTTGGGTGGAAATCCATATCAAGCAAATCTTAAGGATTAGAGTACTCTAATTTGGAAGGAGAAAATGCATGGGATTAACTTTCACATAAATATTGGGACATAAGAGATACAAACAAGTAATAGAAACTGCATAAGGCAGCCACTAGGTTAATTAGGGTTATACACACCATCATAGGTGAAGGGTATGGGGGATGACCTTAGGCATTAAGGTCACTCTACATCATAAGCTTACTTCTTTCAGAAATATAAAATAGTGTGAAGCACCAAGGGGGTCCACATCATCATTTGATCTAAGGTACTCAATGCCATACATGGGTCACATTCATGCATATCATGGCATAAGGACCAAACAAGAACATAGAGGGATCATGGGAATGAAATATTTTATGAAGGGGCCACATATTATTGATTTCTAGATAAATTAGACGTTAGGTGTCATTAGATACCAAGATTAACAAACTAGAACCAAGATCATCATTAAAGTCTCATGATAAGCCACATTCATGTGTTAGAGTCGACCATAGGGTAAAAGAGATTATTAGGACCCAAATTGTAACAAGAGTACATAGAAGATATTGATCTAATAATTTGAGATGTTAGGGTGCACAAAATATCTCAACTTTATCATGATTATGCATTAAATATGGTCAAAGTAGTCAAAGATCACATCTTTTAGAAAAATAGGAAAACTAAGAGCATAATTAGGTCATAAAACTATTCCTAGATTGTAGATATTTTCGAGACAATCAATTTGGTATATAATTTTACCTATTTTTATTAAGGGAGGGGGGAGATATGCATTTTATAGGTTTTGCATTAGAACTTAGCAAAACAAAGCTAGGTGTTACCTTTAATCATGTGCCTGATTCAGACTACCGATATTGAATCTAGTGGAACCTGCTGGCCAAGACCCATGGCCACATGGTTGGTAATCATTTACCTCTCCTAGCCTGCCTAGCAACCCCTAACCACCCATTACCAGTCTTCCATTGTCTCCTACAGCTACGAGCCACTCTCTATCGGCCCATATCGCCTGCCCAATGTGAGCGTAACTTAGCCACACACTGGCGCCAAGGTGGTTGGGCATGTCGGATCACCTGTCGACAACCTGACTGGGAGTCAAGGTGACCTCGTATGATGTCACCCATGCTAGGCTTGTCTCCATAGCGTTGTGGCACCTCCTAGTCATGTCCAAGGTGTTGAATGGTGGAGGTGCCAAAGTTCCTAGCCATGGCAGCAACTAGGGTATCCAAGGAAGAAGAAGGTGGAGAAGGGGCTTCTTAGGTGTTAAAATAAGGGGAAAAGAAGGGAAATGAAATGGAATGACGAGATGGGGTGTTTGGGTTATCAAAAACCACAAAAGAAGTGAGAATATAGGGGATTGGTTGTTCCAAAGGCACCTTGTATGACTAAAGGTACAAGACAACCAAGGGGTGTCAGATCATGGGTCCGTGATCTAATGGTCAATGAAGGAGAAGCATATGGTTTGCAGGGATGGGGTGGTGGCTGGGCCACACCCCCTTTGATGGGTTTGCATCTGATCGACCCAACTAGCCCAAAAAGATTAAAATTTAGAGTTAAAATAGAGTAAATCAAGGCAATTTCAAAGCTTCATAACTTTGGCTACAAATATCTAGTTGAGGAAATTTTTGCACCGTAGGATTTATAATTGAGTCATTTACAATGAGAAATGTAATAGGGAGTAAGTGATCATACTAATTAGGTTCAATTAAATTGGGAAGATGATAACAAACTAGAAGTCATATATACTTGATATTGTAATATAAGTCACATATAGTGAAATTGATTATTGACGTGATTAAATTGGGGTATCACAACACCCAAAGCATGAAATCATATCCAATTGAGTAAGAAGTTCATTTGATGAGAGAGAGAGTACAATAGAGGAGAGAGAAAAGTCAGATTGTCACATCCTTACCTACTTAAAAGATATTTCATCCTCAAAATTTGTCCATGATCATACTTAAGAGTCAAACTCTATATCCCTCATATCTAAGTATCCAACCTTAGTTGTCAAGGCATTCTCTGTCATGGGATTCACACTTAGGTGGTCATGATTAAGGATGTACCCATCACAATACTACATTTTACTTAAGATTCCATCATGTTATAACATCATTTTAACATTAGGATTTTTGCATCCCTTACAATGATTACATTAAGGTTTTTATTCACGTACTAATATGAGCTTGAGGTGTGTTATAAATTCTTGAGGTTTGTTTCAAACTCTATGTTATGAATTTCTAAAACAAACATGTTCATCACCATGAGTTCCAAACAATATTAGTATTGAGCATGTATATCATCATTACACTAGATTTCATGCATGTTTTAGTTTTCCCTCAAAATTTTACCAACTATCCCCATTTGCGTTCATCATTTCTCATTTTAGGTTTGAAATTCAGCATTATATTCATGATTATTCAAGTTAATATTTCAAGACGTCATTGTAACAAGCTCATGATTCCAAATTTACATCTTTTATGTGAGGTGCGATTTCATATTGTCTAGGTTATGAGAGTGACTTATCTTACACATATTGAATTTCATCTTAAGTGAGATTATTCCATATTACAAGCATAATTTGAGGAACAACATTATCATAAATGTTAAGGTTTCATAAGTATCTCACTTGCATACCAAAGGAGCTCCACAAGCTTAGGACATTCAAGCGAAGACATATCTATGTCTATCACCATCTTCCCATAATACAAGATTTCTACCCAACTTTCAAAAATAAGGGAAACCACTAGAATCTTTCACATGGAACTAATATCTGAGTATGAGGCTCATCAAGAAGATCACATATCATGTACATCATCTTACAATTTGTTGACATCTCCCTCACCTATATAGAAAACATCATATATTCAATTGTCTCTTTCTCCAGGGTTAGTATTTTCATAGGAAATCTAGGCATCAACATTATCAAGGGACCACACTATGTGACTTGATGCATGTGTTTTTAGTTGCATTTTACATGCATTTTTACATGTGGTTTAACATTAATATTCTCACATTTTGACATGTTTTAAGCCATATTCTACGTTTAGCATGTGAAAGTTATTGTGCATCAATTGATCTATTTTTACATGCATTTTACATGTATTTTACGAATTTAAATAATTATAATAATTATTTGTCTAATTAATTTCTCATTTGATTGCAGATAATTATTATATCCAGGAGTAGAGTCGATGGTACCAACTTTCAACTCGGTACCACCGACATGGCATCAGAGTCGATATATAATTTTGTTCCAAATCGAGAAGGAAATAGTAAAAAGTCAGTGGTACTGACACAGAGACATACGGCCCAGATTAAACACACTTCATTAATGAATTTAACATTATACAAAATATTATATATATATAACTTTTGACCTAAAGTGCATACGTCGGCTGAAAACCACACCATTAGATAGAGAATCTCGTTCTCTATCGGGTGGGTGCGAAAACCTAGGTGAAAGGAAGAAGAAAAGTGGAGGAACCCTATCC
Organism: Alisma plantago-aquatica; assembly: GCA_963693085.1. Taxonomy (NCBI): domain Eukaryota; kingdom Viridiplantae; phylum Streptophyta; class Magnoliopsida; order Alismatales; family Alismataceae; genus Alisma; species Alisma plantago-aquatica. Next base: position 592,330,340 of record OY856412.1, on the reverse strand, counting down.
AACGGACCTTGGAGACGTTTTGGCGGTGGAGACGACAGCGGAACGGCTTCATATTCTCCAGATCCCTTCCTCTACTCTTTCTCCTATTTACTTTATCTCAAAATCCATGTTTTGCATATTCTCGAGTTATTGTGATACCATGAAAATAATGTTCGGCTAATTTCTATAATTCCTTAGGACCCGGGAGTAGCCTGGGTATGCATTGTATTTGACTTTTGCACATTAATATAGTTTTTACTTCTATTTTATGGATATAAATTTGTGGAACCTTATGATCTATTTGTTCTTGGCCGACATAGATAGATAGATAGATAGATAGATCTTTAATTACTTTGGAAGATAGATTAAAGATTGGAAAATCATTAATTTACACTATTTTAAGCATCCTTTGGGAAAGGTGGCGTACGAATAGTGGGAAGAAACACAGAGGTATCGCTAATGCACCTAAATTAAGGTATAAACTACTATGGGAGTAGAGTTGACTTAGTATTAGGTAGTGAATTACACCACGGAAGGGGTGATTCTTGCTACATGCTTTCTATCTAGGGTTAGGAGTGATATATATTGATGTGTAGAGGTTAAATATAGTGTATTTCGTGGTGAAACCATCGTTCTAAGGAATTCACCTTTAATTCATTCTTCAAATTGTTTAATTTTGTTTGCTTTTTACTTTCTTTTAATTCAAACAATCAATTTCAGTCTTTCTTTAGGTCTAGTTGGTTGAGTCATAATTAGTAGTAGTCTCTGGAAAACAATTCCCTGAGTTCGACTTGGGCCTCACTGGCCTTTAGTACTTCGATACGTAGACTTGCGTTTGCACGCATGGTTTACATGTGTCAAGTTTTTGGCACCGTTGCCGGAGAATCGGTAACACCAGCACTACAAGTGTTGTGACCGGCCACTCTAGGCCATTTTTTCTTTGTATTTCTTTCTTTTAAATTTTACTATTGAACTTGTTATGCTTGATTTTTATTGCTTAGTACCTTTGATCTACATAATTTCTTTTATCATATGTAGGTACTTTAGCAATATGGAGGCGCAATGTATGAATGGATTGATGATGGAGTTAATTGCGCTAGTGAGAGACTTGACATGGAAGGTATGAGCCTTGATTCCCTATCAAGAAGATGACAAGTATTCAGGGCAAAAGAGAGGCTACAAGTGCAATGAGCGGCCATGGCATGCTAATTTCTATTCGTCTTGGAGGGGTCCAAATTCTTTTGTGTCGGATGAGTATCAATATATGCCACCATAGCCACAACACAAAGATGATGAGGATGGACATTTAAACATGAATGTTCAACTTCGCATGATGATATCAAGGAATGAATCTTTTGTTAATCAAAACAAATAGGTTTTGGAAGAAAGAGGCTCTCCTCTCAATAGTTTACAAGCCAAATTAGCATAGCTAGTTTCAGACGGGGCAGATCTCAGGAAGTCATCACAGCAAAGTAATATGGGGTCAATTGAGCCAACCCATTGTCACCAACAAGTCTTCAGTGTTTCTATTGTCAAGGAGGAGTGTGCCATTGAGGAGATACCAGATCAACCTATACCTCAGCCCGAGCCTGTATTTGTGCCACAAGTCCCTTTTCCTAACAATTTGTATGGAAGACCAGGGGGATACAAAAATCCCACAAAGAGCACAAAGGCGAGTGCTCCGAGCAAGAAGAAGGAACTTGTAGTGAAGGAGCAACCTCATGTCACTTCAGCTAGGATAGATGCTATTACAGAGTGTGTCTATGATTCAAGCTTAGGGGGGACAACCCCTAAGGACATATACAAGAAGGATAGCGTCAATTCAACCTTAGTGGAGGAGATGCCCAAGTTGTTGTACATTCCTCCACATAGACGTTTATGGCAGCCATATGTTCCAGCCCTGACTAGTCTGATGGAAAAGGATGTTGAATTCAACTTTCATCAGAGATGTTTAAAGGCTTTTGAGATCTTAAAAGAAAAACTCATATCCGCACTGGTTTTGCAGGGTCCAGATTGGAGCCAACCTTTTGAGTTGATGTGTGATGCATCAGACTATGTTGTGGGGGTGGTGTTGGGGCAACGCCTAGACAAAGTTCCTAAGGTCATATATTATGCATCTAAAACACTTAATGATGCACAACTTAATTACACCACAACTAAAAAAGAGTTACTTGTTGTTGTCTTTGCTTTTGAAAAATTTAGACAATATCTTGTGGGAGCAAAAGTGGTGGTGTGGACTGACCATGCGGCTATCAAGTACTTGTTGTAGAAGAAGGATGCTAAACCAAGATTGATTAGATGGATCCTTTTATTGCTGGAGTTTGATGTTGAGGTCAAGGATAAAGCATGGATAGAGAATGTGGTGGTTGGCCACATATCTCGATTGGAGAGGGTAGATGACAAGGATATGAATATACTCATTCTAGAGACTTTCCCTGATGAGCAATTGTTCACAAAACTTAATAACTCAATAACTCATAACTTGAACTCAGGCTCAGCTAACCGCCCGCCCATGAAATGGAGTCAGGGGCGATTCCTTTAGTGGGTGCATGACGTTAAACAAGGGTGCTTGTTGGGAGGCAACCCAGCCATTAGGATGTTCGTTTCATTCATTTACATTAAGTTGTTTTAGTATTACTTAGTTTTTTCAATTTTATGTAAAAATGATACCCTGGTTTGTTTGTTAAGTGTGCAGGCTGTGGCTGAGTCAGTGCCACCGACTTCCAAGTCGGTGGCACCAAGATAGGGTCAGAGAGATGGGCAAATCGGCTGACACAATTCGGTGCCACTGACACACATGTCGGTGCCACTGACACTTCTAAAGAAAGTGTTGGAAATTGGACGCGGCAAACTGATAAGTCGTCGGTACCACCGACACCCAAGTCGGTGGCACTGACTCAACTAGTGCTCTAGGTTCGGTGGGTGCATCAGTGCACCCCCAAAAAAATCGATTGAGAAAAATCAGTACCACCGACAAATCATCGGTGCCACCGACCAGAGAAAACACCGATCTGTGGGCTCCATCATTTATGGCCCAAATGTGTTCCAAGTGGATGATTGGCAACAACGATCCCGCCCAAAAGTCGGTGTCATCGACTCATCAACAATCCACCAAGTCCAGATCGTGCACCGACAGTCGTCGATGCACTGAGGGTTTGGATCTACTGCCAGAAGTCAGTGCCTCCGACCCGATCATAGCAGGGTGGTGCCAAGTTATAAAAGGAAAGTAGTGGTTTTGTTTTCTCTCACAACTTGAAGAACTACTACTCCCTCATGCACAAGCGACTACTCCGAGCATCCACAAGCTTCATCGAGCTCTTCTTTTCTCAATCTCCTTCCCTGATCACTTCATCATCATGGTGAGAAGAGGAGGACCCCCTGGCGGACTGACACCACGACCCCGACTCAGCCACCCTACGACAGAAGTACGAAAGGTCTATAAGGAGCTTTCCAAGAGGTCATTTGCTCTGACGAGATACGACGATCGATAGTTGTTGGAGGACATGGGCTTTACTAACAACATGGCTGTCATCCTCGAGTGACAAGAGTTGACAGAAGGTCTGTGAGCCACATCTTTGGTGGATGGCCAGCATACAAGGAAATTGTGATTGAGTTCATGGCGTCCCTTGAGATATTATCACTCCCGATCAATCACGCGCGTCAAGCGGTGAATGGAGAGAAGGAAAGGTGGACTTCCACCTTTACAACACCAACTACTCCCTTACTCTCCATGCCTTCAACGACATCTATGGGTGGCTGCATGTGCCTTGCCGCCAGCCCGAGAACATCGATTTCGACGCCATCTGGAAGGATCTTGTGACAGTGTCAGAGGTTAAAAAGCTAAACTTCCACCATATTTCCTTGGCAGACCTTGAGCATCCCTTTGTTCGAGTGCTTCATCGTATGCCCACCAACACGCTATTCACCAAGTCAAACCAAGGGCAAGCAAAGGTACAAGTGCTGGACTTGTATTTTCTATATCCACTTTTGGAGGGAAGGTTGGTCAACTGTGAAGCATTCTTCCTCCAACATATTATTGCGGTGAGGGGCAATATCAGGCGAGCCACACCTATACTTTTGGGGGGACTTATCACCCCCATTTCTCTTTACTTGGGCCTCGATCTTTCTACTCTGGAGTCGTTGAATTCCAGACTCTACGTCAACTGCCTTCATTTCAAGAAGGCGGGCCTCATCACTGTGGAAAACAACACACTATATGCCATATGTTTGGTCGATGATACTTTCTACAAGCGATGACTCCCTGATCCTATCTTCAACATCAGACAAGTCAAGCATTATAGATGGCCGGACATGGATGATGACAATGAAGACCAAGGAGGAGATGATAATGATGAGGAAGAGGAGTCAAGTGACGAAGTGGAGGAGGTTGATCCCACCATTCCTATGACACATCGAGTTTCTCCACGGAAGCGTCCTCGACATTATGCTATCTCGACATCTTCTGCCCTACCACCCTCTCAAGAAGGAGAGGATGCTTATTCTATGGCGGGTATGTATTCTATGTTGCAGGACATCCAGACACATCAACAACATAAAACCTAATCTCTGGCTGGCATTCAACATGTGCAAGGTCGGCTATATAGCAGCCAACAGGCGATCTATGAGAATGAACGTCTTCTCTTGGCCAACTAAGAGAACATGCATCAGCGGCTACAAAGGATGGAAAATTGTCAGCAACCGTTCTTTGACCATTACTAGAGCCAGAGATATTTTGGAGGTTACCTGATGCCACGGGATATGTCGTTGTCTGATCCGACCTTCCAGGGGATGTTTCCTCCCCAGGACCCCACTTAACCACCACCATTTTAGTCGGGTATCACTGTTCCACCCCTTAAGTTGGGATTTTGATTATGAGGCCATAGTCATATTCAAGCTTAGGGGGGTGATGGAACAACTTCTATCTTAGTTTTTTTTCTTTTATTTTAGCTTTTTGTTTGTTTTATTTTGAGAAAAATTAGTTAGTTTTTTGGTTAGTTTTTCTATTATGTAGGATCTACAGTCTATCTAGTGTAACATGTGGAGTATTAAATGCATGGTTTCATTTGAGAATATCAATCTCTAGGTTGGGTGCATAGAAAAAAAATTATTTTAAGAAAATTTTAAAATTTTTGTGAGCTTATCTTGTGAGTAATCGAGTCACATAACTGAGGAAGTGCTTGATTAAGTCAGCTCCAGGACATTAGAACATAAATGACCATTTAATTTGTCCAAGAAAAGTAATCGACAAGGATTGTTGAGCCTAAACTGATCAAACACTAATGTGACCTTAAACTTAAATTTAAGAAAGAAACCCCTTGATTACCCTATACACAGGTCATTAGAGAGGGACATATGATTTTCTCTAAAGGTTCTATCTCTTAGTTGTGTGATCTCATCCACCACATACTTTTGATTCAAACTCCACCATAAGAGGATTGAGCACATGTTGTCATTCTTTCTCTTGTTTGTATTTGCATGTCATAGTAGATCTTGCATATAGTTGTTTGCATGTGTGGGAATAAAAATATATATGAAAAACATACGTGTACAACAGTATTTTGGTACATGTTTTGTAGTTGCATGACATCTTATTCTTGTAGTTTCATATGCATGACATGTCATCTTTCAAAGATCATGTCTAGCTTCTTCTCTATTATAAAAAGGTAGTGATGGAGCCCATTCCCTGAAAAGGAAGCGAAAAAAAAGCATTAACGTAAATCATATGTGTAGTGCGACTGGAAGCTTAAAAAATGAAATGAAGAAAAAATATATATATTTATATATCTGGAGTATAATGTCAGAAAAGGAGGAAACAAGGGCATAATTCTACCTAATCATAAGGAAGAGTTAGTACATGATGTAGTCTTGGATATATCGTCTTACATTGAGATGAAATGGTAGTTGCATGCATCATTCCACCCCAATGATTAGGCATTAGGAGCATTCTATAAATTCGCATCATCATAGGTCCATCATGATTTTTGATTGCATGAATGATTTTATGTGCTCATGATTCTTCCATAGCCACCTATACCAACTACCCGTTGCTCTTATTGGTAGGCTACTCAGATGATTGTCTCCTCTTTAATTATCTATCAGGAGAACTGCTTCCATGTAGACGGTAGGTAGAGAAAAGAGCAACGTAGATAGGAGATCACACGATGCATCAAGTATGGACTAAACGAGTCTATCATATTAACTGCTTTAACTGATAGTGTCTCATTAATTGGGGGGTAGATATCTTTGATAGAGGTTTTTGGTCACCTAGATGGCAGTTAGTGTTCAGTGGTCAGTAAAGGCCAGAAGAAGGACTGAAAGGTGGGGACTTTTTAGATGTACCTTATGCACTTATGTCCTTCAGCTGACTTATCTCAATCAGATCCAAAGGTGTTGTTGCTCGAGGATGAGCAAAATTTCAGCTTAGGGGAGTTTGATGTACGGGTTTTGAGTCATTTATTACAAGCCCATTTTATATTTTTCTTATGCATTTGTTAGTCAATTCATTGATCACATTTGCATAAATCTTTATAATTGGCTTGTATAATCTATTTGCATCAAACTGTGACTATTTCATCATAATTATATTATTTTATACATTTCTCAACCTTATACATGATCTCTGTGCATTTTTAGGATCTTCCAAGTAATTGAGGAGTCAGTGCCATTGACCATCACAGTCGGTGCCACTGAGATGACATCAGGGACCGGGCCTTAGATGACCAAATGAGTCGATGGCACCGACTGCAATAGTCGATGCCACTGAGAGAGCTCAGAGAGGCAGAGGAAATATTCACATCAGCTTGGTGCCACTGACTTCCAAGTTGATGGTACCGACCTTTCCAGAGCACGATCAGATCCCATTGCCGTCAGTGCCACCGACATCCAGGTCGGTGCCACCGACCCTGCCGGATTTCAGCAATCTACATTGATCGTCCCGATCCAACAGTCCATGTTATGTGGTACCTTAAGTGACCTGGGACAAACAGGGACGACGACCAAACCGAAGGGCATCATTTTTGCACCGCACGATGGCCAGATAAGAGAGGAAGAGAAGCACAGATCCGAAGGACATCAACTGGGAGATTCGAGCACCTCCGATGGATGATTTTGCTGCCAGAAGACTACAGAACGTGTGTTTCTCGAGGAGGATCATCTGGAGCACCTTCTTTCTAGGGGTTACACAAACTTCCTTCATGTTTCCCACATTTTCTTCTCTCCTTCTATGTATTTGCAACTGAAAATCATGCGGGGCTACACCCCTCTTTTCCTTAGGACCCGGGAGTAGCCCAGGGAATCGTTGTATTGATTGCCTACATGATTTACTATAAATTTCTCTTTATTCCCGGATATATAAGTGTGGATTTGAACAATTTATCACTGCTTGATCGTCATCGATAGGATTTACTCCAGAAGGGGGATTAAAGGTTAGAAAATCATAACTTGTACACTTTCCTACGCGTTCCTTGGAAAAGTTAACGTACAGTCAGTGGAAAGAACCCAGAGTTTTCGATAATGCACCTAGATTAAGAGATAAATTACTACAGACGTTGAATTGGCTTAGATCTAGGTAGTGAATTACACCGCGGAAGCGGGCAATTCTGACTACAGGCTTTCGATCCAAGGTAGGGGTAGGAATTTATATTAATTCAGTAGAAATAAGATACAACGAGACCTCGTGGTGAAATCAGTTACCCTAAGGAATTCATTCCATTCGAATCAACCGTTTTTAATTTTCTCTTAATTTTCTTTTGTTTTGTTCAAAATCAATTCAACCTTTTTAATCGGCTTAGCTAATCGCACCATAGTTAGTAGTAGTCACTGAGACTACATCTCCCTTAGTTCGACTCGGGCCTCACATAGGTCTATATTACTCGACGCGTGCACTTGCATTTCTACGCATGGTTTTGGCGTGTCAAATTTTTGATGATGTATGAACAAATTGTCATTATTTTGAAATCTAATGGGTTATTTTCTTTGTCATTTGTGCTTAATTGAATATCTTTTTAATACATATTTTGCCAACTTAGTAAAAATCACTTGTGCAACATTTCTTATATTTTTGCATGTATTTACATGCATTTTACATGTTTTAATTATTATAATAATAATTTGATTTTATTCATTGATTATTTTATTGCAGATAATTATTATTTACGAGAACAAAGTCGATACCACTGACTTACAACTTGGTGGTACCGACATGGCATCAAAATACAAATATTTTTTTGCTCCAGATCGAAGAGCAAAAGGATTTTTTACTGTGAAGAAGTCGGTGGTACTGACTTCCAACTCGGTACCACTGACTCAGACGCTGCAGACCAAATTTTAATATGTTAAATCTAACACATATTGTATTAAAAATTATATTTTAGGTTTCCTCTTGACCTAAACATGTACGACGGCTATAAAAGGCACTATTAGAACCACAATTGAAAGATCTATCAGAGGAGGATGATATCAAAAGCGAAAGGAGAGAGAAAAGTGGAGGACCCCTACCTGGTGGACTAAAAAGATATTTTGGCAGCAGAAATGACGGCGGAATGACTCCATCTCCTCCAGATTTACTCAACTCTTTCTCCTCTTTTTAGTATCTCGAAATCCATATTTTGCATATTTTTTATCTATGGTGATACCATGTCTCGCATATTTGGCTAATCCCCTTAATTCTTTAGGATCCGGGAGTAGCCTGAATATACACTACAATTGAATTCCATACATTAATATCAAGTTGTCTCTTTAGTACTGGATATAATTCTATGAAAGTTTCATGTTCTATTTGTTCTTGATCACCATGAATGGATTAATAGGCGCTTAGTCATCTTGGGAGAGTGATTAAGGGTTGGAAAGCATAGAATTACTCGTATATTGCACCCTTTGGGAAAAGTGGAGAATATACGAGGGGAGAAACCCAAAGTATTGATGTAAAGTACCTAATTAATCAAACCAATAACTGCGGGAGTGGGTTTGGTATTAGTATAGGTAGTGAATTACACTGTGAAAGCATGTGATTCTGGCTACAGGCTCCTTATCCAGGAATTGAGATAATAGATTTTAGTGTGTGGGATAGATCGTTAGTGGTATCCGTGGTGAAACCACCGTTCTAAAGAATTCATTATATTTCTGATTTACTTAAACCATTATTTTGTTTACTTTTGTGTTAGTTTGGTAATTCAAATCAATTCAAACATTCATCACATGCCTTGTTGATCAATCCTAATTAGTAGTAGTCTTTAACATCACAACTCCCCGTGTTCGATAACTTGGGACTCATAATCCCATATTACTTCGACACATACACTTGCGTATTACACGCACGTTATATGCATGTCAAGTTTTTGGCGTCGTTGTCGGGGAGTTGGGATGGTTAACACTATAAAAAGTTAGGATCGGCCACTCTAGGCCATTGTATTTATTTTCCTATTTTTTATATTCTTCCCATTTTTGATTACATAAAACTTTGATGTTATTTTAGGCATTGTACATATTCATCTAAATATCTTTGTAGTTAGTCTTCTTTCATTTTAAAAAAAAAGTAAAAAAAGCACATGGCATGTATTTGTTCTGAGTGTGGAAATGCACATGTAGGTTATAGATGCCTGAGTCCACCTTCATTACATCATGAGAAAATCTTAAAGGAAATTCATCATGAGCATATTAGGATTTTAGTTCAATATGTTTTAAATCGCAAAGGTCCTATTTCTAATGGAGGTTGGGGTAGAGTAGAGAAAATGGAAGAAGTTGAGGTTGAGGATAAAGAATTAGAAAGTGAGGAGAACATACTGGAAGAATTTTTAGAATCACCTCTACCATGTCCTTCCATTGAGCGCACACCCACACCCTTGACTCTTAGGATTTATCTTGTATATGATTGGGGATCTGATGAGGAAGATGAGGAGAATGATGCGAAGAAGGTGGAAGACCATTTTGATACGTGTTTGGTATATGATTGAAGGAGAGGATGATCCAGAAGGTGCTTTATTTGATAGCTATCTTAGAGAGGTGGAAGAGAGTGAGGAAGAGGATACTAAGAGTAAAAAGGTGGAGGAGTTTCCCATTAACCATCATATAATTCCTTCACCACAAGACCCATCTCTTCATTTCCTTATGGGGTATCCTATATGGGATATATATCCACAAGACAATTTTGAAAAAATTTGTGAGGATATTAATGAATGTGGGGGATTGGATTATTAGAAGAGGAGGAGACATACAAACTCACCTTTGATGTAATCCCTCCATTATGTGTAGATAGGAGTGATCCATTGGGGATGGTCATAAAAATTAAGGATCAATCTTCTTTATACCTTTCACCCCATGACTACCTATTTCTACATGTGCTCCCACATCAAGACTTGGTTTTAGTTCATGTTCATGATCATTATAATAATAATTTACTTTTGAAATGGAATGTCAACAATACATGTTGGTATTCTGACTATTATTTGTTTTTTATCATGGTTACCAGGAACCAAAAGTTTAGAAGGAAGAGGCGGAGAGAGCTTCACCCTCCTCTACGACCACCTGATTATTGTTGATTGATAAAAGTCCATCCTAGGACGTTAAACAAGGGAGCTTGTGGGAGGCAACCCACCAATCAGGTTTATTTTGTTAAACTTTCAATTCTACTTTTACATTCCTATTTGTATATTGTGATATCTAGTTTTGATGCAAGTAAAAAGGTGCCTTGATATGTGTATTCCATGTGCAGGGACACACTGAGTCGGTACCACTGATACTCTATCGATGACACTGAGTCAGACATTTTATCATTACATGAAAACTCTGACATCAGCTCGGTACCACCGACTTCACTGTCGATAGTACCGAGTTTTCATCAGTGACATCTCACAAGATGAGTAAGCCTCAACACTTCACCGAGCTCAAGTGCTTATTGGAGGGCATGTCTTCATGTGGATCCCTCCCACCTGTCTTTTTCCCTGAATCTCACCTCACAAATCGGTACATCTATTCCATTTATCTTCCTTTGCTTTTGACATTGGGGACAATGTCATATTCAAGCTTAGGGGGAGGAATGGAATGGTGCTTCTATCTTTACCTCTTGCATCTGTTCTTTTTATCATACATCTACATGTTTTTGTTTTAGAAAAGTTAGATTTTTCATTTTATTTTTAGAGTCGACTTCTATCTAGTGTAATTGTGGACAAAATATAAAATTTTGGTTAGGATTTGCCGTTTCTTGATGATGTAGTATCAATTTTGATAATTGTTGAAAACTGAATGTGCTCTTATGCTTTGTGCTTTAAGCTAAATTTGCTATGTTTAAGAGTACATAACTAGAGGAATTGTTTGGATTAGTCAGCTTGAAGACATACTGATTGAATGAAAAACCTAACTTAACCCTATGGCTTGTGTTATGATGATGATGTTTGAGTCCAAACCAACCAAACAGTAATGTGATCTTTAATGTGAATTCTAGAAAAAAAAGTCTAAGGTTACCCTGTTACACAAGTTGATAGAAGAGGGACATATCATGGTTGGGAAAGACAATGTCTCTTAGTCATGTGATCTCATCCACCTTCCAATCATCTTCATTCACCACCACATGATGATCAAGTTTAATCCAAGTTATTTTTCTCTTGTATGCATTACATGGCATGATAGGAAGCATATAGTTAGTTCATTTTATTATGCATTAGAAGAAAAAAAAATTCATATCATCTTATAAGCATTTGTAGTTTGCATAACAAAATCACATATGGTTTCATTGGCATTGCATTTTCATAAGGTATTACATATTTGTTATCTTCTACGATCTTTTCTCATGTAAGAGTGAAAAAAATGTGTTTATCCTTACTCCTTCTAAAATAAAAATAAAAAATAAAAGTAAAAAAAATCCCAAGCATGAAGCATGTATCTTGCTAAAATAAAAGGGCAGAGAAAAAAGAGTTATTGAAAAAGAAAATAAAAAGAGAGGAAAAGGACGGAAAGGATTTTTAAGTTCAATGCCTTATTCTCTCTAAGAAACAAAGAAGGGGATTGTGGATCTTTTTGTAAACACCTTTCCACCTATACTCATCATTAGGATGAGACATCCATTGCATGCATCATCCCACCAAAATTAAAAAAAATAGTCATTAGAAGTCATACATTCACATTTTATCCATCATATAGGTGCATCATATTTTTACTTCTTGTATAAATTATTTGAATTATTCTTGTGATTCCTGATTTCATAGCCACCCATCTTTTCCACCCATTGCTCTTCATGGTAGGCTACTCATATGATTATTCTCCTCATTCAAGCTTATATGGAGAACTGCTTCCAAGTAGTTTATTTAGGTAGATCAGAGCAATGTAGATAGGGAGATCACATGGTGCATCAAGCATGTGTCCTACTGGCCATGATATTAACTGCTTCTTATTGATAGTGTTTTCATTAATCTTATTGTGGACATCTTTTATAAACATTACTGGTCACTTTAGAGTAGTTACTTGTTCAGTGGTTGGAGAAGACTGATTTGGGACTGACTGGTGGAGGGTGGTTAGGAAAAATAATTCATAGGTACCTATCTTCTTGCTGACTATTTCAAACAAATCTAAGAGTAGCGTTGCTCGAGGACGAGCAATATTCAAGCTTATGGGTGTGATGTATGCACAAATTATCATTATTTTGAAATCTAATTTGGTTATTTTCTTTGTCATTTGTGCTTAATTGAATATATTTTTAATACATATTTTACCAAAATAGTAAAAATCACGTGTACATCATTTCTTATATTTTTGCATGTATTTATATGCATTTTACATGTTTTAATTATTATAATAATTATTTGATTTTATTCATTAATTATTTTATTGTGGATAATTATTATTTACTGGAGCAAAGTCGATACCACTGACTTACAACTCAGTGGTACCAACATGGCATCAGAGTACAAATATTTTTTTGCTCCAGATCAAAGAGGAAAAGGATTGTTTACTGTGAAGAAGTCGGTGGTACCGACTTCCAACTCGGTACCACCGACTCAGACGTTGCAGACCAAATTTTAATGTGTTAAATCTAACACATATTGTATTAAAAATTACATTTTAGGTTTCCTCTTGACCTAAACATGTATGATGGCTATAAAAGGAACCATTTGAACCACAATTGAAAGATTTATCAGAGGGGGACGACATCAAAAGTGAAATGAGAGAGAAAAGTCGAGGAACCCTACCTGACAGACTAGAAAGACATTTTGGCATCGGAAACGACAACGGAACGACTCCATCTCCTTCAGATTTACTCAACTCTTTCTCCTCTTTTCAGTGTCTCGAAATCCATATTTTACATATTTTTGATCTATTGTGATACCATGTCTCGCATATTTGGCTAATCCCCTTAATTCTTTAGGATCCGGGAGTAGCCTGGATATACACTACAATTGAATTCCATGCATTAATATCAAGTTATCTCTTTATTATTGGATATAATTCTATGAAAGTTTCATGTTCTATTTGTATTTGATCACCATGAATGGATTAATAGGCGCTTAGTCATCTCGGGAGAGGGATTAAGGGTTGGAAAGCATAGAATTACTCGTATATTGTACCCTTTGGGAAAAGTGGAGAATATACGAGGGGAGAATCCCATAGTATTGATGTAAAGCACATAATTAATCAAACCAATAATTGCGGGAGTGGGATTGGCATTAGTATAGGTAGTGAATTACACTGCGGAAGCAGGTGATTCTGGCTACAGGCTCCTTATCCAGGAATTGAGATAATAGATATTAGTGTGTGGGATAGATTGTTAGTGGTATCCGTGGTGAAACCACTATTTTAAAGAATTCATTCTATTTTTTATTTACTTAAACCATTATTTTGTTTACTTTTGTGTTAGTTTAGCAATTCAAACATTCATCACAGGACTAGTTGATCAATCCTAATTAGTAGTAGTCTTTAACCTCACAACTCTCTGTGTTCGATAACTCGGGGCTCATAATCCGTTATTACTTTGACATGTATACTTGCGCATTACACGCACGTTATACGCATGTCAAAAGCTTGACACGCCAAAACTGTGCGTAGAAATGTAAGTGCACGCGTCGAGTAATATAGGCCTATGTGAGGCCCGAGTCAAACTCATGGATACATAGTCTCAGTGACTACTACTAACTATGGTGCAATCAGCTAAGATGATTAAAAAGGTTGAATTGAGTTTGAACAAAACAAAAGAAAATTAAGAGAAATTTTAAAAAATGGTTGATTCGAATGGAATGAATTCCTTAGGGTAACCAATTTCACCAGGGGGTCTCGTTGTATCTTATTTCTACTGAATTAATATAAATTCTTACTCCTACCTTGGATTAAAAGCATGTAGTCAGAATTGCCCGCTTCCATGGTACAATTCACTACCTAGATCTAAGCCAATTCCACGTCTGTAGTAATTTATCTCTTAGTCTAGGTGCATTATTGAAAACATTGGGTTCTTTCTACTGACCGTACGTTACCTTTTCCAAGGAACGTGTAGGAAAGTGTACAAGTTATGGTTTTCTAACCTTTAATCCCCCTTCTGGAGTTATTATCAGTCTATAATCCTATCGATGGTGATCAAGCAGCGATAAGTCATTCAAATCCACACTAATATATCCAGAAATAAAGAGAAATTTTTTGTAAATCATGTAGACAGTCAATACAATGATTCTCTGGGCTACTCTCGGGTCTTAAGGAAAAGAAGAGTTTATCCCGACATGGTTTTCAGTTGCAAATACATAGAAGGAGAGAAGAAAAACGTGGGAAACATAAAGGAAGTTCATGTAACCCCTGGAAAGAAGGTGCTTCGGAAGATCCTCCTCGAGAAATGCACGTTCTGTAATCTTCCGATAGCAAAATCATCTGTCAGAGGTGCTCGGATCTCTCAGTTGACGTCCTTCAGCCCTGTGCTTCTCTTCCTCTCTTCTCTGGCCGTCGTGCGGTGCAAAAATGGATGCTCTTCGGTCTGGCATTCGTCCCTTTTTATCCTCGGTCACTTACAGTACCACATAACGTGGACCGTTGGATCGGGACGATCAATGTAGATTGCTGAAATCTGGCAGGGTCGGTAGCACCGAACTGGATTTCGGTGGCACCAACGGCATCAGGATCTGATCATGCTCTGGAAAGGTCGGTACCATCGACTTGGAAGTCGATGGCACCGAGCTGATGTGAATATTTCCTCTGCCTCTCTGATGCTCTCTCGGTGGCATCAACTATTGCAGTAGGTGCCATCGACTCGTTTGGTCATCTAAGGCCCGGTCCCTGATGTCATCTCGGTGGCACCGACCATGATGGTCGGTGGCACCGACTCCTCAATTACTTGGAAGATCCTAAAAATGCACATAGACCATGTATAAGGTCGAGAAATGTATAAAATAATATAATTACGAAGAAATAGGCATAGTTTGATGCAAACAGATTATACAAGCCAATTATAAATATTTATGCAAATATGATCAACTAACTGACTAACAAATGCACAAGATGAATATAAAATAGGCTTGTAATAAATGACTCAAAACCCATACATCAAACTCCCCTAAGATGAAATTTTGCTCGTCCTCGAGCAACAACACCTTTGGATCTAATTGAGATAAGTCAGCTGAAGGACATAAGTGCATAAGGTACATCTAAAAAGTCCCCACCTTTCGGTCCTCCTTCCGGCTTTACTGACCACTGAACACTAACTTCCATCTAGGTGACCAAAAACCTCTTTCAAAGATGTCTACCCCCAATTAATGAGACACTATCAGTTAAAGCAATTAATATGATAGACTCATTTAGTCCATACTTGATGCATCGTGTGATCTCCTATCTATGTTGCTCTTTTCTCTACCTACCATTTATATGGAAGCAGTTCTACTTATAGATAATTAAAGAGGAGACAATCATCTGAGTAACCTACCAATAAGAGCAATATGTAGTTGGAATAGGTGGCTGTGGAAGAATCATGAGCACATAAAATCATTCATGCAATCAAAAATCATGATGGACCTATGATGATGCGAATTTATAGAATGCTCCTAATGCCTAATCATTGGAGTGGAATGATGCATGCAACTACCATTTCATCTCAATGTAAGACAAAATATCCAAGACCGCATCATGCACTAACTCTTCCTTATGATTAGGTAGAATTATGCCCTTGTTTCCTCCTTTTCTGACGTTATACTCCAGATATATTTTTTTTTCTTCATTTCATTTTTTTCAGGCTTCCGGTCGTACTGCACATTGGATTTAGGTCAATGATTTTCTTCTTTTTCTTCTTTTTTCGCTTCCTTTTCAGGGAATGGGCACCATCACTACCTTTTTATTTTAGAGAAGAAGCTAGACATGATCTTTGCAAGATGACATGTAATGCATATGCAACTATAAGAATAAGATGTCATGCAACTACAAAACATGTACCAAAATATTGTTGTACATGTATGTTTTTCATATATATTTTTATGCCCACACAAGCAAACAATTATATGCAAGATCTACTATGACATGCAAATGCAAACAAGAGAAAGAATGATAACATGTGCTCAATCCTCTTATGGTGGAGTGTGAATCAAAAGTATGCGGTGGATGAGATCACACAACTAAGAGATAGAACCTTCAGAGAAAATCATATGTCCCTCTCTAATGACCTATGTACAGGGTAATCAAGGGGTTTCTTTCTTAGATTTTAGTTTCAGGTCACGTAAGTGTTTGATCAGTTTAGGCTCAACAATCCTTATCGATCACTTTTCTTCGACAAATTAAATGGTCATTTATGTTCTAATGTCCTGGAGCTGACTTACTCAAGCACTTCCTCAGTTATGTGACTCAATTACTCACAAGATAAGCTCACAAAACTTTAAATTTTCTCAAAATAATAAAAAAAATATGTGCACCCAACCTAGAGATTGATATTCTCAAATGAAACCATGCATTTAATACTCCACAGGTTATACTAGATAGACTGTGGATCCTACATAATAGAAAAACCAACAAGAAAACTAACTAATTTTTCTCAAGATAAAACAAACAAAAAGCTAAAATAAAAGAAAATAAAAAAAACTAAGATAGAAGTTGTTCCAGCACCCCCCCTAAACTTGAATATGACTATGGCCTCATAGTCAAAATCCCAACTTAAGGGGTGGAATTGTGATACCCGACTAAAATGGTGGTGGCTGAGTGGGGTCCTGGGGAGGAAACATCCCCTAGAAGGTTGGATCAGACAAAGGCATATCCAGTAGCATTGGGTAACCTCCAAAATATCCCTAGCTCCAGTAATGGTCAAAGAACAATTGCTGATAATTTTCCATCCTTTGCAGTCGTTGATGCATGTTCTCTTCGTTGGCCAAGAGAAGACGTTCATTCTCATAGATCGCCTGCTGGTTTCTATATAGCCAACCTTGCACATCTTGAATGCTAGCCAGAGATTGGGTTTGTTGTTGTTTATGTGTCTAGATGTCCTGTAGCATAGAATACATACCTACCATAGAATAAGCATCATCTCCTTCTTGAGATGGTGGCGGGGTAGAAGATGTCGAGGCAGCATAATGTCGAGGATGCTTCTGTGGAGCAACTCAATGTGTCATAGGAATGGTGGGATCAACCTCCTCCACGTCATCACTTGACTCCTCTTCCTCATCATTATCATCTCCTCCTTGGTCTTCATTGTCGTCATCCATGTCTGGCCATCTATAATGCTCGACTTGTCTGATGTTGAAGATAGGATCTGGGAGTCAACGCTTGTAGAAAGTATCATCGATCGAACATATGACATAGATTGTGTTGTTTTCCACAGTGATGAGGCATGCCTGCTTGAAATGAAGGTCGTCGATGCAAAGTCTGGAATTCAGCAACTCCAGAGTGCACGCGTATAACGTGCATGTAATGTGCAAGTATATGTGTTGAAGTAATAAGGGATTATGAGCCCCGATTTATCGAACATAGAGACATGCGGCCCAGATTAAACACACTTCATTAATGAATTTAACATCGTACAAAATGTTATATATATATATATATATATATATATATATATATATATATAACTTTTGACCTAAAGTGCATACGCCGGCCGAAAATCACACCATTAGATAGAGAATCTCATTCTCTATCGGGAGAATGTGAAAACCTAGGCGAAAGGAAGAAGAAAAGTGGAGGAACCCTATCCAGCGGACCTTGGGGACGTTTTGGTGGTGGAGATGACGATGGAATGGCTTCATCTTCTCCAGATCCCTTCCTCTATTCTTTCTCCTATTTACTGTATCTCGAAATCCATGTTTTGCATATTCTTGAGTTACTGTGATACCATTAAAATAATGTTCGACTCATTTTCATAATTCCTTAGGACCCGAGAGTAGCTCGGGTATGCATTGTATTTGACTTTTGCACATTAATATAGTTTTTAGTTATATTTTCTAGATATAAATTTGTGGAACCTTATGATCTATTTGTGCTTAGCTGACATAGATAGATAAATAGATCTTTAATTACTTTGGAAGAAGGATTAAAGATTGGAAAACTATTAATTTACACTATTTTAAGCATCCTTTGGGAAAGGTGGTGTACGAATAGTGGGAAGAACACATAGGTATTTCTAATGCACCTAAACTAAGTTATAAACTACTACGGGAGTGGAGTTGACTTACTATTAGGTAGTGAATTACACGCAGAAGCGGGTGATTCTTGCTACAGGCTTTCTATCCAGGGTTAGGAGTGATATATATTGATGTGTAGAGGTTAAATATAGTGTATTCCGTGGTGAAACCATCATTCTAAGGAATTCACCTTTAATTCATTCTTCAAACTATTTAATTTTGTTTGCTTTTTACTTTCTTTTAATTCAAACAACCAGTTTCAATCTTTCTTTAGGTCTAGTTGATTGAGTCATAATTAGTAGTAGTCTCTGGAAAATGATTCCCTGAGTTTGACTTGGGCCTCATTGGCCTTTATTACTTTGATGCGTACACTTTGCATTTGCACATACGCACGGTTTACGTGTGTCATGACTCAACTCATATACTTAGAAGTATCCTTGATATGTACTCATCATCATGTATTTTTTAACATTTCATGTATATTTTGGAGTTTAGGTACTCCGACCTTCTCCTGTGTCGGGTAGACTCATATTAAGAGGTCACCCTTTTCATATGTCCCATGCTAGAAGTCCTTCTTTGTAAGGAGGATGAGGCCTATGTTGGTTCTAAACCATATCTCACATACGATATCTCAACATATACTAGACTATGCACAAGCTAGTATGCCAACCTACTAGCTATGTTTAGCACATCAACCAAATCATATATAACATACATGGTTCAAGGTTTAGTTAGGGGTGCATGTTCAAAACTCTCTCATGTCATCAAAGCATACTTAACTCTTCCTAAAACATACTTAGGCCATATTAAAGCTGGTTCATATCATCGTAGTCATCAACATCTTAGGTCATCTAGGATACTTACTAGTAACCTTTATCATGGCTCTAGAAAACTCTAGTGACTACAACTATTATCTAAATACTTGCTTCTAGACTTGATGTTACATCCTTTTCTCTTATGTTAGATGGACACTCACTTCCTTTCTGTGTGTGGTGACATTTTCATATGTATATATACACTAATATTTGAAATAGGTTTTCTCCCGTGTTAAAACACGTGATGGAAACCACTATAATCCATTCAAATAAAACTAAAACCAAAATGAGTTACTACACTCATTAGGCAGTCTAGTACCCTGACACCTAGAGAACTAGGAAGAACATGGTGCACACTTTTCTAGCTACCCTAAGCACATGTCCTGAACATATGTCTAGGGTTGTAATGAGGTCTCCCTTTTCTCACGCTCCTAGACCAATAGACAATACTATAGGACAGAACGAGGAGAAAATAAAGATTCTAGTTATTACACAAGTCTACCCCTAGTTCTGGCACATCTAGGTTCTAACCTAGAGTCTAAGTCAACTTAGTTCATAAAGGATAACTCATTAAGTTTCTAGGGTTGAGATGTAAGGTTATGTTTAGTTTGTGTTTCATGTGAGCAATGTTTGGTGTAGTTATTATTCATGCTCTGGTACCATCTATCACGAAACCATTTATTACCCAAATCCTAACTCCAAATGACTACAAAGTCAATGGTGATAGGTCTTAGGCATCCATCCCTAGCATGGTATTAACAAAGTGTGAATATAGAAGTGTGAAGCTTACCATCTGTGGATAGAGAACAAGATAAAAGCACCAATCAAAATCTCAACATTCAACAAGTATTATTAAGCAACATCCTTTTATTACAAGATTTGAATTATAATTTGAGAATCAAATATACACAAATCTGCTCATGTACATTAGGGATCTTACAACAAGTACACCTGACATAGATTACCAAGCCCATCAACTCCTAGACATCTTTATACCTATAAAATACGTGATATAGTGTGGGTTAACACATGAGGTGTTGAGTATAGGGTATAAGGATACATATATATAATCTTTGCATAATTTGAAAAGAATTGTAGAAGTAACAAACAAGAATAAACAAGTTAAGTATTAAAAAATGAGAGCCTGTGTTTTATTCATTTTACTCCAATTATACCATCATATAATTTATTCAACAATATCATGTATTCATAAGGCCTTTGACTAATTCCCATCAGAAGAGTCTGTAAGGGTGCTCAAGATTATCTCACCCTTTTATAAATGAGTGACCTCGAGCCCATCACCAATAGCTAACCCTATTTCTTCATGAGGGGCCTTAATGACAAAATTTATTGAGCAAAACTCTATTTCAAAATTGTATAATGGAGTTTCTATATTATGTTTGCAAGTTATAAAATAATGACAATAAGATAAACATTGAGGATAATAGTGAAATACTACATGGCAATATTTGAGCAAGTAAAGAAGCATACATATATATATATATATATATCACAGTTCAAACAAAAATTTATAGTCTTATAATTATTCAATCTCAATTGATTTCAGATATTCATAACATAACCTTGACCATCTAGATCACGAGTCAAACCTGATTAAGAATAGGATTACATACATGTATTAGTTTCTTATCATTAACCCTAATTAGCTTCATTTTAGGATTTTGTCCATGTTAGATTTCAAGTGGTTTGATTACATGTTTGGTGATCTTTAAATGAATTAGAGGTTATTGAGGAGGCATGGTCCAAGTTTCATGTTATTCCTAAGTTCCATCCATTTTATATAATTATTCCAAGACTTGAGTGACTTGTGTACATTTTAGGATCAAAGAGTCATATTAGAGCAATCCGGGTCAAGAACCATCAAGACAAGGGGACCAAGCAAAAAGTATGAATTGTATCAGCAAGATAGGGACTTTTGAAACACATTCAACTATAAGTGTATGTTCGCTAAAGTCTAGGCATTATACTCCAATCTCTAGTATCAACCTTTCAACATACATTTCATCATTAACATAGTCCATGTGCCACTTGGAGTAACATAAGACTTGGATGGACATCCATATCAAGGGAATCTTAAGGATTAGAGTACTCTAATTTGTAAGGAGAAAGGCATGGGATTAAGATTCACATTGAGATTGGGGAACAAGAGAGACAAAAAAGTAATATAAACCACATGCAGCCGCTTGGTTATTTAGGGTTATGCACACCATCATAGGTGAAGGGTATGGGGTCTGACCTTAGGCATTAAGGTCACTCAACCTCATAAGCTTACTTGTTTTAAAGATCTAAAAAAGCATGAAGCACCAAGGGATTCAACATCATCATTTGATCTAAGGTACTCAATGTCATGCATGGGTCACATTCATGCATATCATGGCATACAGACCAAACAAGAACATAGAGAGGTCATGGGAGTGAAATATGTTATGAAGGGGCAACATATTACTAATTTCCAGATAAATGAAACATTAGTTTTTGTTGTTAGATAGCAATATTAACAAACTAGAACCAAGATCATCATTAAAGTCTCATGATAAGTTGCATTCATGTGTTAGAGTTGACCATGGGGTAAAGAAATGATTAGGACCCAAATTGTAACAAGAGTATGAAAAAGATATTGATCTAATAATTAGATATGCAAGGGTGCATAAAAGATCTCAACTTCATTATTATTATGCATTAAACATGGCCAAAGTAGTCAAAGATCACATCTTTTATAAAAATATGAAAATTAAGACATAATCAGGTCACGAAATAATGCCTATATTGTAGATCTTTTTGAGATGATCAATTTGGTATATAACTTTACCTATTTTGATTAAGGGATGAGGGAGATATGCATTTTGCAAGTTTTACATTAGAACTTAACAAAACAAAGCTAGGTGTTACCTTTAATCATGAGTCGGATCCAGGCCACGAATCTTGAATCTAGCAGAACTTGCAAGTCAAAACCCTTGGAAATGTGACTAGTTATCAATGGCTACTCCCAGCCTACCTAGCAGTCCTTGACCTCCTGTCACTAGTCTTTCACTATCACCTGCGACTGCGAGCCGCTCTTTACCTCCCCATACAGCATGCACAATGTGAGTGTTGCTCAGCCTCACGGTGGCACCAAGGTGGTTGGGCTCATTGGAGCACCTACCTACAAGGGTGTATCTCAAGGTCTCTCCTTGGAAAGGTGTGTTGAGGTTTGGCAAGAAGGGTAAGTTGTCTCCCAGGTTTATGGGACCTTACCCTATGGTGGCACATATTGGGAAGGTGTCCTATAATTTGGAGGTTCCACCTGAGTTACACAGGCTACATTCACTATTCCATGTTTTGATGTTGAGGAAGTGTCGCCCCGACACATAATTAGTTTTTCCGCCCGTAGAAGTTGAATTGGATGAGGACGTGTCCTATGTGGAGGGTCATGTGTTGATCCTGGATAGAAAGATCAAGAAGTTGAAGAAGAAGGATATCATTTTGGTTCAGGTTTTGTGGCATCACAGTGGCATAGAGGAAGCCATGTGGGATCTTGAGGAAGAGATCTGTAGGAAGTACCCATCTCTTTCCACGTAGGATATTCGGGGGCAAAATCCTTGTTAGGAGTTTATGGTTGTAAGACCCCTGACCTGGATTTTGGGCTAACCTTGTTTTATTTACTTAATAAGATGCTTAAACCTTAATCTAATCTTTTGAGATGCTCTTATGACATGTGACAAGTATATGTTTTCAGTTTGGAATCGTGTTTGGATGATGTTTGAGCTTGATATGCTTGTTTTTGACCAAGTTGCAATTTACCCATGAGTGAGGGTTATATTACAATTTGTCACATTTAGAGTGTGCCCTCTATGTCTTGGTATCATGAAAGAGAGAAATATGCATAGGGGCACCGTTCTTGGACCATGGTTGATGATTCGACATCACATGGTGATATTAAGGTTTCTAGGGTTTGCCATGATGATGTGTGTCGACCATGTTTGAGTTTGTGAACTGTTGCGACCGCAACACTTCACTTGGTGAGTGTTCATCCTTGGAGCTTTGTGGAGCAAAGAAGGACTAATCTTGGAGCTTTGGTAGCCGACCAACCTTGCATGTGGTGCTTTTGAGCTTGATCATCCTCCTTGTGGTGATTCTTAGTGACCTTCTTTCTTGGTAAGTGGTTTTGAACCCTTGATCTCATTAGCTTTTTCACCCTACCTCTTCCTTCTCATCCATGAGACTATGATGAAACCATTGTGTCTATCTTGAAGATCTTCTTTTCACTAAGGTCAGAGACTGTGGTTTGACCATGGTGGTACCTATGTGAGAAGAATATTTCTTCTTTCTTCTTCTTGTTTGGCCTAGGGTTATCACCCCTTTCTTGAGCTCTTATTTGACCATGGTGTTCTTCTCTTTTGAGGTGATCTTTTATCTGTGGAGTTACTCTTGGTTGGATCTTCCTTCTCTTTCTTGGAGATCGTGATCGTGGATCCTGATTCTCTTCATAAGGCAGGTTATATAACTCTTTTCCTTCAACTATTATTGCACCATTTTCTTGCATGCATGTTGTTGTTTACATATATTAAAGGTGATCCTAATATGTTGTATGGTGTTACCATAATTTAGAATTTAATTCTTGTTGATAATCACACGTGATTTGCTTCTACTCCTAAACCCTAATCCTTGTGTCTGAGTTTTGTGGTGACTATGAGATTGGTGGTTTTCACTTGATTTTGAGTATGGAGCTGTATCACTTTGTTTATGGATTGGCTACCTTGAATAACATGAGGTTTTGTCTCTTATTACATGCATGAGAAACTTGGTTTCATCTCTTTAATCATGGCCTTTATGGTGACTTTCCTTGGCACATGTTCTAGGGTTTAGATGGACATCTTTATGAGGAGTTTCCCCCTTAGATGATGCTTGGTTTTCTTGAGGTGAATCTTTTGTTTTTACCATAGTTGTTTCTATTTTTAAATTGGTTGTGTGGATGACTTGAGGTCGCTACACCTTTTAATATTCCTCCATGGTCTCTACACTATATGGGTGGTTGTTGCTACCGCAACAACCCTAACCCTAGAGATGGTTGTTATCTAGCCTCGCTAGTGGTCGTAACTTGGTCTTTCAAGTATGTTGGTATCTACACATAAGTGCCTTCGACTGCTACACTCAACCTAGAGGTCACAACAGATTCCAACTCTAAGTTGGTCTCTACATATGGTCACAACAGGTGTACCTATGGCCACTAACACTCATGTAGGTTGCTACACCTATCATCCTATCGACAGTAATACTTTCTTAATGGTCTATACATGATGATGTGAATGTGAATGATTAATCATAATCAATGGTTATTAACCCCCATACACTCCAAAAATATGGGAATGATCAGACTAGGGTTTGGTAATTAGGTGATACTATGGAAATTGTAATGGGCTACACATGAAACCCTAACCCTAATTGTTGAATATGTGATGTATTTTTCTTATATTACTTAAAGCAGTTAGCATTATTATGGTATGTTTCTCTCTCCTACTTGTGTAACCATAACCATGTAGGTGGAATGAATGTCATAGCTATGTGAATGCTATGGTGATCCTTGTATAATACAGGGTGGTGATCATGAGAATTGTTGAGGCACACTGTGATATCGAATGTGCAGGAAATATGTTATTGGGTCTAATGACCTGACAAGTGCCTTGTGCCTAGTTTGAGGGGAAATCCTCTAGAGATGTTATTGAGGGATTTATATCCCACAATGATGTGATATTGATGTTGGCCTTGTATGGAAGTTGTAACACTTGATGTTGGTGATGGCCTTGTGAATGGTAGTGAGACATGTATCATGTGATGAAGTGATAGGTTTCATTTCATACATTTTATATCTTCTAGAGTTATACCTTTACCCCTATTTTTGTAGAACTTGTTAAGGGCTTGAACATTGTAACTTGATTGATTCACTAAAAGATGCTTGATTGGAATAACTAATCAAGTGAAACCCTAAATGTGTAGCTGTCCTATGCTATAGATCCATTCCATTATTAGAACCTGTTGGGTGATGAAATGAGTCATTCCTATGGGAAACTCAGAGTGCATATTTTTTAATATGCGGGAGTGAAAGTTGATGATATATCCATGTATCCACAATTACAAGTTTGGAGGATGATTGTGGTCATGCCTGATGGTGATGTGATTGGTAAAAGGTACCAGCGTAGTTTCATGATTGCCTCTTTTTGAACAGCCATGTGTGCGCATGTTCTCTATTGTCGTGACCTATACCAAGGTCAGACTAGTTGTTTCTTTTCAGCTTGACTATATGTCGTTGTTGGCAGCTGACTGTAATGTCTTTGCATTGTATCTCGTACTGACTGGGAGTTGTGTGGTGAGATCATGGATTTTGGCCCTTCCATTGATCTTGTATGGCACTGACTTTGACTCTATAGTGATCAGTTGGATTTGAAGTGGTACAACTCAAACCCTAAGGGAAAAATAAAAGATGATATATAGCCGTGCAGTATATTTGTTTAGGGATAAACACATATCACATTGGATGACTCTATTACTCTTTTTCTTGTACCGATTTCTTGAATTATAATGTGGTAAGAGAAACCAATTGTTACACATGTTCTTCATATTCCTTCTTGAAATATAAGATGTTCTATTGCTCAGTTGTAAATGTCTAAATTGTTTAGACAATGGTAACTGATTTATTCATATCATTTAGTTGAATCTTCCCAACATGATGTTATGGTTATCTACCTATTTAGTTTATATGTGCTTATAATAGTTGTTGGATGAGATTTATATCTCTCGCAGGGATGTTTGGTCTCACAACATGGGTTTCCATGTCTTTTAGGTGGTTGTGCACGATGAGGTAGAGATTGTTTGGTTGAGGTTAAGCAGCAAGAGGATCAGTAGTTGTTAAAGGTTGGACATGCTCCTAGTGTTTTGTACTAAAGTCCTATTTGTTGTTCATGTACTCTCAAGTCCTTGAGGGAGGTTTTATTGTTATGTATATCTATACGAGTTTTGGCAGTAGGCCATGGTTGTACATACATGGTTTGTATGTATATGTGAGCAGGTTACCTCTTATAACAGGTTGTAGAAAGTTGGCCAGTGAACAGTGATATTTGTATATCTTTTGGTATGAGATATATAACAAAGGTGGTTTCTTGTGGACTCAAGTGTAATAAATTCCAGCTTTTGTGCTTATGTAAAATCAGTATTAGTTTCCTATGTTTTCTAGTAACTTGGTAGATTAGTGTTAAATCTGTGTTTTGCTTTGAGTAATCTTGCTTTTGTGTACCATATAGGTGGAGAAGGGGGCGTTTTGGGCGATAAAACAAGGGGAAAAGAGGGGAAATGAAAGTAAATGATGAGATGGGGTATTTGATCTATCAAAAGCTAAAAAAGAAGCAATATATAGCAGATTGGATGTTCCAAAAGTACCTTGTACGACCAAAGTAGAAGACGACCAAGGGTTCTCAGATCTTGGGTTTGAGATATAACAGTTAAGGAAGGGGAAAGTGTTAGGGTTTGGGGGCTTGGGTGATAGCTCTATGACATTCCCTTTGATGGGCTCACTACTGGTCAGCCCAACTAGACCAAAAATATTAAGAGTCAAAGTTAAAACAAGAGTGAATCGAGGCAATTTCAAAGTTTCATAACTTGGGCTATAGAGGTTTGATTGAGGCATTCTTTTCACTATTGGATTTAGAATTGAGTCGTATACAACATGAAATATAATAGGGAGTAAGGTGGTAATATTTATTAGGTTCAATTAAATTGTCAAGATGATAACATACTAGAAGTTGTATACACTCAAAATTCCAATTTAAAGTCACATATAGTGAAATTTATCATTGATGTGATTAAATTGAGGTACCACAACACCTAAAACATGACATCATATCTAATTGAGTAAGAAGTTCATTTGATTTGAGATATAGAATACAATAGAGGAGAGAGAAAATTCAAGTTGCCACAAGTCCATTGGTGAAAGCTTCTCCTTGGTGAAGATGAAGTCAAGGACAAAAGATCCAAGTCAAGAGTGGGTAAATCCTTCAAGGTAGAAGACTTGTTGCAAGAGTGGGAAAGTACTTGGAGAAGGTGGATGACTCGTTGAAATATTAGGTAAGTCCTTGATAAGGTAGAATAATTTTAGTCATGGATAGGTAAATCCTTTGTAAGGTTATTGGCTCCTTGATCCTTAAAAGGAATGCTAGGTGCCTTTGACCTATAAAAGGGGGTCTTATGTTGTAACTCTTATAATATAATATAAGGAATTAGACATGGTTGCATATCCTAGAGGTTTTAACTCTCTAGGTAGTGGATGTATATATCCTAGTTTGGATGTTGGAACCATTATAAATAACTTGTGTTATCTTGTGCTTGTTCAATCTCTCTCCCTTGTTATGCATGTTTAGTTGCACTCAAAGTTCATAGTTGTTGTAGCATGCTTTATTATCATAATTAGATGCTTAAAACATTAATAAAACCTTGTAATATGCTTTGATGTCATGTGACAAGCCTATGTTTTAATTTTGGTCCATTTTGGACACTATTTGAGCTAGTTATGCATAGATGTGTTTGCTTTGGGTCTTATGCAATTTACCCATATATATGGTTTTTATTGTAATTTGTCACATGCTTGTTGTTCCTCATATGTTTTCACATCATGTTGGATGTATTTGAGATTTGGGGCACCTTGTTTCACCTTGATTTTAGTGTTGAAATCTATCCATGTTGAGATTAGGATTTGCATGGATGCCCTACCTCATGTCTGACCTTGGGTGTTGAGCCACCTAGTAATTTGGCATCACTAAATTTTCATATGGTTCTAAGTGTTGGAAATTGATTATATTTTCCACTCATCTTGGTTGCCAACATACCTAGGGTTGGCGGTCGATGAGAATCCCGACTCTCTTGGTCACCAACTTTTCCTGGGGTTAGCGGTCGCTATGTTTTTTTATGCATGTTGGTCGCTAAGGTACTAGTGGTTGCTATGTTTTCTGGACCACCTTGGTCAATGTTTCTTGGTTTGGTCATTGGGTTTGTGTTTGACTTAGTTGAATCTGTGAGATGCTTGCATGGACGAGATGTGTGGACCATGGACACAAGGCATGCTGGTCATGACACCTAAGCATCTCCTCTCTCACACCTGGAACCCTATATATACCTTCCTCCTCTCATGCAACCAAATCCTTTCAACCCTTTTCTCTCTCTTCTTATGCTTAGAGCTCGTCCCCTCTTGATTGGTGGTGAAGGAGGAGCTCAAGTTGAATAAGGAGTATGATATACCTTGCATGTTGACTTAGGGTTTGGATCTACCCTTCTTGAGGACGTTTGGTGCTTCTTTACTTGGTTTCTTGACTTTGATAAGTGATATCTCCCTCTTTTTCTTCATTTTCATTGTTGTTCTACCCTCTTCTCTCTTCTTCTTGACTGAATCCATGGTGTTCCATGGTGGTGCTTGATTTTAAGCTTGAAGAACATCTCTTTCTTGCCTCTTCAACCTAGGGTTTGCTCTCTTTGTTGGAGGAGAAGTTAGCTTGGCTAAAAGGAGTGCCCGAGATAGGGTTTTCTACCCTCTTTCCTTCGATCTGCCTTTTTTTGGAGTTGGTTCATCATCTATAAGGAGAGTTATATAACTTTCTCCATGATTATTGCTTACTTTTATCTTGCATACACATAATCCTATCCTAAAATGTTGTTCTAAGTAGAAAGATGATGTCTTCACCTAGGCTTTGTGGTTTTATGATAATTTTTTAGTAGAATAACTTCCTGAATGAACCCTAATCCCTTTGTGAGTGAACCTTCTTTTGTAATGGAAGTTTTGGTCCTTGTATGCTTGTAGATACGATGGTTTTTCTCTCTCAAATGATGGTTGCTAAATTAGGGTTTTGAGTTGATCTTCTTCATAGTGATACAACTTGATGAGCTTTCAGCTTCTCAGTGATAACTGGCCTATTTGGATTTTGTGGTCGATGAGCTTTTGTTCTCTTCATGAGGTCACCAAGATTTCACCCTCTAGTGGTGGATGAACTTTTGGTTATGATGGTCGCTATGTTTTTGAAATATGCTTGGTCACCAAGTTTTTCTCTAGGTTTGGTCACCTAGGGTTTGATCTTAGGTGGTCATTAAGATTTGAACCCACTATGATTTCTAAGTCTTTATACTCTGATGGTCTCTGAGTTTTTTGTACCTTATGTGGTCGATGAAATTTTGGGTTCTTGATGGTCGATGAGTTTGTACCACTATGTGGTCGCTATGTTTTCCGTTTCATGTGGTCGCTAAGTACCTCTAAACCTAGTGGTCAATGATGTTATTTAACCCTAGTAGTTGATCAAGTTTCCTAACCTTAGTGGTTGACAACCTTCTTGATTCTTGGAGGTGGGTGAAATCTCTGACCCTTAGTGCTCAATGAGAAATTGTGGCTTCATGATCGGCATATTTCCTGACTTATGATTGGTGATATCAATTTTATGCTTTCACAATATGATGTGATGTTGAGAATTAGAGTTTACATTTAAAGACTATTTTGTAACCCCTAACTCATCTTATCTCATTAATCCAAACCCTAATACAAGTATGTGATGGTGATACATAGCTTCTTGTGTGACTAGCATGATGATAGAATATTTTCTCCCTCTATGTTGTGGTAACCCTAATTTTCTATCTCATGAACATCATAGATCTTGAAGGTAATATTGTGTCAAACTTATGTATCAAATGTGTGGTGATGGTTGATGAGCCTTTATGAGGCATGGAAAGATAATGATGTTCTTACATGGAATTATGTGATGGTCTTAATGTCCTTTGGGCATGGTTGATCCCTTGGCGAGGTGTTATCCTCTGTATGATGTGATAAGGACGTGTATCCTGTGATGGTATGATGATGAGTATGGCTACATGTATGGCAATGAAATAGTACCATGTGATTATATGCCAAACATTATATTTCATATGTTTTGTATCTTTTGAAGTTGTAATATACAATGTTTGTAGAACTCTTTTAGGGTGTGTATTTGACTTGATTGATGCAGTTAAAATAAAACCAATTGGCATTTAACTAATCAAATGAAACACTAATTATGTATTGCCCTATGCCATAGATCCATTCCAGTGTCAGGACTTGCTAGATGGTGAAATGAGTATTCCTAAGGGAAAATCGAAGTGCATATTGTTGAGTATGCGGGGTGTATGAGACTGTGTGTCCTTTTCATCCTAATCCCAAGTTATGGAAGATGGCTTGAGTCATTCCTAGGCAGGAGAATGACTGTGGTTGTATCTCAGGTTTTTGTATATATGATGAGATAGAGGACTATTGCAATTATACCTTGGATGATAGGGTTTTGTATACCCTGGTTACTAGTGTCAGGCCTATATACCAAGGATAGATTAGGTTGTTTTGCAGTTGGACTATATATGTTGTTGTCACTTACTTGTACTAACCAAGGGCAGATGAGATCTTAGGAGTCTGGCTCTCTAAGATCTTATATAGTACTAATTTCAACTTAGCAGTGGTTAGTCAAGGTTTAGTGGTATACCTCAACTCTTCATGGCTTAATAAAAGACATAATCCAACCATGTAATATATCTACTTAGAACTAAACATGACTCACATTTATTGATAACCCTTGCCTTGTTTCTTATACTACCTAGTTGTTATATAATTTGGTAAGAGAAATTAACTGTTTAGTAGATGACAATCTTACTTGTTCCTTCATATACTTGCTAGTCATGCTTGTTGCTATGCCTATCTGTTTAACTATCTTAGTGTG
The DNA here is from genome assembly GCA_963693085.1 of Alisma plantago-aquatica. Classification (NCBI taxonomy): domain Eukaryota; kingdom Viridiplantae; phylum Streptophyta; class Magnoliopsida; order Alismatales; family Alismataceae; genus Alisma; species Alisma plantago-aquatica. The sequence goes on along the minus strand of OY856412.1, from coordinate 592,299,224 downwards.
TTTAAAATGCTTAAATTAGATTAAACTGCTTAGTTAGCTTAACATGTTTAATCTGTTTAAGTAATAGTGATATCTATTGTAACCAATAATCATTGGTTGAGAGTTATATCTCTTTCTTGGACATGGGTCTCATCTCGTGGTCACCACATCTTTTAGGTAGACACCAGCGGCGTGGTTAGGATTGTGGTGCTAAAGAAGATTAGCTTGGAGAGAAGTAGAAGCAGAAGGTTGGTTAGTGTTAGTGTGTCCTAGAGTCATCCATGTACTCTCATGTCTGGGTAGGGGACGTTTTGTATATGACATGTGTACTTTGAATCGAGTTTTTTCAATGTGCCTATGTTCTATATATATGGCATGTATATGTAGAACGATATCGTGGTTGATGCCACTAGATATACATATAAATACCTGCTATGGTATGTGAAAATATGTAAGATGTTGGACCTTTATTGTAATGTTTTTGAACATGATAGTAATGTTGAAATTGGTTTTAATTTACACATTTTTCTGGTATGTAGTTGATTAGATGTTAATTGCGTGTTTAGTTTTGAGTAATCTCATATAGTGTGGCGGGGTGCCACACTTATAATATTATCTTAGAAATATTTGAAGGTCTAATGAATTTTGTTAAGTATTTTTATATCTATTTACCTTCCCCCCTCTAGAGTTCATTATAGATCCAACAATTGGTATCAAAGTGTGTCTACTTTCACAAGTAGGAGAAGATGGACGGTTATCAAGGTGGAAGATACTACATCCACATTCCAATATTTGATGTGAATAACTTGCTATATTTGAAGAGAATACTGCAATTCTACATCCAAGGATCAAGTCTTGAGCTATAGAGAATGGTGGACCTTCTATACAAGCAACTGGAGACAGAGGAAGAAGAATGGGATGAGGCTACTTTATAGAAAGCAACCTTGAATGCAAGAGCCATCAACATCCTCTACTCCTCTCTTTCCCCCACTGTGTTCAGTCAGATTTCTTCTTGTGACACAGCATATGAAATATGGAGAAATCTATGTGTCACTTATGAAGGGACAAAGCAAGTGAAGCAGAGTATATATGCTCAATGGTCTCCTTGAAAACTTCAAGTTGGGAAAGGAGGAGAGGGTATCTGAAATGTACTCAAGACTCAATACCATTGTAAATGGTCTTGCCATCCTAGGTCATCCTATGGATCAAGGAAAGTTAAACTCAAAGATCATTAGGTCTCTTCCTAAATAGTGGCAAACAAAGGTGACCATTGTTGAAGAAACAAAGTCTCTTGATGAAATTTCTATTGAGCTACATACTTTTAAAGTGAGACTTCACAAGAAAGAGGATGAAGAAAGAGAATAAGAGAAAGAGTTCAAGAGAAAGACAAAGTCTGAAATCAAAGCCCAAGTTGAAGCTATTGTGCAACAACAAGTCATTACTTAAGATTCTCCATCCTCTCAAATTGAAGAAGATGTCATGTACTACAAAGGTAGATTCTATAAAGTCAAGTCTTCTTCCTCCATCTGGTGCTTCAAAAGAAGGATCACTTCAAGGAAGATTATCCACAAGGCAAAAAGACCCATCATCATAAGAGAAGTAAAGAGAAGCACAAGAAGAAGGAGAACAACACAAAATCTCTAATGAATCCTCTAACTCAAGTGTAAGTGAAGATTCTAGTAGAGGATTTAGCTCAATCTATAGTCAAAATGATAATGCCAATTTGCACTCATGGCAAGTTCAAGTGAAGATTAAAATGAGGTAAATCTAAACTCTTCAGATACAAAATTCTTAATTGACATTATTCTTTCTACTCGTGCATCTCTTAAGTCTACTAAGCATAAAAAGAAAAAGCTTGCTAAGATTGTTGATAACTTGCATGAATAAAAAGATGATCTTGAACATGCTAATATTTGCTTCAAGATGATGTTGATAATATTCAAAAGTATTATCTAGAACTTGAATTGAAATTTGACGGTATTGAGATAGAAAACAATACTTATCTTATTCAACTAGATGCTTTTAAACTTGAAAATGCTAGCTTGCTTGATAAGATTAGATTTCTAGAATCTCAACCTCTTATGACTAGTTCTAATGAAGAGCATACTAAAATTGTGAATTTTCTCATGCTTGATATTGATGTTCTTAGAATTTAAATGAGGACAATGACTTTGTTTTGTAAGGAATAGAATCTGAAAATAGTGTGTATCTTTCTAATATTACTATGCTTGATGAAAGAAAATGTTTCCGTGATTGCTAAAATCAATGTCCTTGAATCTTGTTCTAGTTCCACTAGTAGATACAATAATGTTGCTACTCTTCATGTTGAAAAAGATTATTTTATCACCCAAGTTCTTTGCTTTGAAACCAATCTTTTACATGCTCTAGATGATATTACTCAATTTTCTTCTACTATTACTTCTCTTATGCATGATCATCATAGTTTGAGATCCTCTTTATAAAGTTTCTTAGTTGGTAAAAAGAATCTTAATCAAATTATATACCATACTACCAAACAAATAGGTAGTGATGGTATTAGACTTAGTAGCAACCAAAGGAACAACAAAGACAAAGGACCTCCAATTTTCAATGAAAAATCATCTAGTTCCACAGTTATGGGCTCATGTAATCATTGAAATGAAATAAGACATTATTCTACACATTGCCCATTTATATAGCATCCAAAAGTAATAGGACTTGGATTGCTAATATAACCCCTCTAGACCCAAAAATATGAATGGGGAACATAAAAGAATAAAGGTGATATGTGTATGGGTTGGCAACAAGTGGAAAAGAAATGGTAAGAACAAAGGTAATGGTATTCTTGCTCGTATGCAATCATCATTGGCTTTTGCCAAGTTTGTATGTACCTTACATATGGTTTTTGAGTCAAAATTGGTTTACTGTGATTCTCATCACATTCTTCCTCAAAAATTGCTCCTTATGATATGATAGTGCATTAGTAAATTTCTTAAACATGTTTGGATATTGTTTATAATTTTATCATACCTCTAGAAATGTTTTTCTAGAATATATGTGATTTTTGACAGTAGTTGTTCTCAGAAAAGTTTGTCTTGAGGAAACTCAACTTACAAGCACCAATGTGGTTTGCCAAAAACTATCATCGACCAAGAAGTTCAACCCAGAAACTCGACTGACAACATTGTGCATTGGATATGCAGATGGCTTTTTGAATGAGATTTTCTCTCACAACTAGATTTTCTCAACCACTAATCTTATTCTATTTGAACTCCCCTTGGTACCTTTTTATGATATGCATATTTCCATGCTTTAAATTACCTATCTTACATACAGATTTATCTTTCTAATTTCTCTAGATTGCTTTATTCATATCTTGCAATTACTTGTCTTTAGTTTTTATGCATGTTTTGATGATGATCTGTTGGAATATCTTGGTTGTGATCTAAATTGCTTCTATTTTTCTCTAATTTGCTACATATACCTAGTAGTATATATTTTGTTGCAACCTTGAGTTTCTTAAATGGTAATAAAAATATGTTCATGCTTCTAAAATTACATATTGTTGGATCTAGGGATCTAGAGGGGGTGAATAGAGCTTCAAAACTTTCACAAGATAGGTTAGACCTTCAAATTATATCAATCAAAACCAATAGCTTAATAGAAATTTGAAGTCTTAACTAAGAAAGCATAGCAAGGATGAGAGAAATCGACACAAGCACTTGGACAAGTTGGTTTAGAGTGGTTCCACTCTCCAAACTAGGAGAGAGTCAATCCACTACCTAGAGAGGTCAACTTGTAGGACTTTGCAATCTGTGTATACTTATACTCCATCCATAAGAGATACAAGGAGACTACCATACATCCAAGGACTTACCTATTCAAGACAAGAGTCTTCCACCTACACAAGGACTTACCCACTTGATCAAGATGTCTTTAGCCTTCAATAAGGACTTACTCACACTTGCATCAAGTCTTTGGCCTTGAAGGAATTTTACCACTCTTCTTGAATCTTGATCGTTCCCTTCTCCTTCACCTGGAGAAGATCTTCACCTCTTCTTCAACCTTGATAGAAGAACAACAATAGCTTCACCTTCAGTCAGAGTAGCTTGCTTCACCTTTGCTTCTTTGAGAAAAGGGGTAGGGAAGATGGAATGGAATGAGACCTTTACAAGCACAAGGAAGTAGCTCTTTTAAAACTGGCCTAACTCTCTTATAATCACAAAATGCTTTGCAAATGAGAGAGATAAAGGGGCTCAAGGAGTTGCAACACACTCAACTATAGCAAGGACTTAGAATAGCATGAATGAGCAAACTTGGAATGAACTCCAAGGGGTCCTATTTATAGTCGGGGGTGTTTCCGTGCATGTGGGATCACTTAAGGGAGAAATATAGCCATTTTCCAAGTTACAATGGATCTATTCTCGCTAAAAACAACTCACCAACAATTATAATCACTTTTTTTGTGTTTTCTGTACAGTACATTTGGTTGAGTTTCAATAAAGATAACTTGACCGATCTACTAAGTGACAAAGCCAAATTTCAAACTATCGATCGAGTTTGTTCTACAAAACTTGACCAATGAGTCAAAATCAGTTTTCCTTACTTGATCGATCGGTCGATTTATGTGAGTGTGCAACTCGACCGATTGGTCTCTCCAGAAAATCCATCACTGGACCGGTCGAGTTTCCAACTCGACCGATAAACATCCTCTGACAAATTTTCTAAATTGACATTTGAGTGTTCAAATGTTGGAATTAAGTGTCCCTGATTTTTTCTCATCTTAGTTACAAGTCATATCATCAATACAAGTGACTACAAAAATCATCTAAGGTCATTTGGAGTGATTTCCCAAATTGCATAGTTGCATTGCTTTTGACTTGAACTTGAACAAGCTAGGGCTTGTGTAATTTGATCCTTTTCATGTACCTAATGTTGGTATGTATGCTCATATAGCAAGTCATGTGATGATTGTAATGGGATACTTTGTAAATGATTTGAATAATAATAAAGGCAATTTCTGATCTATATGTTTTAATTGTTTCTGAGATGATAGTGTAACATAATAGATGTCTAAAGAATTGTTTACTCGATGACATATGCTTTTAGGTTAAGGACCTAAACGATGAGATTGTACGGATTTTAAGAGTATACATTCTCGTTTAGTCCCTAGTCGGTTGTTATTGTGGAAATAACCTTAGACATCAATAACACTAAAGACTAGATTGTGTGATGACAGAATCTCATTAGTCATGATATAGTGATATCAAACCAAGCACATAGGTACTTGTTAGAGAACAACTGTACCGGACAGACCCACCGTGAGAGTGACACATGGAACCATGATTTGGTAGTCACAGTCAGCTCTCAAAGTGATGGTGGTGAATGTGATTCTTCTACCTAAAATCACTACACTCAACACATATCGTTGGGTACACTTTGACATCATCAAACACAGTCCTGAAACATGGGTTGTTATAAAGGTGATGATTGGGTGGCTTTGACACATGGGGCTTTTGAGGGGTGAGTGATAGATATGGGATTTGCCCCTCCTAAGGGAGTTTAATGTTCATGGACACTTGATGAGTAGGATTGAGAAAGGCATGTGCATGCATGTGTGAATCAATATGTGATATTGATGTCACACACATCTCACCCAGTCTTCTTTGAGATCAACGAAATGGATGAACATTGAAAGGATGACTGTGCCATGCCTTGAGTTCATTCAGGACATTAGTGACAAAGAGATTATACATTCTCTATAACACCATTCACGGATTATAGGATTGAAAGTTGTTCTCCAACTTTCTATTTCACTTGGGTAGCACTAATGTGTGACTAGGCACCACTCTTTTCTTGTAAAGTCATAAGTGTTATGGACTTTCACTACCAACGTGAAATGGACCTGCAGGGTCACACACATAGGACTTAACCTGGAAGAGGAGTTTTTCCACAAATGATGTTTAGATTGATTAATAAAGGAGTTTATTAGTTCGATTAAACATTCAGTTGATTGATAGCTCAAAATCATAGAGTTCAAGGTTTTGGACCAATTTATTAGAGTATCAGATTGTTGAAACTGTGATTGACTAATTTTGCACAATCTGCACTTCCAACCAATCGGCTCATGAGATGAACCGATCGGCTCAGGTTGGGGAACTGATCGGCTCAATTGTTGAACCGGTCGGCTCATGTGACCAATGGAGATCGTTTGGAAAGTCAATTTTGCAAATGCAATTGTTTCACTTGTACAAATTTGATTTGGACAAGGATTAATATTTGATTAATTGGAAACAAATATGAAAGTTAATTTGAGTTGGACTAGGACCACGAACCGATCAGCTCAGAAGCAAATTGATTGGCTCAGGTGCTCCAAACGATCGGTTCAGGTGTGAACCGATCAACTCAGGTCACCAAATGATCGTTTCAAGGTTGAAACGATCGGTTCAGGTGATGCAGTTGGTTGTGTTGTGGAAAATCTCGAACCCTTCTACTCCTGTTTAGTCCCGCATTGCCCGGGGTAGAGAACCATGTCCCATGACCCTCCTATATATTGGGTATTGGGGGCTTCTCAAAGTACAACTCAGAACACCAGTTTCTCTGCAAAGCTGTCATTCTCTCTGGTTTTGGTAATCGAGAGAGCCCGAGCAAGTGCTACCCGATAAGGGAGGCACAGCAAGGGAAAGACAACTATAGAAATGCAACTAGTTGTAGGAGAGTGTGTCGGTGACTAGTACGTTGACAGGAGGGTGCGACTCCTTCCGATTCCTTGTGGGACAAGGAGATCAGAGTTCCAGGCAGTCCGTGTGGACGACTGCAGAGGCGGGAGACTTCTGCCGCTCGGAGGACAGTTGTCAATCCCGATAGTCCCGGTGAGACCAGGAGCTACTCAGACACCGTCCAAGACCGGAGGTGAAGACCAAGCAAGCCGTGAGGTAACGTCGTCGAGCAAGCCTCAGGACAAGGTACGCCTCTACAAACCATCCTTCCTATTGTATAGACGTTGACACGATTCCTTTATTCTGGGTTTGGGAGAAGAAATTTTTGTTTCCACTGCCTTCTCTATCTCCCCTAAAACCCAACAGTGGTATCAGAGCCATGTCAACTGCTCTATGATTTAGGATTATCGATATGACCGATTTTAGTTTGTCGCCTTTATTTATTGCATATGATGCGAATAAAATTGGCTTTATGAATGTCCAATCCTAAATCCACAAATCCCAATATACATATATGATATGTAATATAAATGCAATCGATACGCGTCACCCTTAAACAAGTTTTTTGGTGGATGTATAGCGTGGTTATGGCCAATAAACCCTATGTATGTGTGCTTGGTTGTATGTGGTTGCTTGCATCTCAATCTGCGCATCGATTCCCTGTCTCCTATTCCTGATGTAACTCGAGATAACTCGAGATTTCTTTCCTACCTTTTCTCCCCCCGAATGTAACTCGGGGTTTCCTTTTTCAAATGTAAAATATGATAGAATTTTATTTCCTGTTATGTCATAGAACGGCAGACATCTTGATGACCTGTTCGAGGAGTGAGATGAGTGGGTGGCGACCTGAGGAGATGCACGATGACTAGTGAACCAATCGGTTGGAGGCGCCAGTCGATCGGCTGGTGGCACCCAACCGACCAACCTGATGGCGAGCAGATCAATCATGGAGATGAGTTGATCAAACCCAGATAGGAAAAGCATAGAGTTCATCTTGTACAGGTTCCATGTGACGTGGACCTAGATGACCGTGATTCCTCTTGGCTCAAGGAATCATATTAGGATGGCCATAATCATTGCTTTTATCGTTTCGCATGTTTTCTGTGGGATATAGCATGTATATGATACTTACTATATTGTGGTGATTGGATATGTATATGTACCTATAAAACCAAATCCCTCATCTAAAGATTAAGTCCTTTATGCCTTCCATTAGCGACACACATGAAAAACATGATCGACTAAGTGTAGGCTACGCCAAAGCATGGTGCGTCGTCTATCTCACAGAAGTATGAAGGGTAAACATGTAGGTTCTGCCAAAGTAGGGTGCATGTTTACTGTGTCAGTTTTAGGGTTGGACTTAACTGGTGATTCTTAGAGCGTCTAAGCCCAGAGGCACGGAATGTTCATGGCAAGGTGTTGCGCATGTTCATTCATCAAGAGTTTCATATTATGCAATTGGTATGATGGCCTACCTAAATAGTCAAGCTGTGGGCGATCTGCCAAAGCTGACTCATGACTTGATGAAATACGGATCTTGACCCACTAGAAGATTATACATTGCAATCTTTCGAATTGATGGTGAGGGCTATCAATTTGAATTAAAATAGTTGGAGCGGTGATTAATTAAAGGCCTAATTAACTACTGTCAAATTTTATTCAAATCAAACCAAAAGCAGTTTTGACAAATGCAATTTTCTCTTGTAGAATGGCAAAAGAATCATCTTTTAAAATGGGCAAATTAATTGAGAATAAATTTCATAACTGGTTAGGGATTGTGAGAAGTGTTCTGCACAATCCAAATATATTGGTGGCCTTTGAGTCCACTCTATGTGTGCTTAAGAAGAAGGATAGTTCATTGATAGAGATCAATGGAACAAAATCTAAGGATAAAGGTGAGGGAGAGAAGGGTTCTCTAGCCAAACCAATGTCAGAATCTTCTGTGCTCAAAACATGGAGAGGATGGAAGGAACGATGGAAGAAGAAGTAAGAGATAGAGATCTCTACTTCTGGTGTATACATAATAGAGATTAAATTTACTACTTCTTTGTCATGGGTACTTGATATCGGATGTGGATCTCACATTTTTTCAAATGTGAAGGATCTTAAAAGAAGTAGGCCTTTGGGGAAAGGCGAGGTTGAACTATATGTTTCCAATGGGGCAAGAGTTTCCGCCAGTGCCGTAGGAACCTATGAGTTAACTCTACCAAGTGGGCTAATAATAGAGTTGAAAAACTGCTATTATGTATCTGCCATAAATAGGAATATCATTTCCGTTTCTTGTTTGGACAAGGATGGTTTTAAATTTCTTATTAAGAATGGAAAGTGTTCCATTTTAAAAGATAGGATCTTTTATGGCAATGCCCCAATGTCTTATGGTCTATACTTGATAGATCTATAGATAAGTGTATACAACGTAAACACCAAAAGGCAAAAACTCAACAACTCAAACAAAACATATCTTTGGCATTGTTGTCTAGGGCACATAAATGAGAAGCGCATCTCTAGACTCCATAAAGATGGTTATCTAGACTCTTTTGATTATGAATCGATAGAGACTTGTGAATCTTGTTTGTTGGGCAAGATGACCAAGACTCCCTTTTCAGGTAAAGGTGAGAGAGCTAATGATCTATTAGGACTCATACATACTGATGTATGTGGGCCTTTTAGAACTAATTCCAGAAATGGGTATCGGTACTTCATTACCTTCACTGATGACTTCAGTAGGTATGGCTATGTGTACCTGATGAAACATAAGTTAGAAACCCTTGAAAGGTTCAAGGATTTCATGAATGAAGTATAGAACCAACTTGGTAAAAGTATTAAAGCACTTCGATCCGATCGAGGTGGAGAATACTTAAGTCAGGAGTTTGAGGACCTTCTGTGAGCCCGTGGTATTGTATCACAATAGACTCCGCCTGGAACACCACAACATAATGGTGTGTCTGAAAGAAGGAATCGCACTTTACTGGATATGGTGTGATCAATGATGAGTTTTGTCGATCTTCTAATTTCCTTCTGGGTTCATGCTCTTGAAACCGCCGCATTTACTCTTAGTCGAGTACCATCTAAATCGGTTCAAAAGACACCATATGAGATATGGACTGGGATGCGTCCCAATATGTCTTTTATGAGGATTTGGGGGTGTGAGGCATATGTCAAGAAAATGTTTCCTGACAAGCTAGGCCCTAGATCTGATAAATGTTATTTTTTTTGGATACCCCAAGGAAATGAGGGGATACTATTTATACCACCCAACTGACAACAAAGTGTTTGTTGCCAGGGATGTTGTGTTCCTAGAAAAGGAATTTATTTCCAAAGGAAACAGTGGGAGGAAAATAGAGCTTGAAGAGGTTCAAGCCCAACAAGAAAACATTGAACCAGTAGATGTACAAGAGGAACATAGAGATTCACAAGGTGTTGTGGAATCTCAGTCTCCTCAAGTAACACAAGGACCTCGTAGATCTAGTAGGACACGTCTTGAACCTGAGAGGTTTGGATACCTTGTGACTCAGGAAGGCGGTGAGTTGATCATAGATGATGATCCAACTACCTATCTAGAGTCTATGGAGGGACCAAATTCTGAGAAATGGCTTGAGGCCATGAAATCCGAGATGGAATCCATGTACTCCAACAAAGTATGGACTTTGGTGGAACCACCTGAAGGGGTAAAACCCATAGGGTGCAAGTGGGTCTTCAAGAAGAAGACCGACATAGATGGAAATGTGCAAACTTATAAAGGCAGATTGGTTTCAAAGGGTTTCCGACAAGTTCAAGGTGTTGACTATGACGAAACTTTTTCTCTAGTTGCCATGATTCAGTCCATCGGGATTATGCTTGCTATTGCAGCTTACTATGACTATGAGATTTGGCAAATGGATGTTAAAACTGCATTCCTTAATGGGAATATAAATGAGGATGTGTACATGACACAACCTAAAGGTTTTATAGATCCAAAGAATGCCAATAAAGTTTGTAAGCTACAAAGGTCAATCTATGGATTGAAGAAAGCATCTCGGAGTTAAAATCTTCGATTTGATGAGGAAGTCAAAGTGTTTGTCTTTATTCAAAATGAAGATGAACCTTATGTGTACAAGAAGGTTAGTGGGAGCACGACCACATTCCTCATATTGTATGTGGATGACATACTATTGATGGGGAATGATGTCTCATCCTTAGAGAAGGTAAAGACATGGCTTGGGAATACTTTCTCAATGAAGGACTTAGGAGAAGCATCCTACATTCTAGGAATTAAGATCTATAGAGATAGATCTAAAAGGCTTCTTGGACTAAGTCAAAGCACGTACATTGACAAAGTGTTGAAGAGGTTCAGCATGGAGAACTCAAAGAGAGGCAACATCCCCATGCTACATGGAGTCACCGTCTCTAGATCTCAATGTCCCCGATCTTGTGAAGAGAGGGAGCGTATGAATGGGATCCCATATGCATCAGCCATCAAATCCATCATGTACGCTATGTTGTGCACATGCCCAGATGTCTCATATGCCCTCAGCATGACGAGTAGGTACCAGTCAGATCCTGGGAATTCTCACTGGACAGCCGTAAAGAACATCCTCAAGTACTTGCGAAGGACTAAGGATCAGTTTCTTATATACGGTGGTGAGGAAGAACTGGTTGTAAAGGGTTACACCGATGCGAGCCTCCAAATCGAAAAAGATGATTACAGATCGCAATCAGGATTTGTGTTTTGCCTATACAATGGAGTTGTGAGCTGGAAGAGTTCCAAGCAAGAAACAATTGCCGATTCTACTACAGAGGCCGAGTATATTGCTACTTCACATGCAGCAAAGGAAGCTGTGTGGATTAGGAAGTTCATCTCTGAACTTGGTGTAGTTCCCAGTAGTTGTGATGCAACTGAGCTTTATTGTGACAATAATGGAGCTATTGCTCAAGCTAAGGAGCCCAGATTACATCAACGGTCCAAGCACATACTGCGGAGCTTCCATCTCATACAAGAGATCATACAGTGAGGAGATGTGAAGATTTGCAAAGTACCAACTGAAGACAACATAGTTGATCCACTGACTAAGGCCCTCTCTCAGCAGAAGCATGATGGTCATGCTAGGTCACAAGGACTGAGGTTCCTAGGTGACTGGCTCTAAGTGTAAGTGGGAGTCTGTTGGTATGTATGCCCATAGAGCAAGTCATGTGATGATTGTAATGGGATACTTTGTAAATGATTTGAATAATAATAAAGGCAATTTATGATCTATATGTTTTAACAGTTTTTGAGATGATAGTGTATCATAATAGATGTCTAAAGAATTGTTTACTCGATGATGTATGCTTTTAGGTTAAGGACCTAAATGATGAGATCGTACAGATGTTAAGAGTATACGTTCTTGTTTAGTCCCTATTCGGTTGTCATTTTGGAAATAACCATAGACATCAATAACACTAAAGACTAGATTGTGTGATGACAGAATCTCATTAGTCATGATATAGTGATATCAAACCAAGAACATAGGTACTTGTTAGAGAACAATTGTACCGGACAGACCCACCATGAGAGTGACACATGGAACCATGATTTGGTAGTCACAGTCAGCTCTCACAGTGATGGTGGTGAATGTGATTCTTCGACATGAAATCACTACACTCAACACATGTCGTTGGGTACACTTTGACATCATCAAACACAGTCCTGAAACATGGGTTGTTATAAAGGTGATGATTGGGTGGCTTTGACACATGGGATTTTGAGGGGTGAGTGATAGATATGGGATTTGTCCCTCCTAAGGGAGTTTAATGTCCATGGCCACTTGATGAGTAGGATTGAGAAAGGCATGTGCATGCATGTATGAATCAATATGTGATATTGATGTCACACACATCTCACCCAGTCTACTCTGAGATCAAGGAAATGGATGAACGTTGAAAGGATGATTGTACCATGTCTTGAGTTCATTTAGGACATTAGTGACAAAGGAATTATACCTTCGTTGTAACACCATTCATAGATTGTAGGATTGAAATTTGTTCTCCAACTTTCTATTTCACTTGGGTAGCACTGATATGTGACTAGGCACTGCTCTTTGCTTGTGAAGTCATAAGTGTTATGGACTTTCACTGCCAATGTGAAATGGACCTGCAGGGTCACACACATAGGATTTAACCTGGAAGAAGAGTTTTTCCACAAATGACGTTTAGATTGATTAATAAAGGAGTTTAGTAGTTCAATTAAACACTCAATTGATTGATAGCTCAAAATCATAGTGTTCAAGGTGTTGGACCAATTGATTAGAGTATCGGATTGATTGAAACTGTGATTGACTGATTTTGCACAATCTGCACTTCCAATCGATCGGCTCATGAGATGAATTGATCGGCTCAGGTTGGTGAACCGATCGGCTCAATTGTTGAACCGGTCGGCTCATGTGACCAACAGAGATCGTTTGGAAAGTCAATTTTGCAAATAAAATTGTTTCACTTGTACAAATTCAATTTGGACAAGGATTAATATTTGATTAATCAGAAACAAATATGGAAGTCAATTTGAGGTGGACCAGGACCACGAACCGATCGGCTCAGAATCGAACCGATCAGCTCAAGTGCTCCAAATGATCAGTTCAGGTGTGAACCGATCGGCTCAGGTCACCAAACGACCGTTTCAAGGTTGAAACGATCAGTTCAGGTAACGCAGATGGTTGTTTTGTGGAAAATCTCGAACCCTTCTACTCCTGTTTAGTCCCGCATTGCCCGGGGTAGAGAACCATGTCCCATGACCCTCCTATATATAGGGGTATTGGGGGCTTCTCAAAGTACAACTCAGAACACCAGTTGCTCTGCAAAGTTGTCATTCTCTCTAGTTTTGGTAACTGAGAGAGCCCGAGCAAGTGCTACGCAATAAGGGAGGCACAGCAAGGGAAAGACAACTATAGAAAGGCAACTTGTTGTAGGAGAGTGTGTCGGTGACTAGCACACTGACAGGAGGGTGCAACTCCTTCCGATTCCTTGTGGGACAAGGAGATCGGAGTTCCAGGCAGTCTGTGTGGACAATTACAGAGGTGGGAGACTTCTGCCACTCAAAGGACAACTGTCAATCCCGACAGTCCCGGTGAGACCAAGAGTTGCTCAGACACCGTCCAAGACCAGAGGTGAAGATTGCACAAGCTGTGAGGTAACGTCGCCGAGCAAGCCTCGGGACAAGATATGCCTCTACAAACCATCCTTCCTATTTTATAGACATTGATGTGATTCCTTTATTCTGGGTTTGGGAGAAGAAATTTTTGCTTCCGCTGCCTTCTCTGTCTCCCCTAAAACCCAACACCGAAATCCTAAAATCAATCTTGAACGAACATATTAGATACATAGGAATGGAATGGTTAAGTCATTATCAAAATATGGGCAATGTATACATCTCAAGTCAACATTCTCCCCCTTTTTGACAATGATAAACCATTCCTCAATCATATTGAAAAGGATATGTAAAGTTATACCTTTGCCTTGTGAATTGCAAGGGGGTTCACGATTTGAACAATGTGAATTGCTCCCCCTCAATCTACGCTTACTCTTACCTACATAGTAATTCTATCTACAAAAAGCAACATGACATATATACTATATGGTCCTTTAGCAAGTCACATGATAAAGTTTATAATGAACAAGAAAAGGATCACATAGGCAATAAAAGCAACATAGTTGAAATTCAAAACATTGAACTTCTCTCCCCCTTTTGACATTATTAAAAGGGAAGGGGGTATAAGAGCACAACAACAAATCTTCTCCAAGCACAGCCAAACATACATCCACAACATGCAATCTCAAAGCATACACCAAATAGAGATGAGAGAAAATACAGTCTAAGTCATAATCAAAATATGGTAAACATGGCACAAACTCATGAGATATAGTAAATCAAAGAGTAAGTGTACAAAATATTAAGATTACAACACAGAGAGCATGTCCTCAAAAATAACTATAAGCCAAAACAATGAAAACAAGATGATAAAATAGTACAGCTCAAAAAATGTGCCCAGATGTGGTTAGTACAAAATAGCCTAGAAAGATAAATATGATAAGCATCTAGACTAAAACCTATAAAATATAAACATCTAGGTTGTCTATGTCTACATCATCAACATCGTCATCAGAAGCTTTTGGATCTTAGTCATCATCTCCGTCTGAAGGTGCAACAGAGACAGCAACATCACCTTCATCACTAGAGGCACCAGCAAAGCCATTGAAGCCATCATCATCCTCATCATCCTCAGAAGCCTCCTCATCAATAGAATCAGCCTCCTCATCAGCCTGGTCTAGCATCTCCTCATCGGTAAGAGAACTAAAACCACAGTCGGGCCAATGGGTATTCTGCTCATCCCAAGACATGCCATGAGCATGAAGCTCATTGGCATGTGGGAAAGAAGGAAAATAAGTACTAAGATAGGAAAGCAGGGTGGCCAAGGGGCCAACAGGTAGAGGAAGCACTCTAGGGGTAGATCCACCAACAACAGAGGGTGTAGCAGTGAAAGTAGTAGGTAGATGGGATAAGTAAAAATGATCATATACATAAGATGCATAGTCACTTCCTGGGTAGGGCTGGTAGGCAGGATAAGGATGTGCACAGGATAGGTTCATGTTGGACATGATGGCACAGAGAAACGGATGCATGTGCTCTTGAACATGAAGGTTATACGCCTATTGATGCATCAGGTATCCTGTAAGGGTTTCATTGGATACATGGAATGAGGCACGGGTAGGTCGGGTAGGCTGAGGTGGTGGAGGTGCATGGGTGGAGGTAGAGGTAGAGGCTCCAAGTGTGGTAGAGGATGGGATAGGCATAGACTTCTGAAGTGTGGTCTTACTAATGCAAACTCCTTTCTGGGCAGGTTTGTAGTGAAGGTCAAGGAAAAGAGATTTTCCAGTGGCAAGTTGAAAAAGACCACAGATCAGGGTTGGGGAGGGTGGGTGGGTGCCACGGGTGTTCTTACCTTAGTCAAAGCAGGTCATATGGTGAAGAACATATCTTGCCCACTTGACTCATATGTTCTCTAAGAGACAAAACATAATTATCATAGTGTTTTCTGCAATTTCATTTTGATTTTTCTTAGGATGAATATTGCAATTAACAACTAAGGCAAGTATGTGGTTCTTGAGGTCTAAGGTAGAGGAGGGAAGGGTGCACTTCTTCCTATATGGGAATTGAGGCTTCTTCAAGAATTTATGAATATCAGGGAGAGTAAGATCATACTACTTGTAGAAGGCCTCGGGCTCAACTAGGTCAAAATACTCGGGGTAGTCCTTCCTCCAAGTGACTTCAGTACCCGAAAATAAGATGTTCAAGGTATCCTCAGAGACTTGGCATTTCTTCCCGACGGTCATGGAAGTGAGGACTACTTAAGTATTGGGTGTTGGTATGAGTGTGTCATAATTCCATTGCTAGTTAGCATAGAATTCATGAACAGCTTTTGTGCTAGTGATGGAATTGTTGTAGCACAAGCGTTCGACACACAAGGTGGAGAGATGGTGATTGTATAGCAACTCAGCTACTTGATTGATTACTCTTTGTATATGTGGGTTTGGCTCAAAAAGGGCACAAAATGGAAAAGGATTCCTAAGAAGGAGATCCTTAGCCTCATTGAAGACAAAGAATGTTTCATCAAATGGTATGATACATGAGTTGGAAGACAAAGATGGTTCTCCAACTGGGGCCACCCTCTTTCTCCTGTTGGACGTCATAGAGACGAAATGGAGAGGATGGAGATAGAAGAAGTAAGAGAAACACCACCAAAACCCATCCACACACCTAGGGTTGATAGGAAAGAGGTAAAGGGAGGTCGGTCTAGGTCGAACTAGGGTTAGAGAGAGGAAGTTATGGGCTAGGGTTGAGAGCTTAAGGGAGCTAAAGGTTGGATCGGTCGATTTTTCTCTAGTTGAGAGGGAGAAAAGTTGGTCAAACATAACTTATGTTTGCTCCAGCCCAGACATCGGTCGAGTTTTGTAACTCAGAAACTCGACCGATAGGCTCTTTAAAAAAGCTCTCGACCTCCGATTGGTTGAGTTGGCAACTCGACAGATGGTCCAACTGAATCAACATTTGAAATTCTAGTTTCTAGCCATTTGAGTGCTAATTAAATTTATTTTTTAAGTCCATTTTACATTTAAACATACTTAGGCACATATCACTCATCATTGGGTACTATTTTGTGATAAAACAAGTGTTTGTGGAAAATACCCAATAATAAGAGAAAAATAAGGCAAAAAGAACATGAAAATTTATTTTTAAGCATATTAGCAAGCAAGGATGATCAAAGCATATAGGATAGATGACCACTAGCTAGAAGGCATATCAGATTCATTCAAAGTAGTTATGAGCAGTTTAGATCTAATAAAGTTAAATTGCTCTCTAGCTAGATGTTTAGTGAAAATGTCTGCCAACTGATTTTTTGTGTCCACGTGCGTGATATAGATATCCTTTTTAGAAATGTGATCACGAAGAAAATGATGGCGAACCTCTATATTCTTATCTCTACTATGCAAGATAGGATTATATGACAAGTTGATTGCACTAGTATTATCACAATAGATAGGAGAAGCATCAAAATGAATGTTAAAGTCTTGAAACATTTGCTTCATCCATAGGACATGGGTACAACAACTCTCGGTTGTAATGTATTTAGTCTCGGCGGTTGATAATGCCATTACGCTCTATTTTTTGGAGAACCAAGACACCAAACATGGTCCTAGGAGAAAGCAAGTACCACTTGTGCACTTTCTATCAATCAAGCATCCTGCGTAATCTGGGCACATAGCACGAGTTTGATTTAAATTAATATGTGTGACATTTAACTAACATCTTAACCTATAAATATATATAGAAGGTGCATTTGACAACCATTTAGACCAAAGTTGATAGGTTAGCTAATTTGGATATGAAAAACACATATTTGATCGTGAATTTTGATGTCAGTAGTGTTGTATTTATTCAGTAAAGTCCCTTGACTTGGGATACTATAGACCAAAATTTGGAGTTTTGGCTAAGTACCTTAAAATCCTCTTAACAACTATAAGATGTGATTTCTTAGGATTCGATTGAAAGTGAGCACACAAGACAACACTAAACATTATATTAGGTCTAGAGGTAGTTAAGTAAAGTGAACTTCTGATCATACCTCTATAGAGCTTCTCATCTTCTTCATATTTTTCAAGTTTGGTGGTGTTTGACATGGGTGTGTCCATCAACTTGGTGTTCTCCATCCCAAAGTGCTTTAGTAACTCACTTGTGTACTTTCCTTGGTTGATGAAGTTCCCATCTTTAGTTTGCTTGATCTGAAAGCCAAGGAAGAATATGAGCTCACCCATCATACTCATCTCAAATTCACTCTGCATAAGATCACTAAGTTCTTTGCAAAGATCAAGGTTAGTTCTTCCAAAAATGATGTCATCAACATGTATTTGAATGATAAGAAAATTTTTAGAAGTGTGCTTTAGAAATAAGGTAGAATCTACTTTTCCCATGATATACCCATGATCTAAAAAAAGTTCTTTAATTTCTCATACCAAGCTCAAGGTGCTTGTTTGAGTCCATAGAGAGATTTTTGCAACATATAAATATGGTTAGGTAACCTATCATATTCAAAGCCTGGGGGTTGTGCAACATACACTTCCTCCTCAATTGTAGCATTCAAAAACACACTTTTAACATCATTTGATAAATAAGAAAGTTTTTATAACTATCAAAAGTAAGCAACATATGAATGGACTCAAGTCTAGCTACAGGTGCATATGTTTCATCAAAATCTATACCTTCCTGCTAATTGTAGACTTGAGCCACTAACCTTGCTTTGTTCCTTATCACATTGCCACTTTCATCTAGCTTGTTGTGGTAGACCCACTTGGTTCCATTGATCTTTCTATCACTTGGTCTTGGTACTAGGGTCTATACTTTGTTCTTTTCAAATTTCTTCAACTCTTCTTGCATGGCTAGGATCCATTCATCATCCCCAAGAGCTTACTTGATGTTCTTTGGCTCTAGTTGTGAGATGAAGGCATTGTTAGCTTGTTTCTTGTTGAATGCAACCTGCGTCTTCACTCTTTCAAATGGATCACCTAAAATCAGATCTTTTGGATGATTCTTTACAAATCGTGTAGTTAGATCCTTCTTCTCTTCGTCTTTCTCTCTTCTTGAGTTACCACCTCTTTTCCCTTTTGAGTAATGTTGAGTTCTTTTAGAATAGGAATTACCTCACTAGCAAGATCATCATTTGGAACAATATATTTGGGAATAGAGGGGTTAGTCTCAATTAACTTAACATTTATAGATTCTTCTACTTTAGCAAGATCAACATTAAACATTCTATAAGCCTTGCTAGTAGTTCTATAGCCAAGAAAGAAAGCCTTGTAAGATTTCAGATCAAATTTTTCGAGTGAATCTTTCATATTCAAAACAAAACAAGGACATCCAAAAACATAAAATACTTAATAGAAGGTTTTCTACCACGCCATATCTCATAGGGGGTTTTCTTTAAAGAAGGATGTGTAAACACATGAGGTACTGATGGCTTCGGCCCAAAACTTCTTTGGAGTGTCATACTCTAAAAGCATGGTCCTAGCTATCTCCTGTAGTGACCTATTCTTCCTCTCTACAACCCCATTTTGTTGAGGTGTTCAAGGTGAAGAGAAGTTATGTGCATAGCCAGATTCTTGACAAAAATGTTCAAAAAATATCATTTTCAAATTCTCCCCCATGATCACTACGGATGGAGACGATCCGGAAAGAAGCTTCATTCTCAAATCATTTAAAAAATCTCAAGAAAACATCAAGTGTATCACTCTTGAAAATGAGAAAGAAGGTCCAAGTATATCTACATAAATCATCAACAATAACAAGGCAATACTTAGAACCACGAAGTGATTGAGTTCTCATTGGTCCAAATAGATCAATGTGAAGAAGTTCAAGAGCTCTCTTGGTACTAAGGACTCTTTTATATTTGAAGGAGGACTTGGTTTGCTTTCCTTGGGTACAAGGTTGGCATTCCTCATCCTTTCCAAATTCTAATTTGGGAAGTCCCTTGACCAAGTCCTTTTTTCTCAACTTCTTCAACTGATGCATATTTACATGACCAAGCTAATGATGTCAAAGAGAAATATCATTTGAATTGACTACTAAGCATCTATCAACAATAGTCTTAATAGATTCAAGTACAATTACATAAAGATTACCACTTTTAGTTCCCTTATATATGACTTGATAGGTGAGGGAATCTAGAATCAAGCATTCAAAAGAAGTAAATAGCATAAGTTAATTATTATCACATAATTGACTTACACTAATTAAATTGTGATGTAGGCCATCTACAAAAAGAACATTCTTGATACACAAGGATTCACCGACATCACCCTCACCTTTAACCTTACCTTTCTTGTTGTCCCCAAAGGTAACCGAACTTCCTTTCTTTTTGGTGAAATTGTTGAAATGGCTTATATCACATGTCATATGCTTAGTGCAGCCACTATCAACAATCCATCTACCTTATTTCTTATAAGAAATGATAATTTCAGTTCCCAACTCAAACTTTGGGCTCCATAGTTATCTTGGGGACCCATTTCATCTTTGGGTTGGTCCCCATAGGCTTGTAAGGACAATAAGTAGAGTAATGATCATCGCACTTGCAATGAGAACAAATTGTAGGATTCTTAGTGCCATAGGACTCTCCAATGAAAAGGGAGGTCCCCTTGCTCTTTTTCTTACCTTTGGCTTTGTTCTTGCCCTTAGGTGCTCCCCCTACAAATCCCAAACCACTAGTACCACTTTGTTGGATATGATGGTCAAGGATTTCATTAAGGGAGTTTTTCCCTTTGAGGAATTTCTGTAGAGAGGCCCTAAGTCTATGATTGCCATCATTAAGAGATATGATAGTAGAAGACAAACTAGCAATATCATCTCTAGCATAAATAAGGTCAACCTCTAAACATAGGACTTTAGTCAAATAAGCATCTTTCTCAAGAGAAATGGAAGCAATATCATTACTAGGAAAGATAGGTCTACAAGATAAATCATTAACTTGACCAAGAAACCTAGCATTTTCAGATTTAAGCACTTGAATTTTCTTAATATAAACATCCCTCTCATCCCTACGAGCATCAACAATAAGTTTAAATTTAGCATTTTTATTTTTAAGAGTTTCAAGCTCATTTAGTCACTTTTGGTTATCTTCTTTAAGAGTTTCAATATTCTTAAGGTAGACATCATTCTCTACTTCAACTCCATTGTATTGGAGCTCAAGATTGAGATATTGGTTTTGCAATTTATCAATGCTCTCAAGATGAGTTTTCTCATCAAGCTCAATAATTTCAAGTTTAGCATAGAAATCATCAATAATTTTTTGTTACATGGGGTTCTGGGACAGCAGAGCTGTGGCGAGCTGATTGGCTCTGAGAATCCAGCTGAGGTTTTTAGACACCCACATGGTTGTTAGCTAGCCGACAAGGAGATTGTTAGGATTTTGTTATGAATCTATTAGATGAGTTGTAGAGTACTCGGTGGTAGAGAAGGTCTACAAGGACTAGGTTGTTGTAAAGCTTTTGTGGCTGTGAGTGGATCCACGACAGCTATAAATATTGTATGTCAGACCAATGAGAGGGGATTATGTAATCTCAGTTGATTCTAAAATAAGATTATCTCTCATTGTGAATCCATGTTTCTTCTCCTTCTTCTTTCCTTCCCTCTTCATCATTTCCTTCTTCTTCTTCTCCCTCCGACCTGAAATCCATTACTGATCCTATGTTATTAGCCTTCAGGTTGCCACCATAGGTAATCGTGAGAAAGACAGTGCTGATCTGAAGCATCATTACTACTTATGTAGTAACAAAGTGGTATCAAATTCGAGTTCGAGTTTGATGGCTCCTCAGCCTCAACCTGCGGGAGAAGCGACGCCGCCGTCGGCGGGGATCTCACGTGCGGAAGTCTGTGAGCTTCTTGATTCAATGAATCGCACGGTCGATCGTCGCTGCTTGGAGAATGCTAGTGTAGCACAACGCATCTCCAGAGAGTTGAAAATGGAGTTCCACGACAAGTTGGATCAAATCTACTCGAGATTAGATCAATTGAGTGTGGTGTTTGGCAAGGAGCGGGCGGACACAGTCTAACGACTATAGAACCTGCTCGAGACACAATCTCAGTTGAAGTAAAGTTCGACCGAGCCTCTCTCTGTGATGGCTTTTAGCAGGTTATGCAAAGGTGTTCATGCTTTAGACTTGGGAGTTTCTCGGTCGAGAAAATGTTCGACCGAGAGTATCTCGGTCGAGAAGTGTGTCGACCGAGACCAACTCTGTTTCAAAACTTTAACTCATATGCTAGGTGTAAGAAATGAATGTGCAATTGTGATTCTCACTTAGGGATGACTTATCTAAGTGTTGTGTGTGGATAGGGAAGATCTAAACACTTGATTTACATGATATCTAAGTACTTGTACATTATAAACTTGTATAAGTTTTTACATTGATTACAATCATGAAAATAAAGCAATTTTACCAAATTGATCTTCCAAGTCTTTGCTATCCACCACCTTATATGCTTGTCCCTGAAACACTCAAATAGCAAGTTAAAACCACAAGAAAGAAATGTTTGTCATCATCAAAACAAAGGGATTATAATAATGTCCAATTTAGCCAACAATCTCCCCTTTTTTGAAGATGACAAAACATTTCAAAAATATAAATCAAGGCAATATAAATCATATGAGTTTCATAACAGAAGTTTACCTTTTGCAGTCATTCTTTTATTTGCAAGTATGTGCTAGTCGAGAGATTATGAAACTCATTTTACTTTATGTTATTTATATTATTTCTCCCCCTTTGTCATTTCAAAAAGATAACCAAGCTAAACATTAATTATGACTTTTATTCCTACCCCTTAATTTTATAATTTTGATACTCAATGCAAACCACTTATCTTTATGTCAAATTTAGCCACAATTTATTTCTCAATCATTTGCAAAGGATGTTAAGCCTTGAAATTATATGAGATCCTTTTAGATTCATGGCATATGTGTTTTATTTCTCATCCATTTTACAAGGGGTGTTAAGCCCTGAAAATGATATGAGATCCATTTAGGCTCATGATGGATACATATATTGATTTAAGCCCCGAAAATGACATGAGAATCCTTTAAGCTAATGAATATATTTAATAGTTTCTCAACCATTTACAAGGGATGTTAAGCCCTGAAATGATATGAGATTCTTTTAATCTTATAGTAGAATCAATTAATGTATCTCTAACCAAATGCATGGGATGTTAAGCCCTGATTTGTTTAGAGAATTCCATTAAGGACAAGATATACATTATATTCATAAATATTGTAGACTCCTTTATTTTCATAACCAAGATTACTTTAAAGATACTAAGGTCATAACTAGTTTCAAATTTTCTTTATGATGTTTACAAAGTTTTGTGAACTCCTTCTTAATCTTATAGTCAAGATAGTTTTTGTGAGATCCCCCTTAATCTTATAATCAAGATAATTTAAGGATTCTAAGGTCACATTAAGCATTAGATCATAATAAGTTAACCTTTTATGAGAGCTATGCACTAAATCTTGTTTTCAATATACTAAGATTGAGTGTAAGGAAATGATTTACAATTAAGCATTTTGTCAAGTTTATTTCAGGTTGACCTTGACTTCGACCTGGGCGCCCCTCAGTCGAACTTTATTTCGACTGAAAGGCATTTTCTGTAGATTTATAGTTTAAGCACTCTCAATAATCCACTTGATTGAATATAAATCCTTTATGTAACAGGTGGATACCAATTTGAAAGAATTTATATCAATTTGAAGGATTATAGCTTAGGATCAAAGTTTGTATAGAACTGAATTCATGTAAGCAATATTTGATTTTGAAATGGTGTCTTGCTCTTGATTTGCTTATAATAGGCTTTATATAGAATATAATTTTATTCTAAGCAATACTTCTTATTCCATTAATGCAAGAAATATATGAAGTTTTCTCAAGGAAACATGGTTCATAATTTTCAGATTGGCCAAGAAATACTTTTAGGCAAACCATGTATAAGATCATAGCAATTGAAAATGAACTTGCAATCTATGCTATATTTGTATTGAAGCATGTCCAATTGTAGTAAGAGTATATATTTCCAATCATGCATCACAAAGATAATATCCTTTTCCATAAGCCAAGCACAAGATAATTATTAACTTAATATGTCAAGATGCATTTGTACCATTGAGTTTTACTTTTATGTAAAATGACATTTTCAATGATAACATCATCTTTATATGTAAAGAGTTGAATCACTATGATCATTTTGAAAACAATATCCATTCATGGTTTGTATATATAGGTCAAAGATTATTTTAGGCAAACCAAGTAAAAGATGAAACACAATTATCATGATGAAACAATAAAGGCATATCCATAACACAATGAGCATGATCATTTAAAAGCAAATTTCAAGACACATGGTTTCTATATAGATAGACCAAGGAATACATAGGACAAACCATGTGGATTATGATAAAATAGTAATTTCCTTGATTAAATCAACATGGTTCATAATTTTCAATTTTAAGCCAAACCATGTAGGAGATGAACCAAAATAATTTCATGAGAAGCAAATCCATGATTTTTTTGATTAAACTTACTCAAATCATCACATTTTTCAGTTTTAAGATACACAATGTAGAGAATCATACCTTTTAAGGAAGATTTATCAAAGCAATATCTTTTCTTGATCAATCATTGTTCATCAATTTTTAGATTTAAGACAAACCATGTACATGAACATGCTTAATTCAAGAGAAATTGCAATTTAGGGCTTTACAATGTGTGCATTAATTTTAAGAAAACATTTCCTATTTCTATTTGCATATAGTTTTGATCACATAATTAGTAAATTTATAGCATGTTTAATAAGGATATCATATAGATCATGATACAAAATATGTGATTTGAGAGTTGTCTCCAAGATTTATGATTCATTCATAATTTCCAATCAATTTTCATTTATACCAAATTTATAGCAAGTTTATTGCAAACTGAACCAATTGAACAAGTTTTCCATAACCATATTCGGTCGACAAATTCTTCGACTGGAAATAATTCGGTCGAGAAAGAGTTCGACCGAGAGTTTCTCTACAGATTTTATTCAGCAATTTGTTTGTTCAAGTTATGGGTTTCATTTCTATGATTTATTTTGTTATTCTATTATATTAAGTTGAGATAGACATAAGGATGTTCAAATCAAGATTATTGGTCATATCTCAACTTGATTAATTCATATTTATTTAGTTTGGGGGTTTTGGAACCCATACCAACTCAACATCCTTTTTCTTGTATGGGCATGAGAAGGAATAATGTCCAAGACGCAAGCAATAGTGACAACAAATGGAATCAATTTCATTTCTCTTTCTAGGAGGATTGTCTTTAGGCACATACATGACTTTAGTCTTGGGTACTTGCGCCCTTTACGTTCTAGGTTCCTGATAGAATTTTTCATTGGGCACATGTATGAACTTGGTCTGTTTCTTCTAGGTTTAGGTTGATGATGTTTTTCTTTTGGAACATATCCTAAACCTCTTCTTCCAATTTGACCAGAAGAAACCTTTAGGATCTTATCAAGAACACTATTGTTCTTCAAACTACTAATTTCCTTTTGTAACTTAGCAATTTCATCTATTTTCTTTTTAATATTCAAGTTTTCTTAATCTAAGTTAGATGACAAACTATCTCTTTCTTTTACAATGGCATCATAATCTAAATGAGTGCATAGAACATGTTGAGTTTGAAGATTATTCAACTTAGCAAGTAATTCATGTTGGATAAATTGGATATTATGATAAATCCCTTTGTTTCGATGATGACAAACATTTCATTCTTATTAATCTAACGAGCTACTTAAGTGTGCAGGAACAAGGTGATGACAAAGCTCTAGGGAATCCTTACGCTTGAATGTTTATAAATGTCATACAATGTAATCATTTGTAAACTTGTACAAATATATAATGTACAAGTACTTAGACTTCATGTAAATCAAGCGTTAGATCTCCCTAGCTAAACACCACACTTAGTTAGGTCATCTCCTTCTAATAGATCACATAATGCACACTCATGCACATACTTAGTATCTTAATTAAAAGATTGAAAACAGAGTCAATCTCGGTCGACCACACTCCTCGACCGAGACACTCTCGGTCGACAAACTTCTCGACCGAGATTGACCAAAAGTAGCCGTTAGACACAGCAGTTGACAGTTGCAAATCAACGTTAATCCAGAGAGCCTGTCGGTCGACAAATCCTCGACCGACTGGGCATCTCGGTCGACAAGTCCTCGACCGAGATGGTCTCTGACAGCAACTGCAGAATTAATTAACTAGCCGTTGCTAATGCGCCTAACTTATTCCTAACGGCTAGTTAAGCACTAGGAACCCCCTAGAAGTTGTCTAGAACGTCCTTAAGCATACTTAGGCCATTCCTATAAATAGGACAAGCCATAGGACACTAGAATATACTTGTTACACTTGAGAATACACTTGAGCATACTTGAGCAATCTTTTGCAAGCAAAATTTGAGCACTGTGATCATTGGCCTACATTCTCCTTAGCTCAATCTCGTGTCCTATAGGCTAGATTCTCCTACCTACAGCAATCACAAGTTCACATACTTGGCTAGGAGATCTTACGCTTGATCTAGGCATATCAAGCCTTGGGCTTAAAAGGATAAGTTGTAATTTCTGTTTTCCTTTCTTGTTCCTGTTTATCTTGTGTACTCTCCTTGCTACTCCTAGGGTTGGAGGCTGCGGATTGGAGAGGGTTGACTTCTCAGGTGGAGAAGGGGACTTCAAGCTACTTCAAGAAGGCTATCGCAGGGGAAGCTACTTCAGAAGGCTGGTGCAACGGGAGTTGGTGCATCTACTTCAAGGGAAGGCTGCTTCAAGATTGGCGATTACTTCTAGGTGAAGTCTGCTTGAAGGGTTTAGGAAAAGAGATTGTATTTTATGTAAATTCCTTGAAGAGGTAATAAAATAAATTTCTTTTCAAATCCCGGTTGGGTAAGCAACCGGGTAGTGGACTGACGGCTATAGTATTTGCTATAGTTGGAACCACTCTAAACCTTGTGTCTCCTTGTCCAATATTTTCTTTGTGGTTGTTGAAGTGCAATAATTGTTAAATTATCTATAAAACTCTATTCACCCCCCCTCTAGAGGTTTTTCAATTGGTATCAGAGCAGGCTTCAAGGAGCCCTAACAAGGTCTTGAAGAGATAAAGGGAGGAGGTGACTACAACCACAAGAAAAGGAGCATGGACCAAAGTTCGACAAGTTGCAATTGGTGCTTAGGAACAAAGCACACTACGTCTAAATGTCCATGGAGGTCAAAGAAAGGAGATGCACATAAAGAGTGTTTCGTTGCTACAATAAGTGAGGAAGAAGAAGAAGAGGTAAGCTTGCTTGATTTACCCAAGGAGGAGTTAGTTGCTATTATTGAAGAAACACATAATAAATATGTTGAATGCAAAAAGAAGTTAAAGAAATCCAGTAAAGAAAATGATGATCTAAATGCTAGACTTCTTGCTCTTACATCCGAAAATGACGATTTATATGCTAAATTGAATACTCTTGGTTTTGAAAAAGACAGCATTATGTCTGATAATCGTACCTTGAAATCATCTCTAAGTAACAGTGAAGTAAAGATCTTTACTCTAGAAACAAACTATGATCTTCTATGTCAAGAAAAAGCTGAATTGCTTACAAAATTAAATGATTTTCAAAAACAACCTATATTGTGCACCCATGTAGATTATGACAATATAGTGAAAGAAAGAAATATGTTATCATCCAATCTAGACCAAGCAAAATTAGATATCAAGAAAAGAATGGATGAGATCGTTAAGTTGCAACAAGAAGTTAGTAAGTTAAGCAACAATGAAATCCTTGATAGAATATTAGAAAATTCCTATCATCAAATAGGGAGAAGAGGACTAGGTTATAAGCCTAATGAGAAATCCCATCAACAACCTAGAAGAACACAAGCGAGTCAATCTGCTTATATACCTAGAGGCACAAAAATGTATATACCCAAGAATAACCTAGATCAAAACCATAGAAAAAGGCTTGAGGTTGATTCAATTTGTTGTCATTATTGCTCACGCCTTGGACATTATTCTTTTTCATGCCCATACAAGAAAAAGCATGTCGAGATGGTATGGGTTCCAAAAACCCCAAATTAAATAGGTTCGACTAAGTTGAGATATGACCAAAGACCTTAATTTGTATATCCTTATGTCTATCTCAACTTAACATTTAGGGATAACAAAATCAAAAAAAATTAAAAGATTTAATAGCACCTTGATACACATATGTTTATCTCAAACTGATCTTTGAAATAATTGAATAAGATACAGCCTATATTGCACTTGAAATATATTTCTGAAACAGTTTCCAGAAACTTGATCGGTCGAGAAGTTGTCGACCGAATAATCCTCGGTCGAGCAACTGTCGACTGAGCATATCACTGTTCTCAGACTGCTGAAAATCTTTACATTGTATGTGAAAATTATTCTTGAAAGATTATATGGAATAAATATTAACTGATCATGCTTACATTTCTATTTAATCATTCTTTCATTGCACATTTCTTTTTCAGAAATACTTGCAATGAATAAAATGTTTCAAATAAATTTTTGTGTGCTTTTATATTAAGCATCACTTATTTTAGTCTATCCAAAGTAATCTTAAATTCATAAATGGATATTATTCTTGAATATGCTTCATCATATTTGATGTCCTTATTAAGCTCTCATAATTAGTACACTTTAATGAGTCTCAAATTGATATTTGCAAGCTATCTGCAGAACTCATACTTCGCATATGAATGATTCATACTGGAAACCTGCAGAATATGCCTCTTGGTTAAAATAAAATTTGACCAAGGGGCGCCATGGTCGTAATCAAGGGCGACCTAAAATAAAATTTGATAAAAAATTACTTATTTGAACATTATTTTATTGAACTTAATCTTAGCATATTTTTAAAATCAAAACATCAAATCATTTGTGGAAATTAGAAGCCTTAAATATTATTACTCCCTTGGAATATACATATACATATGCTCTACAAAAATGTTCTAAAATTCAGCCAAAAATTGAACTCAGTAAGTCTGTCGGTCGACAACTTCGTCGACCGAGAACCACTCGGTCAGCCCATCTCACTCGACCGACAAATTCTAAACAGATTCAGTATCGGACAAACGGTCGGTCGACGAGTGCTCGACCGAGACAATATCGGTCGACAAGCGCTCGACCGAGAAATAGCCGTTGGATATGACCGTTGCGACCCGACCGTTATGACCGTTTTCTTTACCGTTGGAGGACCAAGTGGCGCGTCTGCAACTCGACCGTTGCGGACGCTCGGTCGACCAGTCGTCGACCGACCGGGTCACTGGAATTCTATAAATAAGTGCAAAAACGAGCCACTTACTCACACTTGCATTTCCTTGCTTCCATAGTCCATCTCTAGTGCCATTTCGTGCAATCCTTCAGCACTCTTACCCTCAAATCTTCCTTGCTTCTTCTCCACTCTCAAAAAAAAAAACACAATGGCCTCATCATCAACTGTCCGTGGGAAGAAGAAAGTTGCTGGAAGAAAAAGAAGAGAAGATCGGGAAGCCACTCCGCCACTGACGATCATCAATGACATCGCCTTCGTCGACGGAGATGCTGGAGATAGATACTTTCGGCTTTCCTCTAAAGCTCCTCTTCCCCGACGTCCGGTCGAAGTGATGGACTTCATCAACATAGTCGACCTGGAGCATCTCTTTGGAGTACAAAAGCTGAAGGACTTCATCAATCCATCCTTTCCTTCCTATTCTATTAAGGTAGTCAACGAATTCTATGCCAATCTTCTATCCCACACCGAAAATGACACCACATTCTTCTACACCATGGTCAATGGGCATAGTTTTAAATTTTCCGAAGGGGATATTCTTGACATGCTTGAAATTGATATAGATGAATATCAAGATTTCCTTGACCTTACCACCGGCAATCCAATAAATTTATTTTCCCATGATGACCACACCACTAGTCTTAGTGATATAAAAAGAGCCATATTTCAAGCCAATACCACTTGTCATGAAGATAGGGGAACCTATTATGCAATAAACCTAAAACCGGCATGTAGAATAGTAAACCTCATTGTTTCCACCAACATACATCCACGAGCCAATAAATCCGAGGTTCCTATCTTCCGTATGTGTCTAATTTATGCTATCATAAAAGAAATTCCCATCAACTTCATTCGCATAATACTTAAAAATATGCTTGAGTTTTCTGGCAATCCACCATATGCCGATTTTGTATGCCAGATTACTCCACATTTTCTTAAGTCAAACATTGAAGATATGGGATACATATGGGAGCGTAGACCACCAAAGATAAGTAAGAACACCGTAGAGAAGATGGGAATTGACTTTGGCCATAAAAGGGCAAGAGTAGAAGGAGAGTCATCACATCAGGATATACCACCCCCTCCTCCTACTAACCTTTCCATTGATCCCATCCAAAATACCCTTACTTATATTGCTGGCTCCCAATATCATCTTAGTAGACAATTAAACTACAATCACCATGCCATGACATACTTAAATCAAAGAATGCAAAACCTTTCTCCTGGCCAAACCGATGAATATCCGCATTCTTTAAACCCTGGCATGCTCAACCCATTTAACCCCTCATACAACTACTACCAACCTCCATCTTCACCATCAATGGATCTTGCACATACTCAATTTTCTTCCATACAATTGCAAGACATAGCTGCTCACTTCCGATTTGACCGAGTTCCCACTTTCCTGGAAGCATATGCGTTGACTACAACTGGTGCTTTGGATTGGCAAACTCTGGTCCAATACTATGGAGCCGAGCCATTCCTTGGGAAAGATCCGGACATCGATGTAATTCTTAAATCTTTCCTGTGAAGTTTTGGAGTTGTAATAGTTGTAATGAAAATGATTAGTCAAATTCTATATGATTGTAATCTTCTTCATGCTCTTGAATGAAATTTGCCATTTTTTTATTCACATGGTTATTTGTTTGGCATATGAGACATCTTCAAAACATGGATTATAAGTTCATTATTGTAGAGCATAACAAATAAGGGAATAATAATTCAAACAGGCAACTATTACAATCAAAATTAAATTTTCAAATAACAAAACAGTTCTCCAGAAACATTCTCGGTCGAGCAACTAGTCGACCGAGAACATTGTCGGTCGAGCAACTGTCGACCGACTGGGTTTTTGTTTTTCCAGATTAACATAAATTGCATACATCTTTGTTAAATCTTGGACATCTTATATATTTGCTTAGTATTCAAACTTTCATCTATCTAAGGGGGAGCAAAGCATTAAAAAACAAAAAAAGGGAGATTATCAAAGCTTTGACCATTTGATTAAAGAAGCTTACAAAAACATTATGTGTAGCTGAAAATTTTCAAGAAATTTATGAATTTATTGAAAATGGTATCTTGTATTTACAGGAATTCTCTACCCAAAATAGGGCTTTTAGATGGAGACATTTTTATGTAATCTAAGCTTAGAGGATTCTCATTTAATCTAGGGCTTAACATTCTTTGATTCCTGAGAAATTAATATACATTCATCATATGCTTAAAGGAATCTCATATCATTTCAAGGCTTAACATCCTTTGCGAATGATTAAGAAACAAATTGTGGATAAATTAGATAAAAATCCATGTTCCTAATAGGATATCTAATTAAGGGGGAGCATTATATTAAAGGGGAAAAGAAAAATAAAACATTCAACTTGGATATCTTTTTGAAATGACAAAGGGGGAGAAAGAATATAAAAGAGTTTCATCACATCTTGGCCAGCACTCACTTGAAAAACATAAATAGCTACAAAAGGTAAATTTTCAGGTAAGAAACTCACATGCTTTATATTTCCTTATTTCATATTTAGGAAATGTTTGTCATCTTCAAAAAGGGGGAGATTGTTGGATAAATTGGATATTATGATAAATCCCTTTGTTTCGATGATGACAAACATTTCATTCTTATTAATCTAATGAGCTACTTAAGTGTGCAGGAACAAGGTGATGACAAAGCTCTAGGGAATCCTTACGCTTGAATGTTTATAAATGTCATACAATGTAATCATTTGTAAACTTGTACAAATATATAATGTACAAGTACTTAGACTTCATGTAAATCAAGCGTTAGATCTCCCTAGCTAAACACCACACTTAGTTAGGTCATCTCCTTCTAATAGATCACATAATGCACACTCATGCACATACTTAGTATCTTAATTAAAAGATTGAAAACAGAGTCAATCTCGGTCGACCACACTCCTCGACCGAGACACTCTCGGTCGACAAACTTCTCGACCGAGATTGACCAAAAGTAGCCGTTAGACACAGCAGTTGACAGTTGCAAATCAACGTTAATCCAGAGAGCCTGTCGGTCGACAAATCCTCGACCGACTGGGCATCTCGGTTGACAAGTCCTCGACCGAGATGGTCTCTGACAGCAACTGCAGAATTAATTAACTAGTCGTTGCTAATGCACCTAACTTATTCCTAACGGCTAGTTAAGCACTAGGAACCCCCTAGAAGTTGTCTAGAACGTCCTTAAGCATACTTAGGCCATTCCTATAAATAGGACAAGCCATAGGACACTAGAATATACTTGTTACACTTGAGAATACACTTGAGCATACTTGAGCAATCTTTTGCAAGCAAAATTTGAGCACTGTGATCATTGGCCTACATTCTCCTTAGCTCAATCTCGTGTCCTATAGGCTAGATTCTCCTACCTACAGCAATCACAAGTTCACATACTTGGCTAGGAGATCTTACGCTTGATCTAGGCATATCAAGCCTTGGGCTTAAAAGGATAAGTTGTAATTTCTGTTTTCCTTTCTTGTTCCTGTTTATCTTATGTACTCTCCTTGCTACTCCTAGGGTTGGAGGCTGCGGATTGGAGAGGGTTGACTTCTCAGGTGGAGAAGGGGACTTCAAGCTACTTCAAGAAGGCTATCGCAGGGGAAGCTACTTCAGAAGGCTGGTGCAACGGGAGTTGGTGCATCTACTTCAAGGGAAGGCTGCTTCAAGGTTGGCGATTACTTCTAGGTGAAGGCTGCTTGAAGGGTTTAGGAAAAGAGATTGTATTTTATGTAAATTCCTTGAAGAGGTAATAAAATAAATTTCTTTTCAAATCCCGGTTGGGTAAGCAACCGGGTAGTGGACTGACGGCTATAGTATTTGCTATAGTTGGAACCACTCTAAACCTTGTGTCTCCTTGTCCAATATTTTCTTTGTGGTTGTTGAAGTGCAATAATTGTTAAATTATCTATAAAACTCTATTCACCCCCCCTCTAGAGGTTTTTCAATTCAACCTTTTCTTGAGAAAGAAGATTATAGTTTGTCTCTAGAGTAAGTAACTTTGTATTGCAACATTAAGAGAAGATTTCAATGTAGAATTTTCATAAGTAATACTTTCCTTTTCAGAAACAAGTTCACTTAACTGATCATATAATTCTTCATTTGTTCTTATAACTCTTTTTAGTTTCTTTTTACAATCAATATACTTGTCATGCATTTCTTGAAGACTAACAATTAAATCTTCTTTTGACAAGTCAAAAAGACTTACCTCTTGTTCTTCTTCATTTGTAGTAGTAACAAAGCATTGTACCTCTTTATGCACCTCTTCTTTCTTTGACTTCCTTGGACAACTAAGTATTGTGTGTCCCATTCCTAAACACCAGCTACAGATTGTTGAAGGTTGGTCCAAGTTTCTCCTTTGCTTGAGGCTGTAGACACCACCGCCCTCCATCTTCAAGACTCGATTAGAGCTCCTTGAAGCCTTCTCTGATACCAATTGAAAAAACACTAGAGGGGGGGTGAATAGGGTTTTATAATGATTTTTAAAATTAATTCAACCAAACAACCACAATTGAAATTTGGAGAAGGAGACACGGCGTTTAGAGTGGTTCCACCCTTAGCAAAAATTAAGGGAGTTAGTCCACTACCCAATTGTTTCCAATTGGGATTTTGAAAGAACTTGTATGTTATTACCTCGCAAAGATGTTACATAAGATACAAATACTTTCACTCTTAGGATAGCCTTCACCTAGAAGTAGTCTCACCAACCTTGAAGCAGCCTTCCTTGAAGAAACTCCAAGCTCCCCCTTGAAGTAGCCTTCCTCTTGAAGTAGCTTCCCGTTGAGATAGCCTTCTTGAATTAATCCTAAGTCCACCGAGCTACCTTCACCACCAAAGAAGCTCCAACCACCTCCTTTCCATAGTCTCCAACCTAGGAGTAGCAAAGGAGAACAAAATACAATAGATGGAACAAGATTGGAAGAAGGAAACAATGTTATCAATTGAGTACAGCACTTTGATCCTATATCAAGCATTTTATCTCCAACCAAAAGTGGATGGACATGGATGTATAGTGGATAGGAGATATCAGCCTATAGGACACTAATGTAGAGCTCAAGGAAAACAGATTGCAAGTGTAGCTCAACTTGTTTGCTCACAAGGATTGAATCTTAAGTGTAATTGTGTATGCAAGTTGTGTTTTGAGGTGTCCTGTGGATGTCCTATTTATAGGAGTGGTTTGCTAATGTTTGGGGACGTTCTAGACTCCTTCTAGGGTGTTCTTAGTGCTCAAATAGTCATTAAGTGTCCACTAATTGCATTTGTAACGGCTAGTTAATTAATCCTGAAAAGTTTAGATAGAAACCTTCTCGGTCGACACACTTCTCGACCGAGATACTCTCAGTCAAGGAATTTGTCGACCGAGGGTAAGTCTAGAGAAACGTTCAACTCAACTCCCAACCACTTTTTCCCACTAAGTGTAACGGCTATAGAACTAAGTCTAACAGCTATATATCTGCTCAAGACACAGTCTCGGTCAAAGTAAAGTTTGATCGAGCCTCTCTCTGTGATGGCTTTTAGCATGTTATGCAAAGGTGTTCGTGCTTTACACTTGGGAGTTTCTCAGTCGAGAAAATGTTCAACCGAGAGTATCTCGGTCGAGAAGTGTGTCGACTGAGACCAACTCTATTTCAAAACTTTAACTCATATGCTAGGTGTAAGAAATGAATGTGCAATTGTGATGCTCACTTAGGGATGACTTATCTAAGTGTTTTGTGTGGATAGGGAAGATCTAAACGCTTGATTTACATGATATCTAAGTACTTGTACATTATAAACTTGTACAAGTTTTTACATTGATTACAATCGTGAAAATAAAGCAATTTTACCAAATTGATCTTCCAAGTCTTCGCTATCCACCACCTTATATGCTTGTCCCTGAAACACTCAAATAGCAAGTTAAAACCACAAGAAAGAAATGTTTGTCATCATAAAAACAAAGGGATTATAATAATGTCCAATTTAGCCAAAATCTCCCCCTTTTTGAAGATGACAAAATATCTCAAAAATATAAATCAAGGCAATATAAATCATATGAGTTTCATACCTGAAGTTTACCTTTTGCAGCCATTCTTTTATTTGCAAGTATGTGCTAGTCAAGAGATTATGAAACTCATTTTACTTTATGTTATTTATATTATTTCTCCCCCTTTGTCATTTCAAAAAGATAACTGTAATGACCCCACCTCCTAGTAACCCCCAATTAAGGGAGACCAAGAGGTCAGAGCCGTTATCCCAATTTCTGGATCAAAGGTTCGACAAATAATCAATAATAATTATCAAATTCTACCAGACTATACTGAAAAGTTGTATTAAAAAAAACTTTGCATACCTTTTTCAAAAACTTGGATATCTACTTCTATCCACATCTGGAGTCTATTCTAACTAATCCTTCTTTGTACTTTAATTCTTATTTAATTCCACATATGCCTCTTTACTGTTTGTCCTTTTCACTTGTACCTAAAGCGCCAACAAACAAAATGTCGGTCAGCATATATGAATATGCCGGTATGTGGGGGAAATAATAATCGTGCAATTAACTGTAACAACATATTGCAGTCAATTATGATTTAACAAACAACTTTATGTTTTCAGCATAACTGCTCAATCCATACATACCCTAGCCTCTGCGTTGTCCCTACAGTGGACCTGGATACTACCTTCCTTATGGTAGATCCCCATTAAAACCCTCATGATCCTACCTAATAGGTGAATCAATTTCTAGGGTTGAGTCACATGGCACTACCCATAGGTACCCCACTCCTTAACTCATGGTGTGCTACAGAGTCTCATGACACTATACGTGGATAGCCCAATTTCTAACTCTTGATAACCTGATTTCCTACTTAACAAGTAGGACCTGTACTAGGTTACCCTTTTTCATCATTAGCAAAGCCACAGAGGAGGACCAGGATCTGAGCCAGTCATGTGTACATATTTACGGTGATAATCATAGTCACTTTATAGTTGCATGAAATAAAAGTCATCCAAGCAGTTATTTTTAGGCAACTGATAAAACATTCGAGAATCACCGTGAAACTAAAGTGATTAACCATTAGCGTAACCACATACCTGTCAGGTTGATTTGAGACAGAGCAATCCAATCAATCAAGAAATCCAAATAGGCAAGAAAGCACACAATGAGATCCTAAAATATGCATACAATTTCCTATTATTGATCATGCCATCAAGATCTATTAAACCTAGCTCGCTTCCTAGGGTTTCTAGTCCACTTTTAGGGTTTCCATTGCAATTAGGGTTTCACTTCATTTTTTCTATTTTAAACCTTAATTTTATATAATTACTCACAAACCCTAATTATCTCATCTACTCCTCATGAAAGATATTAAGGTTACCTTTTAACAACATATAACCCTAATTTTGGATTAAAGTCACAATTAAATGTCCATTAGGTCTATTATACCTCTTTTACATTAAAACTACCATTTTTATCCTTTTTAATTTATGACAATATCATTAGGCCCAATTCTCATTCTAATTCACATATGAACTCTATTTATCATTAATTCCACCTTTATCAATTAGAAAATCCTAATTATTATATTAAGGGTATTTATCTACAATTAGGAACCTTTATACTCAAAATAGCTTTGAACCATCATATCTCAGCCTTATTCATGAATTTGAACTATTAAAGCCATTATGAGTCACAATTACTAACATTAGGGTTTCAAGGCCCATTAAAGCTCATTTTAGCACATGGAACTCTAAATTAAACCAATTACATGCAAAGTTCATCCTTTTCAATCTTAATGTATCTTTTTATGATTAACATGCTAATATCAACTTTAATCGTCCATTAATCCCTACTAAATACATTAATCATCTCAAAATAGGGTTTCTTAATCATTAAAGCGTTAAAGTTGATAACTTCCACTACTTTTCGAATTTCAAGAGTAATTAGCTTCTCAATATATTTTTATTGTATTCCTTTCATTTTTCTGAGCAACTTTCATATTATATACACATTCATCCAAGCTACCAATAAGAAGAAACGATTTTTGCAAAAAAATAACTTACTTGGACCAATGGTGGGCTGCCACATCACCAAACTCATGCAACGTTGTTTGTTTTGGAAACATAACCGATTATAGTTATACCCCCACGCGTCTTCCTGGTCCTGCAATGCCCGGAGGGGCAAAACTGTCAAAAGACGTCTGGTCGTCTTCTTCCTCACGAAAACCTTATGTTGTTGTTGCGGCAAGGGTTGGGAGCGGGTTGCCTCCCCTTCCCCAGACCTGACAGCCACCGGAGGGAGATCCCTCACCTCCGCCGTGCTCCTGCGCGTACGGGGTGCCTCAGGATCACAGCCATGATGGCTGGTTCCAGTCTGCCAGGCCTACAACAAAGTTGGCCTGTAGCCAACCTACTGCGTCGTGCAGGTGTTGGGTCGTGCTTCTCTCTGACGTTGTAAGAGTGTCGCACTCAGTTTAGACTCTCGCTTCACCGCTCCACATTGCTCCAGGGGTCGCACCAACCCTCAGATAGGGTTGGACGAACACTAGTGTGAGATGCCTGAGATCTTTCTTGATCTCGAGGCTATGGGTTCACCCTTATATAGGGGAGTAGCCATGTCTCAACGCCCTTACCCACAAGGAAACCAGTCTCTCAGATTGCCAAAGACTACTTTCCTTAACATCGTGCACTTACTCCTTAGGTTTTTTCCACGTTCTTTGTTTATTTGTATTCCTTGGTTATTAAGGAATATCTTTTCATAAATGGAAATCTGAAAATTACCTCTCTTATTCTCTTTGTGCTTGACTTTTAATCCATTGGCCACAAAATTCAACTTCTTAAAGCAAATAACATCTATTTTCGATAATATCAAAAAGTCATTAACTATATATCACAGTATCCTCTTATTTTGTATTATTTGCCTTTTCTCTTTCTTTTTCTATATTGGGACTCCTTGGATCCCAAGAAATCCTAATTTTCGAAATTCCATTTTAGTGGATACTCATTATCCTTCTAGATGCATATATGTCCATTATTTCTCATTATCTTATTATTTCTTTATTAAAATATCTCTTTTTGAGGATTTATCTTTATCTCTCTTTTTATTTTCCTTATTGAAATTCCTTTTAACATTAGGAACCTTATGGATATGAAAAATCCACCCAAAAAAACTCAATTATACTTCTTTCCATTTATTTCCCACATTTTATCATTATCTCCAATTTCTTTCTTAGTAAGGAAATATTTAAGTGATCTTTTCTTTTCTTGTTGCATTATCTTTGCAACTTTGGACTCCTTGGAACCCAAGGAAATCAAGAGGCACAATATCCATATTTGTATTATATTCTTTTGCCTTCTAGAGGTTTAACATCTTTCTTTTCTCCATTTTCTTATTTACTTATTTAATAATGGAGTTTCCTATGTCTTTTCCTTGTTATTGGGCCCAATAGCCAATAAAGCCCACAAAACAACCAACAAGGCTATTGTAAACGAAATCCTTTTATTCAAAACAAATTATATCATTATTTGTTCAAATATCTTTAATAGGAGAAATTACATTTCTCACCAAAAGAACTCAAAAATTGGGGTTGTAACAATAACCAAGCTAAACATTAATTATGACTTTTATTTCTCCCCCTTAATTTTATAATTTTGATACTCAATGCAAACCACTTATCTTTATGTCAAATTTAGCCACAATTTATTTCTCAATCATTTGCAAAGGATGTTAAGCCTTGAAATGATATGAGATCCTTTTAGATTCATGGCATATGTGTTTTGATTTCTCATCCATTTTACAAGGGATGTTAAGCCCTAAAAATGATATGAGATCCATTTAGGCTCATGATGGATACATATATTGATTTCTCATCCATTTTACAAGGGATGTTAAGCCCTAAAAATGACATGAGAATCATTTAATCTCATGAATATATTTAATAGTTTCTCAACCATTTACAAGGGATGTTAAGCCCTGAAATGATATGAGATTCTTTTAATCTTATAGTAGAATCAATTAATGTATCTCTAACCAAATGCATGGGATGTTAAGCCCTAATTTGTTTAGAGAATTCCATTAAGGACAAGATATACATTATATTCATAAATATTGTAGACTCATTTATTTTCATAACCAAGATTACTTTAAATATACTAAGGTCATAACTAGTTTCAAATTTTCTTTATGATGTTTACAAAGTTTTTTGAACTCCTTCTTAATCTTATAGTCAAGATAGTTTTTGTGAGCTCCCCCTTAATCTTATAATCAAGATATATTAAGGATTCTAAGGTCACAGTAAGCATTAGATCATAATAAGTTAATCTTTTATGAGAGCTATGCACTAAATCTTGTTTTCAATATACTAAGATTGAGTGCAAGGAAATGATTTACAATTAAGCATTTTGCCAAGCTTATTTTAGGTCAACCTTGACTTCGACCTGGGCGCCCCTCGGTCGAAGTTTATTTCGACTGAGAGGCATTTTCTGCAGATTTATAGTTTAAGCACTCTCAATAATCCACTTGATTGAATATAAAGCCTTTATGTAACAGGTGGATACCAATTTGAAAGAATTTATATCAATTTGAAGGATTATAGCTTAGGATCAAAGTTTGTATAGAACTGAATTCATGTAAGCAATATTTGATTTTGAAATGGTGTCTTGCTCTTGATTTGCTTAGAATAGGCTTTAGATAGAATATAATTTTATTCTAAGAAAGACTTCTTATTCCATTAATGCAAGAAATATATGAAGTTTTCTCAAGGAAACATTGTTCATAATGTTCAGATTGGCCAAGAAATACTTTTAGGCAAACCATGTATAAGAGTTGTGCATGAGCTGTTCGATGGAAGTTGTTCACTTCATGTCCATACAGACTTGAGGAACAACTTAAGTCTGATTATTCTTTGGCAGGACTACACGACTTATTACAAGAGTATGAGGATGTATTCCATGAACCAATAGGTCTTCCTCCTCATCGATATCATGATCATTGTATTCCGTTAATAGAAGGAAGCAAGCCTGTTTCTAGACGTCTTACCCTTATCCACACTTTTAGAAGAACAAAATAGAGAAACAAGTGGAAGAACATATGAAGGTCGGGTTAATTAGAAACAGTAACAGCCTGTATTCATCTCTAGTGTTGGTAGTAAAAAAAACTGACAGATCCTTGCATATGTGTGTCAATTATAGAGGATTGAATCAACTTACAATACCAGATAAGTTTCCTATTCCTCAGATTGACGAATTTTTGGATGAATTACACGGGTCAGTGTTGTTTTCTAAGCTGGATCTTCGTGTTGGGTATCACCAAGTTCGGGTAGTAGAGGAAGATATACACAAAACTGCATTTCGCACTCATCAGGGCCACTATGAGTAGTTGGTT
The DNA here is from genome assembly GCA_963693085.1 of Alisma plantago-aquatica. Classification (NCBI taxonomy): domain Eukaryota; kingdom Viridiplantae; phylum Streptophyta; class Magnoliopsida; order Alismatales; family Alismataceae; genus Alisma; species Alisma plantago-aquatica. The sequence continues at coordinate 592,258,751 of OY856412.1, read as the reverse complement.
ATGCCGTTTGGTCTCACAATCGCGCCTGTTGCTTTTCAATCCTTGGTGAATGAGAATTTTTGAAGTTATTTGAGGAAGTTCATTCTGGTTTTTTTTAATGATGTGTTGATATATAGCAAGGACTCCGGTTCATATATTCATCATCTGCAGTTGGTCTTACAAATTTTGTGAATGAATCGAATGTATGTCAAACGAAGCAAATTCCAGTTTGGTGTTAGTTCAGTGGAGTACTTGGGACATGTTATTTCCAAAAAGGGAGTTTCAGCAGATCCTAGTAAAATTTGGGGAATACAGGAATGGCCAAAGCCTACAACAATTAAAGCCCTGTGAGGATTTCTGGGGTTAACAGGCTACTATCGCAAATTTGTCAGAGGGTATGGTCAGATTGCTCAACCCTTGACTTCGTTATTAAAGAAAAATAGCTTCAAATGGAATGTTGATGCAAACATTGCCTTTGAGAGGCTGAAACAAATTATGACTACGCCTCCAGTGTTAGCAATGTCAAATTTTTGGTGTGACTTTGTCATTGAATCTGACGCCTCTGGTTTGGAAGTAGGGGCGGTATTGATCAGGAGGGACGCCCTATCACTTTTCTGAGTTCGGCATTGAAAGGAAAGCAGCTAGACTGGCCTACTTATGAAAAAGAAATTCATGCGATTCTATTGGCAGTCCTGAAATGGAGACATTATTTGATCGGTTCTCAATTTGTGATCAGTACTGACCAGAAAAACATAAATCATATGATGGATCAAGACATCCACATGCCCACACAGCAGAAATGGTTGTCAAAATTACTGGGGAATGACTATGTGATTGAATATAAACAAGGAGATGCAAATCATGTGGCAGATGCATTGTCACGACAAGAAGGTTTATCTGATACTGATTTCCAGGAAACTGTTGAATTGTATAGCATATGCCTTCCAGTACCTCAATGGGTGGAGGAAGTGCAGCAATTCAATACCATAGATCCAGTCATGTTGAAGTGGATACATTGTTGGAATAGTGGTGAATTGGATCCACAAAAGTTTCAGTGGAAGAATGGAATCCTTTTCAAAAAAAGGGCGGATTGTTTTGAGTCAGGATTCTGAGTTAAGTCGAAAAGCACTTTTCAAGATGCATAACACATCCATCAGAGGTCACCTGCGTTTTGAGAAGACTCTGAATAAAATTCATGAGGTTTTTTGGTGGAAGGGATTACGAGGTCAAATGCAGAAGTACATTAGAGAGTGCTCTGTTTGCCAGGAAAACAAGTTTGAAAAATGTCCCCCTCTAGGTCTTCTACAACCACTGCCAATTCCGACACAGGTGTGGTTTGATATAGCAACCGATTTTATTGATGCTCTGCCACTGTCAAAAGGTTTTACTGTAATATTAGTGGTTGTGGATCAGTTGTCTAAAGCGGAACATTTTTTCCGATTAAGCACCCTTATACTACTAAGGTTGTACTGGAAGTATTCATAGATGGCATTTTCAAACATCATGGTGTTCCTCGTTCCATTGTGTAGGATTGTGATACAATTTTTACCAGTACATTTTGGACTGAGTTTTATAAGCTTCAAGGTACTCAGCTGCAGATGAGCACATCTTATCACCCGCAAATAGACGGCCAGAGTGAAGTTTTGAATGAAAGTCTCTAATGTTATTTGTTATGCTTTTGTTCTCAACAACCCCATGATTGGGTTCGTCATCTACCCTGGGCGGAATGGTGTTATAATACCACAATCCACTCTTCAACATAGAAGTCCCAGTATGAAGTCGTCTATGGTCGAGCCCCACCCAACTCTTCTATCCTATGTCCCTAGAGAATCCAAGGTAGTAGTTGTGGATGCCAGTCTGTCTTCACGGGATGATACCATTCAACAATTATAGGATAATTTGAAGCGTGCTCAAGATCAGATGAAAAGGTTTGCTGATACTCAACGATCTAAAAGATCATTTGAGGTGGGGGAATTTTTTTATCTCAAATTTCCTTTCTATAGACAAGGGTCAATTGTACAGAGAAGGAAGACGAAACTCAACCCCTTGTTCTATGGCCCATTTGAAATTTTGGAAAAAATTGGCTCTGTGGCCTACAAACTCCGTTTGCCACCTCATGCACAACTACATCCGGTATTCCATGTCTCAATCTTGAAGAAGAATCTGGGTCAAGTGACGACTGGAGGAGTATCTCTACCTGATATTCCAATGTCCCGGGTTCCTGTTCCTGAAAGGATTTTGGAACAAAGAATGGTGCCTGATCGATGGAGGCAGCGAGCCATCACAGAAGTCTTGATTCAGTGGAAGTATAAAAGCCTGGATGATGCCACCAGGGAAAATCTCTACAAGATCAGACTGAAATACCCAACTGCAACATTTCTATTCGAGGATGTTGCGAGCACCTAAGGTGTTTTTGTTCAACCTTGAGGATAAGGTCTGTCTTTTATAGGTGGGCATTTGTTACAGGGGGTTCTGGGATAGTAGAGATGTGGCGAGCTGATTGGCTCCGAGAATCCAATTGAGGTTGTTAGATGCCCAGGTGGGGCTGTGAGTGGATCCATGATAGCTATAAATATTGTATGCCATACCACTAAGAGGGGATTATGTAATCTCAGTTGATCCTAAAATAAGATTACCTCTAGATGTGAATCTATGTTCCTTCTTCCTTCTTTCTTTTTCCTTTCCTTCTTCTTCTTCTTCTTCCTCCGACCTGAAATCCATTACTAATCCTCTATTATTAGCCTTCAGGTTGCCACCATAGGTAATCGTGAGCAAGACTGTGCTGATCCGAAGCATCGTTACTACTTACATAGTAACATTTTTCCTAACCTTTTTCTTTTAGATTTACATTTAGAAAAAGAAGAACGAGTAGAAACAAGCATATCAATAAGAGTTTCCTTAGATAACTCGTGCAATCTTACCTCACTTACCTCACCAATTTCTTAACTAGTAGAGGCCATGAGTGCAAGGTGGCACTCTCCATCTTCTTTGGAGATACAGCCACTTGAGGATGATTCCTCCCAAGCTGCATGAGCTGCATTCTTGTGTCTTTTCTTGTTCTTTTCTTTCCTCTTGTACTTGCTCTCCTTCTTTTCCTTCCTCTTGTACTTGCTCTCCTTCTTGTACTCTTCCTCCTTCTTGGAGCTTCCCTTGTGGTGTGACTTTCTTGACTTGGTACATTCACTCTTGTAGTGTCTATTTTATCCACACTTGTAGCATCAAGGAGTAGAGGAGGAGGATTGCCTTCCCTTTAAGTACTTTCCCTTGGTGTAGTTGGTTTCATGCTCACTAGGGACATCATCTTCACTAGAGAAGGAGGGAGATTTCTAGAAAGCAAATTGTTGTTGAAGGATGACCGCCTCCACTTGTGCTTTGAAAGCACTATATTTGATCTTCTTGGCTTCCTTCTCTTCTTGATTGGCTTCTTCTTCTTGCTTGTCAAGCCTTGGCTCGTGAGCTTGGAGGTTGCCAATGAGCTCTTCGGTTGGGATGTCACCAAGGCTCCTCACTTCTTCAATGGAGGTCATGTTACAACCTCAATTTTGCATATGTTTTCATAATTGAAATGTAATGTTTTTATGAATATGGACTTAATTGAAAAGGTTGTATGATTTGCTTCAAAGAAGGGGTTTATTTGCAAATATCCCTTTTGATAGGAATTTCGTGGTTCCTATTATTAGATTAATCCAATAATGGATATAAAAAAAAAGTCCAAATATTAGAAAAAGATACAAGATAATGAATATTAAGCAAAGTATTTATGAGAAATATATAGAAATCTCTAGAAGGTGGCATTAATGGCCACAATTGAGTAAATTTCATTTATATGTGATTTCTAATGGAAGAAATAGGAAAAGAGGAAAAAGGAAAAGAGAAATCCTTGAAAAGAAATCTTTTAATAAAGAAATAAGTAAGATAATGAGAAATAATGGATGTGGATGCATCTAGAAGGATAATATGCATCCTTAAAAAGGAATTTTGAAATATTAGAATTTCTTGGGGTCCAAGGAGTCCCAATGGAGAAGAAGAAAGAGAAAATACAAATAATACAAAAGTCTTAATATGAGGATAATGTGTTATATAATTAATGACTTTTGGTATTATCAAAAAGAAATACTTTTGTTATAAGGAAGTAAAATTTCATGGCCAATGGATTAAAAGCCAAGCACAAAGATGATGAAAGAGATAATTTTTGAACTCCTAATAACTAAAGAATATAGATTATCAAGGAGATAATTAAGAGAGAGAGAATACTTCTTAATTAAGGAAAATTGGTTTCCTATTGGGAAAGGGCTTCATTTTCTTCGTGGGCAAGCATGTTAGGGCATTTCTATCCTCCCCTATATAAGGGTAGACCCCTTGGCCCGAGTTCAAGAGGATCCCATGCATCCCTTTCTCTTCTTCTTCTTGTTTTCATGCAAATCCTATCCATGAAAGAGTGGAGCGATCTCTGGAGCAACAAGGGGTCGTGATGGGGTGTGATGGGAATGTGATGTGTCACCGACGACCTAGGGGACCTTGGCCATCGTATCTTTGCTTTCGCCTTCGCTCCAGCCACCTACAGCGTGCCAGCAAGGTCGGCCAACGTGGAAGCTTCCGTCAGCCTGACCCCAACCACCGCAGCCTCATCTTGGGGCCTCCATAGGAGCGGCGGAGGGCAGCGGAGGTGAAGGGGGCCCTTGTCGGTGCCCTTAGGGTCCAAGAAAGGGAGGGGGAGCTGCGCCAATCACGGCTGTAGTGGTAGCGTTAGGGCTGCGCAAGGTTGAAGATGGGCGGAGGTGTCGTTGGATGCTTTTACCCCTCTGGGGTGTGAAGAACTGATAACTTACATGATGGCAATATGGTCTTTTGGTTATGTTCGGCTGAAGCTATGTATTGCATGGGAAAGGCTTACGTGGCAGCCTCCCATTGGTCCAAGTAAGTGATTTTTGTACAAATCGTATCTAATTAATGGTAGCTCGGGTAGATGCATATAATATATGAATTTTTCTCAGAAAAATGCGAGGAACCCATTAAAAATAGATTTAGATCATAATTCCTCTTACAATTCAAAAGGTAGTGGAAGTTATCAACTTTAATGCATTAATGATTAAGAAACCCTAATCTATGATGATAAATGATTTGGGAAGGGTTATATGGATGTTTAAAGTTGATATTAACCTGTTGTTTATAAAAAGGGAACATTAGATCCAAAAGGATAATCTTTATGCATAGTTTGATTAATTTAGGGTTCCATGTACATAAATAATCTTTAATGGGCCTTGAAACCCTAATGTTAGTAATTATGATTCTTAATGGCTTTAATTGTTCGAATCCATGGATAGAACTGAGATTTGATGATTCTAAGCTATTTTAAGTATAAAAGTTTCTAATTGTGGATAAATACCCTTAGTTTGGTAATTAGGGTTTTCTAGTGGATAAATGTGGAATTAGTGATAAATAGAGTTCATATGTGAATTGGACTATAATAAAATATGAGTGGTCAATTCGAAAGAAACTGAAGATGATAATTGTCCTTAATGATCGTGACATAACTTAAAAGGATAAAGATGGTAAAAGAGATATATTAGACTTAATTGACATTCTAGTATGCCTATGATGTTGAAAGTAGGGTTTGTGGACTAAAAGAGCATTAAACGTGATAAAAGCATTATGGAGGCTAAAACCCTAAAGTTGGCCTAGAAATCCTAAGGTGGAATCCAAGTCAATCTTGAGAATGTTATGGATAAAATAGTGACACTTGGATGTTATGCATTAATTTCAGGATATTGTTGATTGCTTGATTGAATGTTCTTGGTTATTCTTGCTTGGACATCAAGTTACTCTGGATCAGGTATGTGGTTACGCTTATGGTTAATCACTTTAGTTTCATGGCGATTGCCAGATGTTTTATCGGTTGCCTGAAAATAACTGCTTGGATGACTTTTATTTCATGCAACTATAAAGTGACTACAATTATCACCTAAAATATGTATACCTAACTAGCTCAGATCCTAGTCCTCCTCTGTGGCTTTGCTAATGATGAAAAGGATGACCTAGTACATGGTCTACATGTTAGGTAGGACCATCAGGTTATCATGAGTCAGTGATTGGGCTACCTATGGGTAGTGCCATGCAACTCTTTAGCATATCATGAGTTAGTGATTGGGCAACCTATGCATAGTGCCATGTGACTCTTCAACCCTAGGTATTGATCTACCTGTTAGGTAGGATCATGGGGGTTAGTTGGGATCTACCATATGAGAGGTAGCATCCATGTCCACTCTAGGGACAGCGCAGAGGTTAGGGTATGTATGGATTGAGTAGTCATGTTTAAGATGTAAAGTTTGCTTGCTAAACCATAATTGCTTGCAATATGTTGTTATAGATAAGTGTTTGATTATTTTTCCCCCACATATCAGCATATTCATTTATGCAGACCGACATTTCGTTTGTCAGCATTTTTGGTACAAATTAAAAAGGACAAACAGTAAAGTGACATATTGTGAAATTAAGAAATAAAGTGCAAGGAGGATTAGTTAGAATAGAGTCCAGAGGAGGATATAAGTTAGATATCCAAGTTTTTGGAGAGAAAAAAAGGTATGCAAAGTTTTATTTTTATTCTAGCTTTCAATATAGTCATGGTAGAATTTAATAATTATTACTAATTATTTGTCAAACCTTTGATCTGGGAAATTGGGATAATGGCTCTGACCTCTTGGTCTCCCTTAATTGGGGGTTACCGGGAGGCGGGGTCGTTACAGGTCACCTTTGACTCCCATCTCTTTGGTAGAGTCCTCAAGATCTTGGAATTGATTACACCTCTATTCAAAGTGTTGCCCAAAGTAGCTAGGCCATTTATGATCACATTGAGCCTAAAGTACATCTCCACAATCCCTTCTTTCTTGGCCATATTAAAGTTCTCTAGAAGTTGTTCAACTTGTATATCTTAGCCTCCTTGACTTGCTTTGTGCCCTCATAGGTAATGCACAATTTATCCCAAATCTCATAGGCAATGTCCCAAGATGAGATTTGGTTGAACTCCATTGGGGTAAGGGTTGCATAGAGGGTGCTTATGGCTTTGGAATTGAGTTGAGCTTCTTTTAGTGCAATTTCATTCCATGTTGAAACAGCTCTGGTTGGCCCCTTGTATGGTGTGACCATCACCTTCCACATATCAAAGTTCATACCTTGAATGTAGAATTGCATACGCCTCTTCCAATAGAGGAAGTTGGTGACGTCGAAGACCAGAGGATGTGTGACAAAGTGAAATTTAGCATTGATATGAACTAATTCCAATTTCACCCTCCTTATGCTCACTCATGGTCCCAAATTATTTTTCTTATCTTCATAATCAATGTTGAGACTCAAATTCGAAATATGGTGATCGATGTGATCTTTATACATGTTATAACACCTCAAATGAGATTCAATCATCACTTTGTCCAAAGGATCAAATTGATCCATCAAACTTTATCATTTGATTCTCAAACTTTTACTAGATGTTCTCTACATTTTTTTGAATCTATGTTCCAAATTTCATGTCATTTGGACATTCCTACGATTTACTATGATTTCTTAAAGTTTTATGCTAAAAAACCCTTCATTTGCCTTTTTAATTGGTTTTTCCACATCATCTATCCAGGGAAAGGCATCCGAAGTGCATTTTGGCCCTTGGATCTGCCTCCCATGGATCTAGGCTGGATCTGATGGCCATTGTGTCATCTTCAACCTCCCGCTGATTGTGGGGAGGTATGAATGCGACCATGATGATCGATCTCCCACTCTTGACTGCTATTTGAAATTCTAAGCGAGCCAAAACGACCCTCTGGCAATTTCGAACTGGGCAAGCCCTATTTTGACAAGCTTTTATGCAAGCTTGCATCGCCAAAACGAGCTCTTTGCTCTCCTCACTCAATCCAGTGGCTATGGCTGCACCTAGATCTTGAACTAGCCATAAACCTAGACCTAGTGCTATAAAATCCCTCGCATATCACTCCCTTCATCACTCCATAGGACATCCCCCCCCCCATTTTGTGCTCTTTCTCAGTCTCAAGCACCCCCAACCACCTTCGACTCTTCCACCTACTACAGCAGCGGTGCTGCCGCACAGCCGCCGTGGGCGATCCTGCTGCTCACCTCCTCTCCCTTTTCTCTGGCCCTCTTTGTGTCTGCGAGGCAAAGGCAAGCTCGGCCGGCCTGCTTATGTCTTCTCCTACCCTCTCCTGCTCTGAGACCTCCTCTATGCCGACAAGGTCCTCCTTCGAGCTTCTGGCTCACGCGAGGCCTGTTCGGGAGGAGATGGAGTCCCTAAATCGTGGTTCAAGGAGGAAGACCATTGGTCCATTGGACCAACCGAGCCACAAGTGAACCGGTAAATCATGTATGAACTTGCCTATTGAAGTATCAAACCCGGTCCTAAACTAAGAGAGTCACCTTGTCTATGTGGCTCAATTTGGGCCATCCATCGTGCATCTAAGGGGCATCCCTTTTCCATATTTAAAGGTATTTATATCCCCCTCTACTCGAAATTACAATAAATGCCCAGATCTCATTTTAATCACAGAAAATGCATCCGTACTCCAAAAAATGATGAACAAATAGTCAATCTTGATCACAAAAATCCAATGGATGCATTAAAAATACTTGCATAGTATAATTCCTTGTGAATCTCATTGTTATCCCTAGTTTTGATCTCTTGCTTATTTAGTTTCTCAAATGGCTCAATAGTGGTGTTTAATCCTTGGAAAACCTAATATCTGACTCTAATGATTATCTTGTAACCTAGATCCAATCTAATTGAATCATCTACTCTTGAAAATTAATCATGAGTGATCTTAATCCATTTACTTGATTCAATCTTGATTATAATGAATATGAGTAATTCTTATATTGATCTTAATCTTGCAAAACACTTGATATAGTTTTAACCCATCAATCTGGTCTTGATTTCCAATTATATTAAATACCATGATGATAATCTAGAAATTGATGATGACTTGGATAATGATCACAGATTAGGGTTAACACGTAGGATCCTAGAAACCTAGGAAAGTCATTCACACTCAAAAATAATTGATAGTTGAAATCATGTTGGACATATTGAAATATTGGTTGATTATAAGTGAATGACCCAACCCTAAGGTTGACATAGGAAAAGTGTAACCCTAATCTCAAATATTGAAACATGATATCCAAATAGCTTGATCTTGACCCTTGATCCAAATATTATGTTTTAGGATCTAACTCGAAGGTTCGACCTATTACTAGTTGATCTGTACTCAAAATCCTCAGTGAAAGGTGTGCTATTATATAACTCCTCCTTGATTGTATTGAAGATACTTTAATGTATTTCTTGACTGTATACTTGGCTATTTACTTGGATGGGCTACTGTTCCCTATGATTAGTCTTCCATTTTTCCATAATATATTTTGAAAAACATGAAAACATAAATTGCATGCCCATTATGAATCGAATGAAATCGGAACGCCTACCCAAAATATGCCTGTATATTGATAATGATGATGATATTGATAATGTTGATAATGTTGATATTGAGTGCAACAGCCCCCCCCCATTTGGAGGTGGGACTTGTACATTGGTTTCCTATGTTCCTATGGTGAGAAGAAGCCTAGTGACCTTCCCCATCGCGTTGGGGTAATAGAGTCACACAAAATATATAAGCATGCTTATTTGATTACAGCATAATGGGAACTCGTAATAAAATCGAATCGTTGAATAACAAACATTTTGTCGAATGATATTGGTTTTGGAAATCGGTTGTTATTATTTTGACTATAAGTCATGCCAAGTATACTCTTTTGTTATAAATCACTTTACTTAATTTTGATAGAATACTGTGTGATTGCATGATTGTGTATCGATTTTCTTGATTTTAGGCAATACAAATGGAATACTGAATAAGATTGCTTCCGTATTCTACATACTCTGGTGACAAGGATATATTGGAAAAATCTCCATATTGGGTTAGTTGTTATTTAAATATCCATTTTTTGAGTTATTATTTCTTATTGTATATGCCAGTGTGATAAATCCTATCGGGCCACTCAGGGACGGGCGCTTCAATCCCTTTACCACTATCTAGGTAGTGAGATTGGGATTGGGGTAAGAACGATTCCATGACAGTTGGTATTAGAGCTTACACACTCTCATATACTTTAAGTAAATAATTTCTCAAGTCTCTCACACCCAAGAAACCCTCAAGTCCATAATGGTGAAAATTGAGGTGTCTAGGCTCAGGGTCCTGGCATAATTTCTCCTATCTGTCTTCATGGTGGCTGAGATCCCCGCTCTACCTAGACTCTATTTATCCAGAACTAGACCTAAAAGTTCTCTTCTAAAACCCTAGAGAGTCTTCTAGCATCTCATCTCTTCTTTAAGGACTACCCAAGCCACCCATGTAGATGAAGATTAGGTAGTCTTCTCATCCCATCATGTGGTCCTTCTCATTACATTTTGCCACATGATGTCTCGATTATGGGTAGCTTATGCATGGGAAAAATGAATATCGTTATATTTTTAAAGTCGATACCATGATAAGACCTTAATTTGGAAAACTCAATTTTGATCAATGAAAACTTTAAAATCAAATACTCATTCTTCACCCTTCATGAAAACCCGATTTAACCAAAACCTGACTACATGTTTTCTATGTTTGAGGCAAATTTTGATTTGGTGAAATATGAAGGATTTATACCTTATTGTTAATAAGGTCCCTATTTGATTTATGTCCATGTATCCCTATTATTGATTAAACCTCAAACATAGTTAAGTAAACTTTTTCCTATTTTTATGCACATCATGACTATGCCATCAAGTGACTAAGTCTAGGACTCACAAAATCATGATGTAAGACTATGATGCAAAAAGCAGTTTCCTATTGACCATTGATGCCTTTTGCAAACTCAATTTTGATATGATGATGGGCCTAGATTTTTCACTATTATGCTCTAATTCCTCAAATGTCAAATTCAAATCCTCAACTTCCAAATTATATCACTACCTTGATCATGAAAGGAAAGAAATGCAAATCTTAACACTATTGCCCTATTATCTTGAATTTTGATCTTATTACTTTGATATATATGATTTAATCATTGATACTCTCCCTATTTGAATAATCTCAATGGATAATAACTAATGTTGGTAATGTGCCATATTAGGGTGGTAGTTGACTCATGACTCCCCTAACCTAAGTCACATCCCTATTATGACTACCTCTAAGTTTTCATCCTATTGATTATTTAGGGTTTGGAAAGGTATTCCCTTCCACCCTATTTGGATTGATTGACCTAAGCCTAACAGGTTAAACCCATTGTTGATACTCGATCTTGAATATTGATTTGATATAATCTTGATATATGACAATATTGACTATAGCTTGTGGTTGACTTCCTAGATAGACCTAGGTGTAGATCATTCATCAACCTTGGATACAATGATAATGAAATCTTGATATGTTGCTCGAATATTGCTTGAATATTGTTTCTCAAAATTGAATATATATGAATGATCTCCCCCAAGGTCTAAATAGGAATCTAAACCATGACTTCAAAATTCTGGACCTATGACTTTAGATGTCCAAAAATATTGATTCTTGATAATGTGACTCACGATTATCAAATCTCAATGGCACAAATCTTGATTCTTGATAATGTGACTCACGATTATCAAATCTCAATGGTACAAATCCTATGTTCACATTATTTGGATCTACAGATCGTACTAGATATATGACTAATAACTTCAAAATCCCAAATTTTGAAATTTTCAAAATGATGACTGTTTTGACTTCTCGATTTATGACTTAGGGTTTAGCTCTCATTAGGACTAGGGTGGGACCTCCCAGAGATTTTGAGCCTGAAAATCATGATATTGAAAGTATGATGTGGTCTTGAAATGTTGAAATCTGAAATCTCAAATCATGGATGTATAACCCCACCTAGGCCAATGTAGAGTCTAAGACCCTGAGATATTGGGATTGAAAGTCACCTTGTACACTTGAACTCTATTTGTTTGACCTAAAATATGATCTCTCCAAATTTGTGATCAATAGGATGCTTTCCATATTTGTGACTCATACGATGACTTTGAACAATATATGCTTTGACCTTGATACTCAATTGCTCGATGATGAAATGGTGTTAGTACCAAGTCGATCATAACATGGAACATGGAATCCCAATTATGATGATTGTAATATTTGAATTTTGAGGACATAATTTTGATTATATAGTTGAGGATGTCCTAGTAATTGAGGATATGATCTAGATTTAGAAAATTCTAATTTTGAGGATGTTTTTGAATTTTGGGGACAAAATTCCTTTTTGAGGGAAGGATGTGCAAAGTGAAATTTAGCATTGATATGAACTAATTCCAAAATCACCCTCCTTATGCTCATTCATGGTCCCAAATTATTTTTCTTATCTTCATAATCAATGTTGAGACTCAAATTTGAAATATGGTAATCGATGGGATCTTTATACACGTAATAACACATCAAATTAGAGGCAATCATCACTTTGTCCAAAGGATCCAATTGATCCATAAAACTTTATCATTTGATTTTCAAATGTTTTCTAGATGTTCTCTACATTTTTTTTAATCTATGTTCCAAATTTCATGTCATTTGGACATTCCTACGATTTACTATGATTTCTTGAAGTTTTATGCTAAAAAAATCCTTCATTTGCCTTTTTAATTGGTTTTTCCACATCAGCTATCCAGGGCAAGGCATCAGGGGTGCGTTTTGGCCCTTGGATCTGCCTCCCACGGATCCAGGCCGGATCTGATGGCCATTGTGTCATGTTCAACCTCCCACTGATTGCGGGGAGGTATGAATGTGACCATGATGATTGATCTCCTGCTCTTGACTGCTATTTGAAATTCTAAGCAAGGCAAAATGACCCTCTGGCAATTTTGATGTGGTCAAGCCCTATTTTGACAAGCTTTTGTGCAACCTTGAACTGCCAAAACGAGCTCTTTGCTCTCCTCTCTCACTCTGGCAGCTATGGGTGCACCTAGATCTTAAACTAGCCCTAAACCTAGACCTAGTGCTATAAAAACCCTCGCATATCACTCCCTTCATCACTTCGTAGGATATTTCCCCCCATTCTGTGCTCTTTCTCAGTCTCAAGCACCCCCAACCACCTCTAGATCTTCCACCTGCTGCAGCAGCGGCGCAGCCACACAGTCGCCTTGGGCAATCTTGCTACTCACCTACTCTCCCTTTTCTCTGGCCCTCTTTGAGTCTGTGAGGCAAAGGCAAGCTCAGCCAGCCTACTCACGTCTGCTCATGCCCTCTCCTACTCTGAGACCTCCTCTACACTGGTGAGGTCCTCCTCCGAGCTTCTGGCTCACGCGAGGCCTGTTCGGGAGGAGATGGAGTCCCTGAACCGTGGTTCAGGGAGGAAGACCATTGGTCCATTGGACCATCATGTCTAAATCAGCCTTTTGAAGTATCAAACCCAGCCCTAAACCAAGAGATCCACCTCGTCTATTTGGTTCAATCTGGGCCATCCATCGTGCATCAAAGGAGCATCCTTTTACCATAATTAAAGGTATTTATATCTCCCTCTGCTCAAAATTACAATAAATGCCCAGATCTCATTTTAATCAAAGAAAATGCATCCGGACTCCAAAAATGATGAAAAAATAGTCAATCTTGATCAAAAAATCCAATGGATGCATGAAAAATACTCGCATAGTGAAATTCCTTGTGAATATTATCGTTATCCCTAGTTTTGATCTCTTTCTCATTTAGTTTATGAAATGGCTCAATAGTGGTGTTTAATCCTTGGAAAACCTAATATCTGACTCTAATGATTATCTTGTAACCTAGATATAATCTAATTGAATCATCTACTATTGAAAATGAATCATTAGTGATCATAATCTATTTACTTGATTCAATTTTGATTATAATGAATATGAGTAATCTTGATATTGATCTTAATCTTGCAAAACACTTGATATAGTTTTGACCCATCAATCTGATCTTGATTTCCAATTATATTAAATACCATGATGATATTATAGAAATTGATGATGGCTTGGATAATGATCACATATTAGGGTTAACACATAGGATCCTAGAAACCTAGGAAAGTCATTCACACTCAAAAATACTTGATACTTGAAATCATGTTGGACATATTGAAATATTGGTTGATTATAAGTGAATGACCCAACCCTAAGGTTGACATAGGAAAAGTGTAACCCTAATCTCAAATATTGAAACATGATATCCAAATAGCTTGATCTTGACCCTTGATCCAATTATTGTGTTTTAGGATCTAACTCGAAGGGTTGACCTATTACTAGTTGATCTTTACTCAAAATCCTCAGTGAAAGGTACGCTATTATATAACTCCTCCTTGATTGTATTGAAGATACTTTTATGTATCTCTTGACTGTATACTTGGCTATTTACTTGGATGAGCTATTGTTCCCTATGACTAGTCTACCATTTTTCCATACTATATTTTGAAAAACATGAAAACATAAATAGCATGCCCATTATGACTGCATGTATATTGATAATGATGATGATATTGATAATGTTGATATTGAGTGCAACAACCCCCCCCCCTCATTTGGAGGTGGGACTTGTACATTGGTCTCCTATGTTCCTATGGTGATAAGGATCCTAGTGACCTTCCCCATCGCGTTGGGGTAATAGAGTCACACAAAATATATAAGCATGCTTATTTGATTACAGCATAATGGGAACTCGAAATAAAAATTGAATCTTTGAATAACAAACATTTTTTCGAATGATATTGGTTTTGGAAATCATTTGTTATTCTTTTAACTATAGGCCCTACTAAGTATACTCTTTTGTTATAAATCACTTTACTTGATTTTGATAGTGTATTGTGCGATTGCATGATTTTATCTCGATTTTCTTGATTTTAGGCAATACAAATGGAATGTTGAATAAGATCGCCTACGCACTCTACATACTCTGGTGATAAGGATATATTGGAAAAATCTCCATATTGGGTTAGTTGTTCTTTAAATATCCAGTTTTTTAGTTATTATTTCTTATTATATATGCCAGTGTGATAAATCCTATCGGGCCACTCAGGGATGGGCACTTCAATCCCTTTACCACTGTCTAGGTAGTGAGATTGGGATTGGGGTAAGAATGGTTCCATGATAGTTAGTATCAGATCTTATACACTCTCATATACTTTAAGTAAATAATTTCTCAAGTCTCTCACACCCAAGAAACCTCAAAGTCCATAATGGTGAAAATTGAGTTGTCTAGGCTCGGGGTCCTGGCATAATTTCTCCTATCCGTCTTCACGGTGGCTGAGATCCCCCACTCTACGTGGCCTCTATTGATCCAGAACTGGACCTAAAAGTTCTCTTCTAAAACCCTAGAGAGTCTTATAGCATCTCATCTCTTCTTTAAGGACTACCCAAGCCACCCATGTATATGAAGATTAGGTAGTCTTCTCATCCCATCATGTGGTCCTTCTCATTATATTTTGCCACATGATGTCTCGATTATGGGTAGCTTATGCATGGGAAAAATGAATATCGTTAAATTTTGAAAGTTGATACCATGATAAGACCTTAATTTGGAAAACTCAATTTTGATCAATGAAAACTTTGAAATCAAATACTCATTCTTCACCCTTCATGAAAACTCGATTTAACCAAAACCTGACTACATGTTTTCTATGTTTGAGGCAAATTTTGATTTGGTGAAATAAGAAGGATTTATAGCTTATTGTTAATAAGGTCCCTATTTGATTTATGTCCATGTTGCCCTATTATTGATTAAACCTCAAACATTGTTAAGTAAACTTTTTCCTATTTTGATGCACATCATGACTATGCCATCAAGTGACTAAGTCTAGGACTCACAAAATCATGATGTAAGACTATGATGCAAAAAGCAGTTTCCTATTGACCATTGATGCCTTTTGCAATATCAATTTTGATGTGATTATGGGCCTATATTTTCACTATTATGCTCTAATTCCTTAAATTTCAAATTCAAATCCTCGATTTCCAAATTATATCACTACCTTGATCATGAAAGGAAAGAATTGCAAATCTTAACATTATTTCCCTATTATCTTGAATTTTGATCTTATGACTTTGATATATATGATTTAGTCATTGATACTCTCCCTATTTTAATAAGCTCAAAGGATAATAACTAATGTTGGTAATGTGCCAGATTAGGATGGTAGTTGACTCATGACTCCCCTAACCTAGGTCACAACCCTATTACGACTACCTCTATGTTTTCATCGTATTGATTATTTAGAGATTGGAAAGGTATTCCCTTCCACCCTATTTGGATTGATTGACCTAAGCCTAATAGGTTAAACCCATTGTTGATACTCGGTCTTGAATATTGATTTGATATAATCTTGATATATGAAAATATTGACTATAGCTTGTGGTTGACTTCCTAGATAGACCTAGGTGTGGATCATTCATCAACCTTGGATACAATGATAATGAAATCTTGATATGTTGCTCGAATATTGCTGCTCAAAATTGAATATAGATGAGTGATCTCCCCCAAGGTCTAAATAGGAATTTAAACCCTAGCTTCAAAATTTTGGACCTATGACTTTAGATGTCCAAAAATCTTGATTCTTGATAATGTGACTCACGATTATCAAATCTCAATGGTACAAATCCTATGTTCACATTATTGGGATCTACATATCATACTAGATATATGACTAATAACTTCAAAATCCCAAATTTTGAAAATTTTGAAATGATGACTATTTTGACTTCTCGATTTATGACTTAGGGTTTAGCTCTCATTAGGACTAGGGTGGGACCTCCCAGTGATTTTGAGCCCAAAAATCATGATATTGGAAGTATGATGTGGTCTTGAAATGTTGAAATCTGAAATCTCAAATCATGGATGTATAACCCCACCTAGGCCAATGTAGAGTCTAAGACCCTGAGATATTGGGATTGAAAGTCACCTTGTACACTTGAACTCTATTTGTTTGACCTAAAATATAATCTCTCCAAATTTGTGATCAATAGGATGCTTTCCATATTTGTGACTCATACGTTGACTTTGAACAATTTTTGCTTTGACCTTGATACTCAATTGCTCGATGATGAAATGGTATTAGTACCAAGTGGGTCATAACATGGAACATGGAATATCATCGTTATTAGTACCAAGTGGATCATAACATGGAACAAATAGTCAATCTTGATCAGAAAAATCCAATGGATGCATTAAAAATACTTGCATAGTCTAATTACTTGTGAATATCATCGTTATCCCTAGTTTTGATCTCTTCTTATTTAGTTTATCAAATGGCTCAATAGTGGTGTTTAATTCTTGGAAAACCTAATATCTGAATCTAATGATTATCTTGTAACCTAGATCTAATCTAATTGAATCATCTACTCTTGAAAATGAATCATTAGTGATCTTAATCTATTTACTTTATTCAATCTTGATTATAATGAATATGAGTAATCTTGATATTGATCTTAATCTTGCAAAACACTTGATATAGTTTTGACCCATCAATCTGATCTTGATTTCCAATTATATTAAATACCATGATGATAATCTATAAATTGATGATGACTTGGATAATGGTCACAGATTAGGGTTAACACATAGGATCCTAGAAACCTAGGAAAGTCGTTCACACTTGAAAATACTTGATACTTGAAATCATGTTGGCCATATTGAAATATTGGTTGATTATAAGTGAATGACCCAACCCTAAGGTTGGCATAGGAAAAGTGTAACCCTAATCTCGAATATTGAAACATGATATCCAAATAGCTTGATCTTGACCCTTGATCCAAATATTGTGTTTTAGGATCTAACTCTAAGGGTCGACCTATTACTAGTTGATCTTTACTCAAAATCCTCAGTCAAAGGCACGCTATTATATAACGCCTCCTTGATTGTATTGAAGATACTTTTATTTATCACTTGACTGTATACTTGGCTATTTACTTGGATGAGCTACTGTTCCCTATGATTAGTCTTCCATTTTTCCGTACTATATTTTGAAAAACATGAAAACATAAATTGCATGCCCATTATGATTTCCGATATATTGATAATGATGATGATATTTATAATGTTGATAATGTTGATATTGAGTGCAACAACCCCCCCCCCTCATTTGGAGGTGGGACTTGTACATTGGTCTCTAATGTTCCTATGGTGAGATGGAGCCTCGTGACCTTCCCCGTCGCGTTGGGGTAATAGAGTCACACAAAATATATAAGCATGCTTATTGGATTACAGCATAATGGGAACTTGTAATAAAAATTGAATCGTTGAATAACAAACATTTTGTCGAATGATATTGGTTTTGGAAATCATTTTTTATTCTTTTGACTATCAGTCCTGCCAAGTATACTCTTTTGTTATAAATCGATTTACTTGATTTTGATAGTGTACTGTGTGATTGCATGATTGTGTCTCAATTTTCTTGATTTTAGGCAATACAAATGGAATACTGAATAAGATCGCTTCTGCACTCTACATACTCTGGTTACAAGGATATATTGGAAAAATCTCCATATTGGGTTAGTTGTTCTTTAAATATCCAGTTTTTGAGTTATTATTTCTTATTGTATATACCAGTGTGATAAATCCTATTAGGCCACTCAGGTACAGGTGCTTCAATCCCTTTACCACTGTCTAGGCAGTGAGATTGGGATTGGGGTAAGAACAGTTCCATGATAGGATGCATGGAGAAGCCTCCATCTAGGTTGACTAAACCAAGTAGGTTGTCGCCCATCTTCTCGTCTCGTGGGAGATTGTTGGAGAGGATCCTTAGCTCTGATACCACTTGTTGGATCTAGAGATCTAGAGAGGGAGTGAATAGAGCTTTAAAAATATCACAAGATGGGTTAGACCTTCAAATTATATCAATAAAAATGAATAGCTTAATAGAAATTTGAAGTCTTAACTAAGCAAGCATAGCAAGGATGAGAGAAATTAAAAAAAGCACTTAGACAAGGTGGTTTAGAGTGGTTCCACTCTCCAAACTAGGAGAGAGTCAATCCACTACCTAGATAGGTCAACCTCTAGGACTTTGCAATCTGTGTATACTTATATTCCATTCATAAGATATACAAGGAGACCACTATATATCCAAGGACTTACCTATTCAAGACAAGAGTCTTCCACCTACAGAAGGACTTACCCACTTGATTAAGATGTCTTCATCCTTCAACAAGGACTTACCCACACTTGCATCAAGTCTTTGGCCTTGAAGGAATTTGCCCACTCTTCTTGAATCTTGGCCTTGCCCTTCTCCTTCACCTGGAGAAGATCTTCACCTCTTGTTCAACCTTGAAAAGAACAGCAACAGCTTCACCTTCACTCGGAGTAGCTTGCTTCTTTGAGAAAAGGGGTAAGGAAGATGATATGGAATGAGATCTTTACAAGCACAAGGAAGTAGCTCTCTTACAACTGGCCTAATTCACTCATAATCATCAAATGCTTTGTAAATGAGAGAGAAAGGGGCTCAAGGAGTTGCAACACACTCAACTATAGCAATGACTTAGAATAGCATGAATGAGCAAACTTGGAATGAACTCCAAGGGGTTCTATTTATAGATGGGGGTGTTACCTTGAGTGTGGGATCACTTAAGGGCAAAATATAGTTGTTTTCCACGTTACAACGGATCTATTCTCGCTCAAAACAACTCACCAACGGTTTTAGTCATTTTTTCTGCATTTTCCATACAATACATTCGGTCAAGTTTCAATAAACATAACTCGACCGATCCACTAAGTGACAAATCTAGTTTCAAACTATCGATCGAGTTTGTTCTGAGAAACTCGACCGATGGGTTAGAACCAAATTTGCTTAGTTGATCGACCGGTCGAGTTCTATGAGTGTGCAACTCAAACGATTGGTCTCTCTAGAAAATCCATCACTGGATCGGTTGAGTTTCCAACTCGACCGATAAACATCCTCTGACAAATTTCTAAATTGACATTTGAGTGATAAAACGTTGGAATTAAGTGTCCCCGATTCTTTCTCATCTTAGTTACAAGTTATATCATCAATACAAGTGGTTACAAAAATCATCTAAGGTCATTTGGAGTGATTTCCCAAATTACACAGTTGCATTTCTTTTGACTTGAACTTGAACAAGCTAGGGCTTGATCCTTTTCATGTACCTAAAGCCTGAAATCAATCTTGAACAAATATATTAGATACATAGGAATGGAATGGTTAAGTCATTATCAAAATTTGGGCAATGTATAACTCTCAAGTCAACACATACTTCTTTGTATTGATATTTTTCTACATCTGCTCATAGTTTTTTGTTTAACTTGTGAATCCTTTTCTATGACCTAGATCCTACTAGTAGCCCTAACTTGTGATATCATCTACTAATAGTCCATGTACATGTAGTTCTATTCTTGTTCATCAATTGGTAACTTTTCTCAAAAATTGGTATTCAACTATATGCTATGATTGTATCTTGTTTCATACATACTCAAGTGTGTTCCTTGATTTTCTAATCTACTATCTTAAGTTACTTGCTTGCATAACATTGCCTTACTTGTTTGCTAGAATTACTTCTAGGGTTGTTCTATTGCATTCCTTAATTATCTTTATATAGATTGCTTGGACACACCCTTAGTTTTTTCTCTTCTACACTCCCTTTATAACAAGTTATGTTTTAACTCTTTAAACCCCCTCACATATTTGAAATGACAAAGGGGCAGAAGACATGCCTTATGAAAAGGGGAGAACACATATATGTATAGCATATATGAGTAGAACACATATATTCTATAAATATTATGAAAGCTAACCTTACATGAGATATAGAACAAATTGAGGGGGAGTATGCGAACTCCATTAGCATCAATTGAGGGAGGCATATGAACTCAATTGTGTTGAAACTCCTAGGTTTCTGAAAATGTATGATTTTATGTAAATGATTTCAATATATTTATGGAATGGTTTGACATCTTTAAAAAGGAGGTGAATGTAGAGTCAAGGTCTAAATTGACTATTCATTTGTTTTGATGATGATAAACCATTATCTTTATTTGTGTGCTTCTACTTGAGTGCTTTCAGATTACATAAGGCACATTCCAAGTGCCTAAAACTTGCGCATCCTAACTTGGAGAAATGAATTCATATATGTATAAAGATCAAGATTGAAGAATACATAGTTTTCTCCATAGACCTTTTATGTCGATTGCGTGGAAGGATTTTATGACTTGTAATTAAGCATAATGAAAATTTAGAGCACTTAAATAGAATATATAAACACTTTTAGGACATTCATCAAAAGTGATTACAAACTGGCTTGTGGAACAAGTTTGTCCTTGTGGCAACTCAGCTGACAACCAATCTGGCTCTTAGCAATGCTAAGGGTCGGGCGAGTTTTTCCTAGTGACAACTCGACAAACACTTTGTAATTTGACTTGTCTTATAGTGTTGTTGATCGAGTTGCCCAAAAGATAACTCAGTCAAAGACATTGTACAGAAATGTACCAAAAAGTGTTTGTAGCATTGGGGTGTTGCAAAACTCAAAAATATATCTGTTGGAACACCCAAAACAACTAGAATTCAATCCTAATGTCTCTAACTAGTAGACAGCCTGAACAATAAATAAGACCTATTGGGCTTCATCCCATGGTTAACCAAGCACTATGAAGGTCTCTATACTTTACTCGAGAGAGATTTTCCTCCATAGAACGTCCATCCACTCTCATGATCTTAACCACTAGCTACATCCATTAGAGTGAGTAGGATATTTGTAAGAGAGGTATTCCTACATGTATATCTTGTAAGGCTCTCACTTATTCCACCTCTAAATCTCTCTTTCTACTATGAAGATAAAGATTCTCTCTCTTAGATAAGAGAGTTGAATAAGAAGAAGGGAAGGAGTCCCTTGGTAAAAGCTTGTCCTAGGTGAAGTTGAAGTCAAAACCAGAATATCCAAGTCAAGAGTGGGTAAATCCTTAAAGGCGGAAGACTTGTTGTAAGAGTGGGTAATTCCTTAGAGAAGGCGGAAGACTCATTGTAAGAGTAAGTAAGTTCTTGGTAAGGTAGAAGACTCTTGGTCATAGATAGGTAAGTCCTTTGTAAGGTTATTGGCTTCTTGATCCAAAAAAGGAATGCTAGGTACCCTTGACGTATAAAAGGGAGTGGACATGGTTGAACATCCTAGAGGTTGACCTCTCTTGGTAGTGGACGTACATCTCCTAGTTTTGGGATTGTAACTACTATAAATAACTTATGTTATCTTGCACTAGTTCAATCTCTCTCTCCCATGCAATGCATGTTTAATTGCACTCAAAGTTCATACTTACAATATTACCTTAGAAATGTCTTGAAGGCCTAATTAATTTTATTTAAATGGTTTTAACTCTATTCACCCCCCATATAGAGCCCATTATATATCCAATAATTAGAAGCTAACAAAATAAATATGTAGTTGCAGTTGATTGACATAATATACAATAAAATTACAATCATGCAACAATCCAAGAAATGGGAGAATGACTACCACAATAGAAAATGCCAAGTCAAGGTCAGTTTGAGCAAAACATTCCACACAAGAGAAGCTTCTTGTGATACATTCTGAATAGAGACTTGGTCATGCACTTTCGTTATACATGTACAACTCAGAAAGATCCCAACCAACGAGGAAATAAAATTGGACCAGTGTAGCCTCTATGATTGACTTGAACTTGGGAGATGCCAACACATAATTATACCACTCTTACATCATGGCTCAAAGAATGTGCTGAAACATCACCAAATTGAAAGATGATGAAAAAAATTGGGTAGAGGAGAAAAACTAAATTGAACTAGTATGCTATGAGTCCATAAAATTGTTTTCTAATACTAACTTGAATCTTACATGTCAATTTATCCATCCATATACATCCGCTATGAATGCTCTAATGAGAATCCCTCAATGAGAAAGATGTTCCATCTTCAAAAGAACTATATCCCTTAAATCTCCAAGACCAGAAGGCCTTAACACTCACTTCATGCAAGCAAATTAGAATATTACTAAAGCCTCAATCACTTCTTAAACTCTAGAATTTGATGATAGTTCTTATCTATAAAGTTTCACATCCAACTTCATGTAACTCCTTGAGACCATATTACTCAAAAATAATTACTATTAACTCCTCGTCAAAGTGATTATTGAAAGGCTCAAGACAATGCTTCTAAAGTGAATCTTACAGGTCCAAAGTAGATGTGTTCCTAGTAGAAGAATATCTGATAATGTACACCTAGTTCTAGAGATAATCATTGGGAATCAAAACAAGTGGCATAAAATACCTTGAAATGAAGTTCATTCCATCTGAGGCCTTGGACATACTGAGTTGGGTCTTCATCCATGTCACCCTTGAAAAGACCAACATTCCATCCATATTGAAAAATATCATCATGCAAATAATCTGCTCAGTCACCACACAGATTCAATAACTTGCAGATTGAAAGCATTTAACCAACTCGAGAAGTAGGGGGTCATTGGCCTATTACAATATTATGTTATGAATAGAGAGGTTGAGACAAGACATCATTGAAGAGACAAATAAAGGCAATGGGAAGCCAACTTTTTTAACCAACAAGGGGCTTTCTCTATATAGTATTTTCTTTATTGACAATATCATGATAATCAGAGAGGATGCTTTCAAACAAGTTTGAATCCTTTTAAAAGGTCTAAAACTATTTAAAAGAGCATACAGTCAACAGTTTTTAAGGGAGGAGTCTCCTCTTCTACTGCAAACTATAAGTAAAGGATAAGAAATCCCCTTCACACAACATGTGCAAGCATCGCAGGGAACTAAATCCAATAAAGGATTAACAAACACACTTGCTCAAAAGTTGTAAGAAAGATCAAAGACGAGTTCATTACTTGGTTAAGAAAATTTCTCTCCAAGGGTAGGCAAGTTACACTTACTAAGTCACTCCTCTAGTCTCTACCAATATATGGCATGCAATTAGTATGAGTTACGACCTCAACATGCAATATGGTAGACAAACTTGTCAGAAGCTTCATTTGGAAGATGTCAAGCACCAAGTCCTTGAAATTTATCGAATGGAGAAAAAAATCATCAAAACCAAGAACAAATGAGGATTGGGGAATAAAGAGTGCTAGAGAAATGGACTCACTTCTATTGAAGACTTGGTGGGATTTCCTCACAAATAGAGATGTCTCATGGAGCGATGTACTGGAGAACATATCAGTAATCCTATAATGTCCTAAGGGCTTGGATCTCCTTCGTGACTATCCAATCAACATCTTTTGTTGCACGTTATATGTCATGCTTCAAGGCTTTTCCTAAATGACAGTAATACTTTCTTCCGACATGAAAACTACATCAAATCTAGTAAAGTTGACACGAGGAAAATTCAAATAGATTCTTGTATACTTTTTTGGCCGTATATACTCTTGATTATCCATTTATGAGCTATGTTTCCATGTAATGCAAATGGATTCTTGCATACTCTTGATTATTAAAATGTTGTGAAGGTCAGAAACATGACAAGAATCGATTTGTGTTACATGGCTACTTATAGCCTATTCAAAGCTAGGAAAATTAGAGAGCAGGTAGTAAAACTACTATACCATCAACACATGTTACAGTTCGGAAAAATTATTACTCAGTTTGAAAAAAAAAGATAGTGTTTATTGTCATAAAAATCACTTTCACTTTCACCATTTTTGGCAAACAAAACTATACCCTGTTTATAATTTCTAACATGTATTTACAATTGAAGTCTTGTATTTATAGTTGCAACAAGATACTCAAATAGCAAAACTTGCTTGTTATCGCACAAGACAACAAACTCTACACCCCCACCTCAACATAGACAGATTGTGAACCCTTTAACTTGGCTGTAGTTTCTTATTTAATGTATCCACACACACACACACAAGCGCGCGCACACACACACACACACACACACACATATATATATATATATAATATAATATATATATATATATAATATAATATATATATATATATATGGAAGCGATCCTGTGAGAAACATCCTACGGTGAGAGCATGAGAGGCATTTGAATAACTAAAAATTGGGAGCTATTTTTTAAATCCAGCCGTATAGATGGAAAAAGCATCATTTCATTTACCTTCTCACAAAAAATCATTACAATCAGACATTATTTACATAGACATATGTACAATATACACTTTTACATCCAACGGTTAGCCTGAAATTCAATATAGAGCGTCAAAAGTATTTTGTTGTTGTGAATGATCTACAAATTGGATGGTGATAAAATTTCGTAGGAAGGTAAATATTAATATATACTTATAATATATACGGTTTGATTATGAAAAATTGATCTATGTAGAGAGTTATCAAAATGCCTCTCATGCTCTCACAAGATATGTTTCTCACTGGATCACTGCCTTATATATATATATATATATATATATATATATATATATATATATATATATATATATATATATATATATATATATATAGAGAGAGAGAGAGAGAGAGAGAGACATGCTAGAATACACTCAAGTGTATTCGGAGCAGAATATACTCAAGTAATTTTTCATGATGCAATATTTTTTCCAAAAATGTAATCCGTTGATCTTCTTAAACATCTTGTGAATAGCTCATACGCAAAATTTGAGCACATTTGGACATTTATAGGTCATTTTATGAAGTTTGCAAAAATTATGCATTTCAAATTAGTTTCGCACGTCGATTTTGTTGCCCTTGGTTGAGTGACTATCACTCATCCAAATGGGCTCAAAATTTGTATGTAGCCTAGTTATAGTATGACGGTGAAAATCAAAGGTTTACATTTTGCAAAAAATAGTCTTGATATGCAAACACACTTGAGTGTATTCGTACGATTTGTACACTCGTGTGTGCGTGTATAGAGAGAGAGTCGGGCTAGAATACACTCGAGTGTACAGTTCGAATGGTACACTCAAGTGTTATTTTGCATATCTACACTATTTTTTTTTTTTACAAATTTAAACCGTTGATATTCATTGATATAGCAAATACATACTACATGCAAAATTTTAGCTCATTTGGATTCTTCTAAGTTACTCTTCCATGACCTACAAAATGGACGCACAGAACTAATTTCAATTGTATCATTTTGTAGGTCATGGAAGAGTAACTTAGAAGAATCCAAATGAGTTGAAATTTTGCATGTAGTAGTATTTCCTATAGCAATGAATATCAACGGTTTGAATTTGTCAAAAAAAATAGTGTAGGTATGCAAAATAACACTTGTGTACCATTCGAACTGTACACTCAAGTGTATTCTAGCCCGACTATATATATATATATATAGGAAAATGATCCAGTGAGAAACATATCTTGGTGAGAGCATGAGAGGCATTTGAATAACTTTTCACAATGATCAAATTTTCATAATCTAACCATATGGATTGGAAATATACCCTATTAGTCACGTTCCCACAAAATCTCATCATCATAGGATTTATATTGCATGCACAACAAGCAAATACTTTTCAACGCTCAATATTGAGTTTTAGGCTGACCGTTGGATGTAAAATGTGTTTATTGCATATATGGAGATGTAAACGATATCCGATTGTGATGATTTTTTGTGTGAAGGTAAATGTAATGATGTTCTTCCCATCCATAAGGTTGGATATTGAAAATAAGCTGCAACTTTATAGTTATTCAAATGCCTCTCATGCTCTCACCGTAGAATGTTTCTCACTAGATCGCTACCCTATATATATATATATATATATATATATATATATATAGAGAGAGAGAGAGAGAGAGTTAGGCTAGAATACACTCGAGTGTATTCGGAGCAGAATACACTCAAGTAGTTTTTCATAATGCAATTTTTTTTAAATCTAATCTGTTGATCTTCTTAAACATCTTGTGAATAGCTCATACGAAAAATTTGAGCACATTTGGACATTTATAGGTCATGTTATAAAGACCGCGAAAATTATGCATTTCAATTTAGTTTCGCGCGTCAATTTTGTTGCCCTTGGATGAGTGACTTACACTCATCCAAATGGGCTCAAAATTTGTATGTAGCCTAGTTATAGTATGACGGTGAAGATCAATGGTTCACATTTTGTAAAAAATAGTCTTGATATTCAAACACACTTAGGTGTACTCGTGTGATCTGTACACTCAAGTGTATTCTAGCCTGAATATATATATATATATATATATATATATAGAGAGAGAGAGAGAGAGAGAGAGAGAGTCAGGCTAGAATACACTTGAGTGTATCAGGAGCGGAATACACTTAAGTAGTTTTTCATGATGCAATATTTTTTTGAAAATCTAATCCATTGATCTTCTTAAACATCTTGTGAACAACTCATACGCAAAATTTGAGCACATTTGGATATGTATAGCTCATGTTATGAAGACCGCAAAAATTATGTATTTTAAATTAGTTTCGCGCGTCGATTTTGTTGCCCTTGGATGAGTGACTTACAGTCATCCAAATGGGCTCAAAATGTGTATGTAGCCTAGTTATAGTATGACGGTGAAGATCAACAGTTTACATTTTGTAAAAAATAGTCTTGATATGCAAACACACTTGAGTGTATTCGTGCGATCCGTACACTCGAGTGTATTCTAGCTTGACTATATATATATATATATATATATATATATATATATATATATATATATATATATATAGAGAGAGAGAGAGAGAGAGTCAGGATAGAATACACTCGAGTGTACAGATCGCACGAGTACACTCAAGTGTGTTTGCATATCAAGACTATTATCTGTAAAATGTAAACCATTGATCTTTACCGTCATACTACAATTAGGCTACATAAAAATTTTGTGCCCATTTGGATGAGCGTAAGTCACTCATCCAAGGGCAACAAAATCGAAACTAATTTGAAATGTATAATTTTCGCGGCCTTTATAACATGACCTATAGATGTCCAAATGTGCTCAAATTTTGCGTATGAGCTATTCACAAGATGTTTAAGATTTGAAAAAAAAAACATTACATCATGAAAAACTACTTGAGTGTTTTCTGCTCTGAATACACTCAAGTGTATTCTAGCCTGACTTATATATATATATATATATATATATATATATATATATATATATATATATATATATATATATATATATATATAGAGAGAGAGAGAGAGAGAGAGAGAGAAAGTCAAGGCAAGAATACACTCGAGTGTACAGATCACACGAATACACTCAAGTGTGTTTGCATATCAAGACTATTTTTTGCAAAATGTAAACCATTGATCTTCACCGTCATACTATAACTAGGCTACATACAAATTTTAAGACCATTTGGATGAGGTATGTCACTCATCCAAGGGCAACAAAATCGACGCGCGAAACTAATTTGAAATGCATAATTTTTGCGGTGTTTATAACATGACTTATAAATTACCAAATGTGCTCAAATTTTGCGTATGAGCTATTCACAAGATGTTTAAGAAGATCAACGGATTAGACTTTTGAAAAAAATATTGCATCATGAAAAACTACTTGAGTGTATTCTACTCCAAATACACTCTAGTGTATTCTAACCTCTCTCTCTCTCTCTCTCTCTCTCTCTCTCTCTCTCTCTATATATATATATATATATATATATATATATATATATATATAGAGAGAGAGAGAGAGAGAGAGAGAGAGAGTCAGGCTAGTGTACACTCGAGTGTACCGGAGGCACCATACACCTCAGTCAATTTTAAAGATGCAGTGATTTTTTGAAAAATCCAAACTGTTCATCTTCTTAAATCTCTTAAGAACATACTATATAATAAATTTCAGCTCATTTGAACACTTATAGGTCGTGCATCTAAAGGAGGCAAAAATCATACATTTCAAATTAGTTTTGTGCGTTGATTTTGTTGTCCTTGGATGCGTGGCTTACACTCATCCAAATGAGCTCAAATTTTGTATGTGACCTATTATTATTGTAACCATGAAGATCAATGGATTATATTTTGAAAAAACATGGTCTAGATAGACAAACATCATTGGGGTGTACAGCGTGATTTGTACACTCGAGTGTATTCTAGCCTGACTATATATATATATATATATATATATATATATATATATATATATATATATATATATATATATATATATATATATATATATAGGATAGCGATCCAGTGAGAAACATATTACGATGAGAGCATGATAGGCAGTTGAATAACTACAAGTTAGTAACTATTTTTTAAAATCCAACCGTATAGATGAAAAAAGCATCGTCTCATTTACCTTGTCGCAAAAAATCATTGCAATCAGACATTGTTTACATATCCATATGTACAATATACACTTTTTACATCCAACGGTCAGCCTGAAATTCAATATAGAGCGTCGAAAAATATTTGGTTGTTGTGAATGATCTACAAATTGGATGGTGTTAAAATTTTATAGAAAGGTAGATATTAAGGTATACTTGTAATCTGTACGGTTGGATTATGAAAAATTGATCTGTGTGGAGAGTTATTCAAATGCCTCTCATGCTCTCACCAGATATGTTTCTCACTAGATCATTTCCCCATATATATATATATATATATATATATATATATATATATATATATATATATATATATATATATATATATATATATATATATATATATATAGTCAGGCTAGAATACACTCGAGTGTACGGATCGCACAAATACACTCAAGTGTGTTTACATATCAAGACTATTTTTTGCAAAATGTAAACCGTTGATCTTCACCGTCATACTATAACTAGGCTACATACAAATTTTGAGCTCATTTGAATGAGTGTAAGTCACTTATCCAAGGGCAACAAAATCGACGCGCGAAACTAATTTAAAATGCATAATTTTTGCGGTCTTCATAACATGAGCTATACATATCCAAATGTGCTCAAATTTTGTGTATGAGTTGTTCACAAGATGTTTAAGAAGATCAACGGATTAGATTTTCAAAAAAAATATTGCATCATGAAAAACTAATTGAGTGTATTCCGCTCCGGATACACTCGAGTGTATTCTAGCCTAACTCTATCTCTCTCTCTCTCTCTCTCTCTCTCTCTCTCTCTCTATATATATATATATATATATATATATATATATATATATATCACAATCCGAAAAGGATCAAAATCAAACATAGGAAGGGTGGTGGAATCCCAAGGAGACAACAGTGGTTTGAGGGCCTGAGATGGTCTCAATTTAACTGGTGCCTGAGACTGTTTAGAAGGAGATAGCGTAGCAGCTTAGCAAACAAAGATTTCGTAACACAGCGTAGCAGCTTAGCATGATAGACAACGAGTGGATGGCACCGGCTTATCTGCCGTGACATTTGAGATGGGTTGAATACAAATAACTTCTATTTCACTTGCAATTCATACGGAACACCAATGCTTTCTCAAAATACCTCATCAATATAATAATCCAAAAACACGAGTATTCATTCAAAAAATTATCCATTTTCTGATTAAAAGCTACAAAACTTGGGTATGACAAACAAAATATTCATCTCTCTGAGTTAAAAAAACAAGCCAACATTCTCACTCATCAGCTGTACTGCGCTCTCTGAGTTTTAAATATTAAAAAAAAGTGAATATTCTAGCTCATCCGCTGTGCTGCTTCTTTGGCAAGCAATCTTTCCTTGGCCTTGGCCTTAGCTTGAGATTTGGAACCCATGATGCCGCCACCCCATCTCTTCCTCAACTCATCATACTTGTCGTTAAAGTTTGCCTGTATAACCAGTGAACATCGAATCATATAACAAGCTATACGAATGTTATAAAACAAGTCACAGTGCAAACACATCTAAATAATAACCTTGATCGCCTCCAAGATTTTGCTGAACTCCAGCTTGTCCTCATTCTTCACTGTGGTTAAGCATAATGCTGCTGCTGTTTTCTTATGAACAACCTAAATAGAAGTGCAAAAAATACAGTTCATTAAGAAAATAAAAGGGAGAGAGCTACAACAGTGATCAGTTTTTTTTTTTCAGAAAAACTGTCATTATGAAAACATATGAGAAAAACACAAGCATACCGCCCCAAGACGAGCCTTCCCTTTTACAATGCAGTAAGGTATCTCCATCTTCCTGCACAAGGCTGGCAGCCAGACAACCAATTCTATGGGATCCACATCATGAGCAATAACCACCAGCTGAGCCTTTTTCTAGAAAACAGGAGGATAACTTTCATGTGAGATTTTTTCACTGCAACAAATAATAGCACCACAGTGATTAAATGCATATTATTGACAACAGTTACCTGCTCAATAAGGTAAGTAACATGGTTAAGACCATACTTGATAACCACAGGTTTCTTAATTTCAACAGTTTTACCCTCTGCTTCAGCCTGAGCCCTTTTTAAGAGCCTATCCTTCTTCGC
Source organism: Alisma plantago-aquatica (assembly GCA_963693085.1). NCBI lineage: Eukaryota > Viridiplantae > Streptophyta > Magnoliopsida > Alismatales > Alismataceae > Alisma > Alisma plantago-aquatica. Next base: position 592,227,397 of record OY856412.1, on the reverse strand, counting down.
GGCCTTGTCTTCAGGCCTATACTTCAGAAGCAACTTGAACAGATTTGTAGCTGTAGGAGAAAAACAATACAATCAGATGACATCACAAGAACAAAAACAACACAGAACAACTATAGACCACAACAATCTAGCATCACAAAGTCACCATCTAGAAAACTACAAACAATCATAACATGCCAAAATAAACTGTCAATTAATCTTTGAAGAAACCCCGAAAGAAAAGATAAAAACCAACTGCTAGCAAATGAGAACTGTGAGCCTACACACCAAGGGAGCCCAATGTTTTGGACAGGGTCATTTACTAATGATAAGGGCAGCCACCAAAACTTTCTAACCAAGATTGAAAGAATGGAGAGTAAAATCCCACTCATCACTGTTGTAGAAGTGCAAAAATCGTTAGCTTTTTATTTCTTAAACCCCCTTTCAAAAATTTATCATGAATTTTATTAAGATAGATGGTATTTTAAGCACAGTAGCATCTGGACAGCACCTAATTATTTAATTGAGGTGACTGCTCATCAGTGGTGTGCCTAAATTCTACAAGAGTAACCATTTAGGCATTCGAGGAAACAATGTAGCTATTTCACTAAACACTAAACAGAGAATTGAGAGCATTAGGGTCACCGGCAAAGTGAGTAGACTATTCTATGATGGTTTATTATTCTATGATGGTTTACTCAAATGGGTACGCCATCATCATTTAAGCCTCAGTCCCAACTATGTTGGGGTCAGATATATGGATCCTTAGTTTCCATTCAGCTCTATCATGGGTCATATACTGGCCGAGATGTAGAAATTCAAAATCTCTCTTCAAAAGCTCTTCCCGTGTTAATTTGTAGGTCTTCCTTTTCTTCTATTAGTTGTACTTAACTCAATAGCATTGCTTCGTATATGCGTACTAGTCAGTCTCATGTCCATACCATCTAAGTCGGCCCGCGCGCAACTTGTCCTCAATGCTCACCACTCCCACTTCATTCAAATCTCATGTGAAGTCTTCTTGTCTTCCCACACATCCATTTCAGCATACGCATTTCAGCCACGTTCATCTTGTTGAGACCTTGTTTCTTCACCGCCCAACATGCACTTTCATAGAGCATGGTTGGTGGTATATCTTATCTATAAAACTTGACATATTTAAATGGCTGTATAAGCAACCACAGCCCATTCGAGTACACAAATGGATGATTGCTTCCCGAACATTTGGCTAATTGAGTAAACAGATGGCTAATTGAAACGTTGTGTAAACAGTTACTGCACTAAACAGATAGAAAGCTAACAGCATTGTTGAAATAGGGTTATTGGCAAAGTGAGTAGACTAATGCATGGTTATACAAACAGAAAAATTACCAAGCAAATAAAGAACAATAATTGGTCAGTTGGCATAGTCCAATGGCTATATGAGCAAACATAGGCCATTTGAGAACGCAATTGGACAAGTGACTATTGAGCATTTGGCTAATTGAGTAAACAGATGTCTAGTTGAAACATTGATTGATTTAGTTTATTTGTTGAATTGGATTCAGGGAGAATAAAAGTCTGACGAATTCCTTCTAAATTTTGATATTATCGATGAAAGGATAGATTTTAGGGTTGTCATTAGAGGAATTACCGGAAGGGTAAGAGTTTACTCTTATCCACTCAGTGTGGTAGCCTGGTAGGTAAAGGTACGGACAATTCCCCACTCCATTGATATCTTTAGGATCTCCTTGCGCTTAGGTGAGGATGAAACTGGCAATTTATATGCTTATTAAAAAAGTGCTAATATTAACAACTAGGAAGCTAGGATACAGATACATATCGGATACGGATACAGGTACGAGGATATGGCAATTTTCAAAAATATAGGATACGAGTTCGTCATGGATTTTTAATATTTATTTTAATATTTTTTTAAATAACCAATATACTTATTTTAAAAATAGATGAAGACAATCAAATTTCATTCAAAAATCACAATATTTCTAAGAAAAATGGAAACCAATTCCATAAATCAAACAGTGATATAAAAAGGGGTCTTTCATTCATATTAATGTGAGACAAAAGTTACAAAAGACATGATAATATCATATTCTAAACCTTTCACGTTTCATGTATCATGTAATGTTGTGTTGTAAAGTGAGTTGTGTCATCTGTGATACCAAACTATCTTCTCTCATGTATGGCTAGCTACTATGAAGCACGGATACAGATATAGAAATGCATACGAGTACGAGTACGGTATGGGGATACGACATTTTTCAAAAATATAATATACGGGTACGACGTGGATACAGTGGTTTTATTAATATTTATTTTAAAATTTTAACAGAAAATACCAATTTCATTCTCAAATCACAATACAATAGGGGGAGTCTAGAGTTGGGAAGTGACATGGTTTTGGGATTTTGAGGGGTCACGTGAGTGGGATGCTCCCTTGGCTACTAAATGGGTTGGTTGTATCCTAGCTGCATTGAGGTCATATCCTGCTAATAAAAAAAGGAATACGGCTAAGAAGTATTTTGTATGTATTAGAGAGTATCTAAGGAGTATTAGTATCAGATATGTATTCAGTACTGGTAGGACACTTCTTTTGGAGTATCAGTGCTTCATAGGGGGAGACAGAAGGATGGGGATGCAATGATTATCTTCAAAGGAGATGAAATAGATATTGTCTAGATAGAAATCCAAAATAAATCACAATGGATATAGTCACCAAAACAAGAGGCATGTTAACCAACAATACTAAATTGAAGCTTTTCATAGAATATGGAGGACATCAACGTGCATAAAACTTGCACCTTAGCAGAGAAAGCATCAGCAAGTACCATGTAAAGGTGAATGAATTGGTTTGCAATAAAGAACAAATAAAAATCCAGGTTACATATGGAAGTTCTTTAAAAAGTGAAATCTCACAAAATAGAGGAGGTACAAACAATAAAGAGGAGGAAGATTGGAATTTAGCAAGAGGAATGGTGACTAACCTTGAACTACTTCAAGGAAGCAACTATGACAGCCTTGTTGGAAGCTACTACTAAGCAGAGAGGGTTGAGACATGAGTTGGTGTCAAACGCCAATCAAGCAATGTCATGCCCAGATTTTTTTCTAGTTTTCACGGCATGGATACGGATAAGGAGTATCTCATACGTATGCAAGAGTATCCACAGAGTATTGGTATCGGATACGGGTACGGCACATGTTTTGGAGTACCCATGCTTCATAGATTAACAACAATTGTTTGCCCAATATATGAATATGTTTAAATGAAATATCAAGGTGCTTTGGGAGTGACTAGTATACATTAAAATGAAATAACAAGGCTCTAGAATGACTAGTATAAATCCCAAATGATTCTAATCTTTACATCTTATGGACATGATTTTGTTGTATACAAGATATCTTATCAACGCAACAGTTGTTGTATATACCAATAGTAGTACTCCAAATGTTGTAGTATGGATAAGCAAATCAGATTTAAAAGAAGCAAAAAAGCAATATTGAAACATGATTAAATGATACATATATTGCAAAAAGTAATTGTTACGACAAAGTTATTTTTGGAGACCTATACACCTTATACCAATCAAAATGTTGTATACACAGAAAATACAGCACTAATAAGGCAGAAAATAACGCCACAAATATGTATCAGACGGTTCATTGACGATAAAATCTTGTTGTTTTGTCTTAAAACTCCAACTGCTGTTGTATACACGATCAAATCAGTCACAAAAGAAGAAGAAATCATCACAAAATAAGGTAAATAAACTATAGGATCTTGTAGTTTTGTACATGTCTTAGACCTTCAATATGATGTTTGTATACACGACAATGAGTTGCGAAATGGCATGAGTGGCCACTTGAGCGGCCAATTAATCGGCCCAGCAACACTATAGGATCGTGTTGTTTTGTACATGTCTTAGACCTTCAATATGATGTTTGTATACACGACAGTGAGTTGCGAAATTGCATGAGTGGCCACTTGAGCGGCCAATTAATCGGCCAAGCAACCAGGTGTTTAAATTAACCTTTGAGAGCCACTAAAGTGGCTCCAAAATCAGCCGCTTTATCCCCATTTTTTGCCCCTTTTTTAAAAAATACTATTGTAAGCATGTAACATTAAGTAATTTATATGGTTCGAGTAGTATTGATGATAATATAGTAAACTTATATACATTAAATGTTCTATGATAAACTGTAACACTAATTTAAAATGCATAAAGCAGTAATAATCGGGTAATCATGTAATGTATCCAAGTAAATTATATGTAACTATGATCTAATTTAGAATGTATACTTTGATTTGATAAGGGATGTAATGTATGACTCATTATTGAAATACAAATGTAACAACAAGTTAGTAAGCAATCTATGATCAAATTATTGTTTACTGTTAGCCATGTAAACATGTGATGCAACATTTTTGTTGTATCATGTATATACACTTATTGTTTTATAGCTGTATAGGGTGTTTTATCTATGACAAGTCTATTGTTTACCTTATTATAGCTATAATCTTTGTTTTATAGTTGTTTTATAAATTATTTGGGTGTTTTATATTATTATGTTGAGTGTTTTGATATGTAGAAAAGTTCCAAAAAAGATATAGTATTTACACACGTGTCTAATTTTGCATAAAAGTATATAGAGGATTAAACTCGCTTTTTAAAATTTCATCCAATTAACGCTTAAACCAGTTACAAGGTGATGTCTACAAGCTTACCACTTCACGCTTTTTAAACATTGACACAACCAAATTTGTCCCGTTAGGAGTAGGAACAAGATGCCCACGTAATATTGAAGAATCGATAGACTTCAAACAACACAATTATTATTTATTAGATATATAATAAATAAGTATTGGTGGCGAGCAGGCTGAAAGGAATGGGTGATGGTTTCAAAAATAGCATGTTAATGGGCAAGGGATAAGAAAATCATTTACCATTACCCAAATTTAAAAATTGGTCCACAGCTGCATGTACTCCCGCATATACCTATGCGGCCACCATGTTGCACCGCATATGGCTAATTAGTCAAATAAGCATTCCAACACCACATATGTAGCCGCTTGGCTAATTAAACTCCGGTTTTTAAAAACTCCAGAACTTACACCAGTACATATATATATATATATATATATATATATATATATATATATATATATAGAGAGAGAGAGAGAGAGAGAGAGAGAGAGAGAGACAGGCTAGCATACACTCGAGTGTATTCGGAGCAGAATACACTCAAGTAGTTTTTCATGATGCAATATTTTTTTCAAAAATCTAATCCATTGATCTTCTTAAACATGTTGCGAATAGCTCATACGCAAAATTTGAGCACATTTGGACATTTATAGGTCATGTTATGAAGACCGCAAAAATTATACATTTCAAATTAGTTTTGCGCGTCAATTTTGTTGCCCTTGGATGAGTGACTTACACTCATCCAAATGGGCTCAAAATTTGTATGCAACCTAGTTATAGTATGAAGGTGAAGATCAATGGTTTATATTTTACAAAAAATAGTCTTGATATGCAAACACACTTAGTGTATTCGTGCAATCTGTACACTCGAGTTTATTCTAGCCAGACTCTCTCTCTCTCACTATATATATATATATATATATAGAGAGAGAGAGAGAGAGAGAGAGAGAGTCAGGCTAGAATACACTCGAGTGTATTCGGAGCAGAATACACTCAAGTAGTTTTTCATGATGCAATATTTTTTTTCAAAAATCTAATCCATTGATCTTCTTAAACGTCTTGTGAATAGCTCATATGCAAAATTTGAGCACATTTGGACATTTACAGGTCATGTTATTAAGACCGCAAAAATTATGGATTTCAAATTAATTTCGCGCGTCGGTTTTGTTGCCCTTGGATGAGTGACCTACACTATCCAAATGGGCTCAAAATTTGTATGTAGCCTAGTTATAGTATGACGGCGAAGATCAATGGTTTACATTTAACAAAAAATAGTCTTGATATGCAAACACACTTGAGTGTATTCGTACGATCTGTACACACTCTCTCTCTCTCTGTATATATATATATATATATATATATAGAGAGAGAGAGAGAGAGAGTCAGGCTAGAATACACTCGAGTGTATCCGGAGCGGAATACACTCAAATAGTTTTTCATGATGAAATTTTTTTTTTTGAAAATCTAATCCGTTGATCTTATTAAACATCTCGTGAACAACTTATACGCAAAATTTGAGCACATTTGGATATGTATAGCTCATGTTATGAAGACCGCAAAAATTATGCATTTCAAATTAGTTTCGCGCGTCGATTTTTTTGCCCTTGGATGAGTGACTTACACTTATCCAAATGGGCTCAAAATTTGTATGTAGCCTATTTATAGTATGACGGTGAAGATCAACGGTTTACATTTTACAAAAAATAGTATTGATATGCAAACACACTTGAGTGTATTCGTGCGATCAGTACACTCTAGTGTATTCTAGCCTGACTATATATATATATATATATATATATATATATATATATATATATGTGTGTGTGTGTGTGTGTGTGTGTGTGTGTGTGTGTGTTTTTGTTTTAAATTTAAATATGTAGACATATATTCACAAGAATGCATTTGAATATATACATAACAAATTTTAATATATGTTTGACATTTATACCTTTTCCTTTTGATATACACATATGTACTAGACATATTAATACCATATACCTAGATATACATGTATTCCACACAAATGATGTACATATACATTTTGCAGTGAATTGAAATTCATCCTGACGCTTAATCGGCCCAGCACTCCAGACACTCGATTTTGTCCAAAATCATCGGTTATATGGGTTGCCTTTAATCACCCGCTTAATGTCTGATTTTCCCGATTAATCAGTTATTTAGAGGGCATAAAATCACCCACTTTAGCCCTTTTTGGAAAAAAAGCCCAGTTGGGCCCAAAAAAGGTCTATAATTGACTGGATTTGTTCCTAATCAACTTTTCTACCTATCGATATGTATGCTAAAGTTTGTAAATGCTTACATAGTTATATCTCTGGTTGTATATGGTTATGTCATTATTTGTTGTTTACATAATATGTATCTTATACAAGTTTGCATTTCGTTTTTGTGAGTCATTTTTGTAATGAGTTATGGTCTGAAGTGTTGTGCAATTATGTTTATGTCAGTCAATCACCTATGGTTTTACTTCCACTATATTAAATACTAATCTATTGCTGATTTGGATGATCTCAATATTATTGTAGCCGATAAGTCTATTGTTTAATGTTAAGCTATGTAAGCATTTATTAAGTCTATTGTTTAAAGTTTTAAATTTATGTAATTTATTTGTATTCGTTCATTATTCTATAGTTGTGTTGCAAACTATTTGTGTGGTTTATATTGTTCTTTAGGTGTTCAAATACATGTAGAAGTTCCTAAAAGTATATTATTTATATACATATATGTGAATTTTGAATGAAAGTAACTAGAAAATTGAAAGCCATTTTTTCAAAAATAGGTCGTTTCATCACCTGCTTATCCTTAACCAGTTACAAGGTGTTGTCCAACGCTTATCGCTTAACCGGTTACAAGTCATTGACATTTTGATTTATAAACATTTTCATTTACATTTTAAGTACATAGTCCACACAAGCTTTTTTTTCATTCAAAACAATGAATATCAAAATTGTAAGATGTGTATATCTTAAGTTGATTCTATATGCAGACTAAATCACTAATTCATTAATGTTTGCATTCAGCCTTCACAAACTCAATGACCTCCTCACTGAAGCACAATAGATGAAGGAATTCATTGTCAATTTGATATATAACATCATTTGATAATGTGCATACATGTAGATAATTGTTTTTGCAAAATTGCATAACTTCATGTGTTCATTTTGTTCTCAAAATCACTCGTAGTGTTCCCCGAGAAAAGTTGATTTACCTAGTGTAACAAATGAGAGACCACGATATACAAATCCAATATATGATGTCATTGCATACATATATGCATATAGGCTGATGGATAACACTAGCATGTTACATTAATATTTCAATTTGGCATCAAATCATTAAAAACCACACATGTAAAAAAAATCAAACATAGTGGTACATACGTACTTCAAGACTGTCGAAACAAAATATGTATCATATACCTCCTTCAATGACTAAGTTTTAGAATAAACAAAAGAGATGAAGCAGGGACACGCAAGTTGCGAACATATTTTTTATTCAAGCATACATGATGGACATCCACAAATACATAATTCATGCATCTAAACTAAGAAAGCATCCAACCTTAAACCCTAAAAAATAACTTAGTGACCTTTGTGGTCGGAATATATAATAGGATAAATATGTAAGTACAACCCATGTATAAAATGCCAATTTTGACACCATTCCCGATGGTCCAGAAACAGAAACTTACAGAAATTTCGACTAAAATCACAATAATTCTGCTTATTTTGACACAAGATTTCGAAGCAAATTTTGAAGATTTCGATGACCAAATGAAGAAATTAAGTCATAAAATTTTACCATGATGATCTACATACATAAATATACCTAATTATGCAATAATTTCATATGTTGGTACAGGGTTGGGGACTCCTACATTTTTTAGTGAAAATACACAAAATTGTTTCGATTAGGATTTTGATCATGCAATGTATATATACATGTATTCTTATGCAATAACATGTTACATCTTATTTGAGGACACAATTAACTCTGGAGAGATCTCCCACATGTTTTAGGATTTTTAGAAGAAAAAAATCTATTTTCTTTAATGAAACTAAAAATCAAAAATTTCAGCAATTTGGCATGTTTATTTCAATGTCTGTTACTGGTCGAAATCAAAATTTCGCAATTTCAACCGAAATTTTAATCCATGAGCATAACAAATGGAGCTTACATGAAGTTGTCTAATGAGTGGTACAAATTTAGTAGTCTACTTCTAACCAATTGAGTTATGATGAATGAGCCGATGTCGAAGCAGCCTCAAGTAAGGAAGAAACATTAAAAATTTGCAAAAAAAAAGTATACAAAGAGGGGATCATTGGGATTTGGGGACAAAATCAAAATAGGATCCAACACTTATTCTGAAGTATTTTAAGAAATAAGACATGCCCTATTCCAACACACTGACCAGTTGGTGGTGTAAAAGAAATCAATACATGGTGAGGCAACCAGAAAAAGAGAAGAGCCAGTACGCAACCTCAACAAGCAATGTTAATGAATACAAACCTAGCAAACCTAAACAAAAGTCAAATGTCAATATAAGGTGGAATCCCGTCAAAAAAACCAAAACAGTCTGACAAACAAAAGGGACAATAGTGTTTTGAAAAGTGGCCCAGGCACCCGCCTGAGCGGCCATGAGCTCCAACCGCCAGGTTAGAGCCTTGAGCGGCCTCTCAGGCACAAGCCCATTAAGCGGTCGCCTCAGACCTGCTTAGCCCGCTTGTGCGCCCGCCTCGGGCCCTGCTTTGGGCGCCCACTTTTGGCCGCCTAATTTTTAGGCGTTGATTTTTTTTAGATGTTGCTTTCTTTTTTCATTTTTTGTAGTCAAATGTTGTTGTTGCTACTATGTGTTGACTTTCTATATGTGCACGACTTACTATATGTGCATGTAATAGAATATACAATATAATACGTCTTTATGATACATTGTTGCTATGCATTGTATATGAAGCATTACTGTATAATACACTCTATGATACATCAATCCATACGATATATATCTAGTTATCTTTTGCATTTGCATACTGTATTTTTGTACCTTTCTACCTTTATAATACACTAATCCATTCTATAGTACAATATATATTCTACTATTCACTGGATATTGATAAATTGTATAAAACATTCTAATATTCTATTGTTTATTGCATAATGTACATTAATACATTATATATTTTCTACTGCTGACTGCATTTTAGTATACAAAGTTATAAATATATTTACTACAGTAATAGTAAACTATTTGGGTTTTACAACTATGTCAAAAACTATTTTGGGTGCTTTATTTGTTGTGTAGGGTATCTAGATAAGTATAAATTTTGTTATAAGTATATTACTGTTACAATAATATGTATATCTGAGTGCTTTATTTGTTGTGTAGGGTGTATAAATAAATATAAACATTTCTTAGAAATATATTACTTACACACAAATATGTATATTTTTCTATTACATTATAAAAGAATTTAAGTACCCGGTTTTTCAAAAAGCACCCGCCTGAGCGGCCACAAGGTGCTGTCCGCACACCTCCCGCTTCCCGCTTCCCGCTTCTTAAAACGTTGGACAACAGTTTGAAAAGAAAAGTGAAATGGTAAATATCCCACAACGTTTAGTTAATCACTTAATTATGCTACAAACAGCAAATACCACAAGGTGTCCCGGGTCACTTAGAAAGTAAGAAGATCTGTTTTTGACCAGCTTACTGTCACTAGCAAGCAGTGAAATAAAAAACGGCCAGGCAGGCCGCTTAAGCGCCCATGACCCCCAGCCGCTTAATTTTGCTATTAATCGCCCGCTTAATCATTTTGAACAAAATCGCCCGCTTTTTGCCCGCCTCACCCGCTTTTTGCCCGCTTTTTTCCCGCTTTTGTTTAAAAATCCTAATGTAAGCATCTAACATTAATTAATTACATAGCCAAGTAGCATTGACTATAATATACGAAACTTGTATACATTAAATGTTCTATGATATAGCCAGTCCTAATTTAGAATGCATACTTTGAGTGTAAGCTGTAATAATTGGGTACTGTTGTAATGCATCTAAGTAAATATCCTATTGCTCTATTATACTAGTAATGCATGATCAGTTTTACTGATTTCCTTGCTGCTTTCAATGATTAATGATTGGTACTGCTGGTTAGTATTACTTTAGTGATTACTTTAATTCAATAATTCATGGTTTGTTATATACAATTACTGATATGCTTGCTGATTTTAGTGATTAGAGATGCTGATTAATAGTAAGTATTGATGAATACTTAATTAATTACTGATTTGCTGATTAGATATGTATAGAAGTTCTTAATAAATATATTTTTTATATACACATACATGTAATTTTGTATAAAAATATATAAAATTTAGACACCCGCTTTTTCAAAAATCGCCCGCTTAATCGCCCGCCTACCGCTTAATCGGTTACAGGGTGCCGTCCGCACGTCTCCCACTTCCCGCTTTCTAATACATTGCTGGCAAGCTATTTAATTGACAGCAGTGCAAAGAGTACCACATATTGAGCCTGCCTGCTCCCTTTATAATGAATATCTTGGAAGGGTGGTACATGGTGTAGGCATGCATCCCAATATTGAGATTGGCTGCAACATAACACAATAACCTATGCTGGTGTAATATTAGGGATACTAGGTAAAACATCTGATGAGAAACAAGGACAAGAGGATGCTGGCCACAATCTGCAACAAAGATGATGGACTGATGTAAAGAACTCTTTAAACAAACAACACTCCAATCAAGTAAAGTCAAAGTGTGGGCTGTCAATTTTTTTATGCTCCCCTAACAGGTAATACACATCAACTATCCATCTTAACTGGGGTGGAGGTAGCCACAAGTACAGAGGGAACACACAAAAATACATAAGAGGGGATGATTGTTGGGGGTTGGGGGGGGGGGGCATCAAAGCATGATCTTGGGACGAATTTTAGAAATAAGACCTGCCCTATTCCAAAGCACTGACTAGTTAGTGACATGTGCATAAAAAACAGCCAGTATGCAACCTTAGTACAAGAAATGTCAATTAAAGATTACAAAACCTAGCAGATCAATACGATGCAGAATCCTGTCAAGATAGCTAGCATATACCCACCAGGTAGCTCAAGAAAAAATCTATTCCGTCTGACAAACAAAAGGGACAACGGTTTGAAAACAAAAGTCAAATCGTAAATATACCACAAAGTCTAGTTAATTGTGCTAAAAACAGCAAAAACCCACAAGGTGTTCAACATCTCCTAGAAAATAAGAGAATGTGTTGTTCGGCCAGCTTACAGCCACGTGGAACATTATCAATTGAGAGAGCAGTGCAAAGAACACCACGTATTGAGCCTGCATGCCCACTTTATAAGAATATCTTAAAAAAAAGGTATACAATGTAGGCATGCATCCCACTGTTAAGATTGGCTGCAAGAGAACAAAGTAACCTGAGCTGGTGTAATATTAGAAATATACTGGGTAAAACAGCTGATGAGAAACGAAGTACAAGAGGATATTGATCAAGAGTTTGCAACAAATATCAGAAACAGAGAAGATGGGCTGATGTAGAAACACTCATTTAGCAACAACACTCCAATCGAGTGAAGTCAAAGCAAGCATGGGCGGTCTATGTTTTTATGCTCCCCCAACAGGCACTATATATTAACTATCCAACAAGGAGCAATATCTGCAAGGAGTTGCGATTTCTGTGGTTGCCACTTTACTTGTGGATGCAATATTCCAGAAGGCATGTGTTATTATAAGGCATGATAGGCACAGGACGCTGAATTCCTCGCCTTACAAAAGAGGTGGTGGAACCAATCAACCGGATTCCCGGTTTCTTACTAAAAATGTCAGTATTGCTTATGTTCCTAGGAGTTGCGCTTAACTCGGATAGGGCAGTGCATTGCTCTAACATCTCTGACCCATGCGACAAGAACAGTATTTGTCTGATAACAAACCTGTACTATGCTATTTCTTACCACTAGCTGATTATCATAACGAAAATGTAAATCAGTGGCTCAAGGAAATCGTAAACGGATGCAATACCGTTGACTATTAATGATATAGCAGCATGTGTGAGGAGGAGGACAGGGTTACCTAGGTTCCTGTCAAGTGTTTTTGTGAACTGGTTAAGCGTCGGCGGCACCTTGAGCCTCTGCTTGAGAATCCTCCTCTGCCTCTGTATCCTGACTACTTTAGGCCACTTCACGAACCTATGGAGGTCCTTCTTTGGAGGCAACGCACCTCCGATCCCGAACGTCTTGGGGCGCTTCTCGAACAGAGGGTTAGTAACCTTCTCCTGGGATATAGTCAGAATCGGTCAGGTTAAGAGTTTTTGTCGTTCCTTTCTGGGAAATATTTTCATGAGCAATTTGAAAAATTAAACATACCGGCTTCTTCTTAGCAGGAACCGGCGCCTTACCACCTCGTTTGGGGGCCTGTTAGAAACGGAACAGATTAGCTAATTACAATTCAGCAAATACGGCGGCGGAGGGATGGTCGGCCGTCCTTGTTTGGAAAACACATGCCGAAAAAAAAGTTAAAAGGGAAGCAAATGGTTCATGCCATATTTTCCTGCTGCTGCGACTATCACGGCGGGTGCAGGCGGGGGCTGGCGCGATTAAAACCCGAGTTCTACTGGGACAATGGACGAGATTGGTTTACGATTGATCGAGACTTTCGAATACGCTGCTGTCGGAAACGAATAGCAGGAACGTTTTCGGTAAGGACGGGAAGTGGCGGCAGCTAGGGTTTTAGCCCTAACACCCGGGCATCCTCCCTTAGATCTACAATCGTGCGGTGCTCCTAACGCTAGTGGTGCCAACATAAAGCATACGCTACGAGCACCTTTGATTAGTACGATACTAAGAAAAATAGTATTTTGGTCATTCTATATATAATGTAATCTTAGTTAGTACATATCCGCCATAAGTGAGAGTAGTCAGAGTAGCACACCATAAAAAAAAAGATAGTGGAAACTTTCGCCCTGTCCAGGGTAATCAGGAGAGAGAACGGCCAATTACATTCGTAAAGGACAAAGGACTTAATAGTCCTTACCTATAATGCCCCAACGAGATCTGCTTGTCAAGGACAGAGTAGTACACCATAATGGCACATTTGGTTTCTTGTAAAGGATTAAGAATGAACGTGAGAAAGGATAAGATTGGATGGTAACTGAATCAGATAGGTTTTAACACTTCCCAACCTATGTTTTAGATATGCAAGGAATGATCGGGCGGATATACGACAAGTTGTCTTTCCCACTGCAAATTTAAAGATTTTTTTACTGCTATCGCACAAGCGTCTTTTAATATGAAAAAAAAAATGATATGCGGACGAGCCGTTGAAAGAAAAATGGGAAGAAAAACTTGTCCCCTAGTGATCCGCACGGAGGTTGTCTTGTTGTGTTGGTGTGCACTCTACCTGAGGCCTTTGATCTATAGGTTGTTATGAGTGAGAGAGAGTGGTTGTAGAGAGTGGTAGGAGGAAGAAAAAAGAAGAAAAGGAATGGTTGGAAGAAGAAAAAAAAAAGAGGAGATAGGAATTTAATTTGTTTATAACTTCAAATCCGTAATGAATTTTTGACGAAGTAAAAACTGTTAGATTCCTTATAAAAATATGTTCTAACAAGATCAATTTTGACATAACTTTGATAAATATGATACACAATCAAAATATAAGAGAAGAGTTACCGAAAGGAAAGAAAAAAATTCAATGGATGTTTTTTTAATAACTTCCAGTTCATAATGAATTCTTTGACGAAATAAAAACCCCTACATTTATTACAAAAAATACATTAAGACAACACCAATTTTATTATATTATCTATTGTCCATTTTTGTTATATTCAGTCTAATTTATTTATATATCTGGCTCGTTCATATCTTGTTTAATTGGTTGTTATCTCTGATCCCATGGGATGTTATCTCTAATTCAATTTGTCATTATATATTGTCATTGTATTGCTATACTTGAACTAGTGTTTTGTTTTTTTTCTCCCTTCCTCATTTTACTCATCAGAAAGTGATGTGCTCTCTCCTCTTCTTTTTTTTATTCTAGTCACTCCCCTCTCATCTTTTAGAGTGTATATTATATTTTTCAAATTGGTTGGTTCCAACAATACCAATGTGTTGTTTTCTCTTGTCCAATTAGTTGTTATCTTTGGTCTGATTTTGATTTGTTATCTCTGATTTAGTTGGTTGTTATCTTCAGTTCAATGGGATGTTATCTCAGGTTCAGTTGGTTGTTATATCTAATCTAATGGCATGTTATTTCTAATCCAGATGCTTGTTATCTCCTATCCGATGGGATGTTATCTTTGATCCAAATCGTTATTATCTCTGATCCAATTGGTTGTTGTTTGAAGTCTATCTTGAGTTGTTATATCTGGTCATATTGGTTGTTATCTCTTGTCCAATGAGATGTATATCTAGTTCAATGTGAATTGTTATCTCTAGTTTGATTGGATGTTATTTATGGTCTACTTTTTAGTTGTTATCTATGGTCTAATTGGTTGTTACCTCCGCTCCAACATAATGTTGTCTCTGATCCAGTTGGTTGTTATCTCTGATCCAATTGTTTGTTATCTCTAGTCCGATTTGAGTTGTTATCTTTGATCCAATTGGTTGTTTTCTCTAGTCTAATGGGAGGTTATCTTTGGTCTAGTTGGTTGTTATCTCCGATCAAATTGTTGTTATCTCTAGTCTGATTTAACTTGTTATCGTCTATCCAATGAGATGTTATGTTATCTCTAGTCCGGTTTGAATTGTCCACTCTGGTCAAGTTGTTTGTTATCTCCGGTCTAATGAGATGTCATATCTCATCTAAGTGGTTGTTATCTCTAGTCAATTTGAGTCGTTATCTTCGATCCGATTGGTTGTTATCTCCAGTCTAATGGGAAGTTACCTCTGGTCCAATTAATTTTTATCTCTAGTACAGTTGGTTGTTATCTTCGGTCCAATTGGTTGTTACTTCTATTTCGTTTTGAGTTGTAATCTTAGGTCTAATTGATTGTTATCTCCTTCCAATGAGATGTTATCTCTGGTCCAATTGGTTTTTATCTCTGGTCTTATGGTCCAATTGGTTGATATCTCCGGTCCAACTGATTTTTATCTCTAGTTCGATTTGAGTTGTTATCTCTAGTCCAATTACTTGTTATCTATAGTCCAATGGGTTGTTATCTCTGGCTAGATTGGAGTTGTTATCTCTAGTCCAATTGATTGTTATCTCTGGTCCTATGAGTTGTTATCGCTAGTCAAATTTGAGTTGTTATCTCCATTCCTATTGTTATATCTAGTTCAATTTGAGTTGTTATCTCTAGTCCAATAGGATGTTATCTCTTGTCCAATTTGTAGTTATTTATTGATCCAGTTTGTTGTTACATCCGATCCAATTTATTGTTATATCTGTTCCAATCTGGTGTTATCTTTTTTCAATTGTTGTTATCTCTAGTTTAATTTATTGTTACCTTCGGTCCATTTTGTTGTTGTGTTTGATTTGATTTGTCGTAATATCATGTGCAAAGTACTTCTATCGTTGGTCCTCATTTCATTCATCACAATGATATGTATCGTTATCTCTGATCAAGTTTGTTGTTATCTATGATCCAATTTGTCCAATTTGTTGTTATCTTTTACCCAATTTGTTGTTATCTCTAATCCAATTTGTTGTTGTATATGGTCTGTTGTACTGTTATCTCTAGTCCTCATTTCATTCATCACAAAGATACTTGTTGTATCGTTTATACACATTTTTTTAATTTAGTTGTTATCTACGGTCTAAATTGTTGTTATCTGCAGTTCAATTTGTCTGGCCCAATCTATTATTATATCCAGTCTAATTTGTTGTTATCTTTTGTTTAATTTGTTATAATCTCCTATCTAAATTTATGGTACATCCAGTCTAATTTTGTTATTCCTGTTCCATGTGTTGTTATCTCCGTTTAGTGTTTTATTTTTCTCTTTCCTCCTCATTTAAGAAAAATAAATTTCTCTCTGCTCTTTTATTTTTTAAATTTTAGTTTTTCCCCTCTCCTATTTTAGATTTTTATTATATTTCTCAAACATATGTTAGCAATGGTCTTATTGTAGCGTATTTTTGTAAAGATTATAGCGGTTTTATTTTGTCAAAAAAATCATCACGGATTGAAAGTTATAATCAAAATAAATTCTCTCCTCTTCTCTCTCTCTCTCTATCATGTCGCTTATTATCTTCTTCAGCCACTCTTTCTCCCCCCACTCTCTTTTCCTACCACTCATTCTCTCTCACTCTCTTTGTCTCTCAACCATTCTCTCTCCCGTTCCAGTCTCCTATGTTATGGTCTCCTATGTTTTTGTTGTCTTGGGCAATGTGGAGTTACGTTCTGCGCTCCCCTATTTGCTTTGCGAACATGTGTTGCTAACAGACAAAAGTTGTCCATAATCTCGTATGATCCAGTGTCTATGTAGCATATCTCTTTTAATATTGCAATAAAGTTAATAAATTTCAAGAAGTCCTCAACGTTGCCCATGATGGGAAGGTGACACGGTCATTCCTCCAGGATATTCTTCATGACAGTCATATGTGGTCCATTTCCTTTGTCATTTTTCTATGGTCTTGTTTGTATGGTTAGAAGACAATTATTACCAGTTCCATCTGCATAATATATAAACATCATATAATGACCTTATACATTTAATCAATATAGTGGAACGATGCATGCTCAAAATCATACAAAGTTCAATTCTATATTTTTTTAAAGAGAAGTTCATTTTAGTTAACATCAATTCCCTATACATGTTAAGAGAATCGAAGCATAGTTATCGCATGGCTCCAAAGTATGGTATTCTGAGCAATTAACATTTGGAATCATACTCTGCAAATTTGCATGAGATGAAAGAAAGTGTATGTCGTTGACTGAAGATTTCATTAGTAATTTGGCTACTCCATCTGCATCCTTTTTAGCAACTTGGAGTTCTTTTATAATCTCCACAATCTAGTCCTTGTTTAAAAGATCATGGATGAGACGTAACGATGCATTAAAAACTAGGTAAGATACTAAGTGAATTTGAATGGTATGTACTGCAATAGTAGAGTCAACTTCTACACTATAAATTGTAACAAAGTTAAATTTTATATTTGGTTTGTTAGATTTGATGAGTGTGGACTTTTTTATTTATTTCAAGTTCAAGTGAGATTTTGGTCTCTTAGATAGTCTCAATGGATACCGAAATATGGGATTCCAATTATGCTTATAAATCCATAGAGTAACTCTATTTCCTGGTCCTCAAACCAAATCTAAAATTTGTAAAAATAGATTTCAAAATGCAATCCAATTTAAATAACAGAACATGTCATATGTCACACCAGGTCGTGGCACCAAACCCTAAAGAATGAGGAGGGATGCCATGTTTAATGCTTCTAAACCTTTTTGTTTAGAATAAATGATTATTCATCAGTCATTATTGGTAAAATAAAGTGAGCAAACTCAAAATGTTCATACATAATGAGAATTTCATATTGTGGTCTTAATTGGGATAATAATTGATGCCAAAATTCAACTTGAACTATTCAATGGACAAATTAAAAACAAATGGCGTTCTTATCAAATCTGAAACTAAATATAAATTTGGGTTTACTACTAAATGCATGACGTGTGAAGCCTAGAATTTTAGAAAACCATACTAACCAAAGGACCTTCATTTGCATCCCAATCAATTGGTTTTCATAGCCTCTGTTTGGCATGGATTAGGATCAGATTATGTCTTATTTTTGTGCCATATTGTGCCATTCTAATTTCGTTAGGTGGCTTGGGTGTTTGGATGGACCAGGGCGAACTAGCTTCATTTGAGATCTGTTGTCCCGAAATTGGGCCCAACTCAACTCTACTTTCAATTAGGCTACAACTTTGGTCGAATTGTAGTGCATGTGATTTTCAATGATGTGTCTCAAACCAATTTATCACATCTTGATGTGTTGGATTACATGCTTCATTAAGATTCCCCCTTATCTCATCCCCTACCTCATAGTTTCCCCCTTTCCCCATAGCTCCTCACAGTCGCTTGCGGGTCCTCTCTATTACACGTCTCATTATGGAGCTTGTTTGACGAAGTCTGCAAAAGGCTTAGGGGTGAGACATTTATATTCTCCTCATGGTTGTCCATGATAGTAGTAGCATGAGCAACATGGGTGAGGTAAGATTTGATGCCAGGGTTCAGTACCCCTAAAAGTAGTTGTGATTCAAAACATCTCCATGCCATCACATGAAAAAAATTACTTACAAAGATTAGGTGGGTTTCCTTCTTTACTAATGACACCCTAGTTCAACTCATCTTCTAGTAATCAATCAACATTTGACACGCAATGTAGGAGTACAGTCAAGCAATATAGGACATTTTGAGCCCCAAGTTGTCGTTCCACATAGAGTTGGGTCACTACAAATTTCAAGGTTATCATTGATCATCTAGGTTGATGAATAAAATTGTATTTCAATAATTATTAACTAAGCAAATTAACTTAAACAACCAGGGTTGTTGACTTTCAAAATCAAGGAACTCCAAAATGTCAGAGTCATTGCAGCAATCAACTATTGTCAAACTCATCAGGTTTTACAATTACAACATTATAATCTAGACGAACTTTAGTGATACATCTGTATGGATCGTATAGCCATATCTAGATGGGGGAACATCTACTTTTATGGTGTTTTAAACTTAGCTAAATCAATTGTTATTAAACTATAATTGTAAGGAGGCGGGATCACCCCGTTACTAAAAATTTGAAGAATAAAACATCCATTCCAAACACCCTCAAATGTATGCTAGAATAGGTGCACAATTTTCAAACTTCAATAAATTATATTCAAAACAACCAAAGTATAGCAGCGGAATAAAAATAATGACTATATTCAATTTATCACAAGGTTACAAAAGAACATTATAATCTCCCACAAAGGGTTTACATGTATCACTCAACATAAGGATCTAAGTAGAGGGAAATCTAACACATAACAACTTTGTCTCCAAGCTTTAACTCCTTAAGCTAGTCCAAAACTTCATGCCTTATCATCCAAGTCCTTCACCTAGAGTTGGAAGCATACCCCAGTAAGAAGAGAAAATAGATGACACTAACAAAGGTTGGTATGTGCATACTAAATAGGAAATTGAGCAATATATGGAATAAAGGACATCAAATATAAAAGGCTTCCCATAGAAAGGATAAGGACCACCCAAATGGGTATTAAGAGAAAAGGAATTGAAACCATATGACAATAAAAGAATACTTGCCATTAATAAAACATAAAGATTGTGCCACACAAGCACATGTAAAGAATTAGGGCACACACCCCATATCATCAACATGCATGCATGTGAGATAAACATAGCCCTGGAACAATATAAACACAAAGGCAGCCAAGTTTCATAAACTTAAAAACTGATAGAGAAAGGAATAATGCCAATCTCCCAAATATATAAAACATGGGCCAAGAATCACACATCTTGCCCTGGGTATGAGGTTCCTTTCCATCCCAAAAGAGTAGGAAATATCACATCTGCTCGGCAAGAAATAACACATCTGCCATAAAAATTAATGCAATTACACTACTCTAGTGCTAGTGAATCACATAGCATGTTAAATGTAGAGGCAAGTAGAAAGTATAGTCAGAATATATAAACTAGTCACCAGATAAGTGACCAACATATACATCCACCTCATAAGTGGGAAAAAGACATCACAAGTCATCTTTTAGAGTTCCATCATGAACAAAGCATGAGATAAGAGTTCAAAAGAATATCCATGATCACATGATCAATATCAAATAAGGTAGTTCACATGAACCATAATTTTAAAAAGAAAATACATTGCGTATAGGCTAATGTCCATAGGACAGAGAGAATGAATAAGCATAGGTGAATTGCTCAACATAGAAGAATATGGAATACATCATACCTCAACTTCAGAGTCTAAACTGTCCAAGTCAGTCATAGATCCAAGCCTAGGCCTCCAAAGAACCTCTAGGGAAGGTGGACAGGTCCAATAAGTAAGGTTCCCAAGCTTCCAGAGGTTAGTTTCTCCAACAAAGCTCCTATCTCGAGCAAGAAGCACCTTCTCCACTTTAGAGGTGAAAAACCCTAACAGAAGAACATGGAGATGAGGTGTTTATGGGTTCTAGGTGGGGTTTCACCATGGAAGTCCATGGTTTCGACTTGGAGGAAGGTGTAAGGAAGACTAACAACATGAAAATAGGGAAGGAAAGGAGAAAACTTACTAGTTTTGGTCGAAATAACAAAGGAGGAGCTTTAGAAACCCTAAATAAAGCAAATTTTGAACCCTAGGAGCCTTCTTCACCAAGGTAGGCACCTTATTTTACCTTGGGATAGCACCTTCATGGCCAAAGAGATTAGGAGTTGTGCTCTAAGCTAGAGGAAAGAAAGAAGAGCAAGAGTTTTCGAATTTGGAGTTCGAAAGGGATAGATATGGCTATATAAAGAAAGAGGTCAAGTATGAGGTGTCTATGAGACTTTCCTTGTGTCATGTATAAGGGTGTCCATGGACATGCAAGACTTTATGGATAAGGAAGAAGTCAAGCATGAGGTGTCAAGTTACTTTCCATGTGTCCAATACTAAGGGTGCCTATGGACATGCAAACCTTTATGGATAAGGAAGAAGTCAAGCATGAGGTGTCCATGGAGCTTTTCGTGTGTCCTAGGGATTTCATGGCCATGCATGCAAGAGGACAGCTCATAGAGGATTCTTGAATATCAAATGTCAGTTTATGGAAACTTATAGGCCATCCCAAATGACCTCCAATCAAAGAAATAACCTCATTGGTTGATAGTTTCTAAAGATAAACTCATTTATAAAGAGAGTAACTCCCTAAAATGCCCTTGGAAAGAAATACCCTCAAACCAAGGTGCAACTAAGCACCCTATGGTTAAAAAACTTGATAATGGTAAGGGAATATATAAGGATTATAATGCATGTGACAATTTGCAAAGAAAACCTCCCATTTGGGTAAATTGCAGAAAAGTCTAGAATGTACCTAAAATTGCATAACTTGCACAAACAACATCCAAACTGGAACAAAATTCATACACAAGCTATCTTTGATGTATTGAATACAAATTTTCCAATATTTTCATATTTTCAAGTTATATAATCACATTATTCATTACTTATGCCTTTTACTCATTTTCTCTCTCCTAAACTTATGCTTATATTTCAAGGTTGTCCAAATTAGAAGAAATTTGACATGTATGCTAATTTTGATATGTAGATTTTGAATTTGAAGTTTGTTTCCACTTTTGAGACTTCTTTTTATGAGACATGTCATATGGCCCATTAACGACCCATTATCTAAATTATTCATCCAATGAAGTTACTTATCTTCATATTACCACCAAAATGTGTTATGTGGCATATTTTATCCATTATAAACCTAGGATTAATGTTAGAACATTAGGTTACATTGAGGTGATCTATACATGTGTTAGCTCCTTGGGGTTATAATACACATCTATTTAGGTCTAACCTTCAACCTTGTTTGGCTAAGTCTAAAATGTCAACTTCCAGGGTAGGGTCCGAGATCTAGTGTCATGGCCCGTTATACTAAATGAGATTACTCAAAACATAAAACACAATCAATCACTAAATAATCACATACCTAAAAATATGGGTAAATTAAAACCGATTTCAACGTCAACACCCACTTAAAAACATTTGCATGAGAGACCAACATCTCTTATATCCATACTATATCAAGAATTTGATACAAATTGGTCTATCTCCTTACCCACAACATATATACACAGGAGAACAATATTCATATATGCCACACAAAAAAGCATTAGCATGCTAACAAAAGTACTATTTGTTTGAAACACCATATACAAACTTTTTCTGCCCGGACCTGAGAGTACAGGGATGACTCTAGGACAAACTAGACATCTAATCAACTTTATCAAAGATTGATTACTATAGTCCCTCTTAATTTGCTGCCACGTGTTTGTTTTCGTCACTTCTGATTTCCTAAAAAAATGTGGCGAACCACAACGGTGGGACCCATGTCCCAGCAAGAGATATAACCTCCAACAACGTTTATTGACTACAACATTTTTAAATAATTAAATAGTTAAGCAGTTTAATCAGATATAACAAATAAGATCAACAGTACTAATGATTAACAAAATACATAAAGGAGCAGATAATAACTATCATCATTAGCCATACTATCATCCTTTATCTTGTTGACAATATAAGCAATTCAATAGCATATGCATCTCTAGCATCATGAGCAAGTCTATTAACATAGCATAGCTCACAACATGAACATGTCTAATTGGTTGAACATATCAACATCATAAGAAGAGCTAACAACATAAGCACAACTACCTGGATAAGCATGATTAGCAGTATATCCATCTCTAGTTACAAAGGCATGGCTAGAGTGCTAAATATAACTAATAACATGAGATATCTAGCATCATGATTATAATCAGTCGTAGCAATATAGTTATCAACAAAAGCGTAGCTACTGTATGTACGCATCTACAATCTTAAGCATATCCACAACCTAAGTATATCTACTATCTCTTAATTGCACTAAGCATCATCTTTATGTAAAGATAATAAACAAGGGTTATCATCCAATGTGAAACGTCATGTATAACCTAAACAAATATGCTACATGGCTGTATTACAACTTTTATTATGTCCTGGGGAATTTGAATTGTACCATTCAAAGTCCAACCGACCCCTGTGAAGGGCTATTCGGTTCCGTACAAGATCTAGGAGTGTCGGTATCCTAAGATCTCTTCCCCTCGGTCAGTACGAGTAAAAAGGCAGTGACATATCAGTCAAAGTTGCCGCCACAGTGACGTATAGTCAAGCTGAAAACCACTAGTCCGACCTTGGTATAGGTCACGACACTAGAAACCAGGGTATTCAAACCCAATCACTGAGGTACAACTGCAGGTGTCCTCTAATCACATCATGTTATAATCACTGAGACATGACCGCAGCTGTTCTCAATCACATCAGATGTATGAGGCATGACCATATCCAACCTCCACAGTCTGTATTGTGGATGACAAGGATATATCCTCAACATGTCACCCCCACATACTCAACAGTATGCGCTCTGAGTTTCCCTTAGAAATACTCGTTTCACCATCCAGCAAGTTCTGGCACTGAAGATGGCACTACGGCACAGGGCACTACATGATTAGAGTTGCACTTGATTAGTTATGCCAATTGGGTGAATTAAGGCTGCATCAAACAAGTGGACATACAAACCCTAATTTCCTTCTAGCAAGCATATAAATATCAAAACTTGAAAAGATACAAAACATATGAAACATAATTTCTCATCTCATCATCACTTGGTACTATTCACTTGTCATTCATGAGACTACACTAGTCATCATACTATCACGAGAAATAAATCATTTTCACAATATCACAGGGTATCAACCCTTATAAATACAAGAAGATTACACCCCATTCAGGGCTCAACCATGCCCAAAGGTCATTAAGACCATCATGCTATCACATGATATAAAATCCTTTTCACAATATTATAGGGTATCAACCCTTATCAACACAAGAGGATTAGACCTTATATTATTCCATGTAAGATCATCATTATCTTTGCATGCCTTATAATAAGGATCAACAACATCAATTATATAGAATACACCAGATCAACACAATATTGCATTTATGAGCTAGATGGTATTCATAAACAATCATAGTAGGGTTATATTAACATTAAGAACATTCCTTTATTACATCAACATGCAAGGAATCTAGATATGATTAACACTCATCATATTCATAATGCACATGTTTAGCATACAAAAGTATCAACCATGTGGCTATGATAATCACCAATTAACACATTAAGGTTATGATCATGTTAATGAGGTTATTCCAACATCATTCCATCATATAATAATGTTAAACATGAATACTCATCTTTTATCTAATTGCATTAGAGTTAGGTTCAACATGATAAATTATATCAATGTTACTAATCAACACTCATACTCAAACCCTAACTCACGACATCCCCATTGGATCATGGGTGCATAAGGTGAAGCATCACCATCACATTCCATATTATTCTCAAGTATGAACCCACACATAAATCAAGGTGTAACCATCATGTTATAGCATACTAGGGTTTCAACAATAATAGAGTAATCCATGATTGTATTAGTCATTCAAGGACTATTCATACCCAATTACCATCATTTAGTTATATTAAAGCTAGGTATAACAAGCTATACCTAATTAGGGTTACATATCAACACAATATGGTTATCATCCCTTCTATTCATATGAGTGAATAGGTAATACTAACTTATTAAGGGTAACCCTCCATTTGTTCCATCATCATTAAACCCATATCACCATACCACAATGTCACCCAGAACCATTGGATGTTTAAAAGGTAAGACTATTGGTTGTTTACAAAAGTAAACAACTTGCATAAACCATCTATGAAGTCCTTGATTTGTACTCTAGAAATAGTCACCATCTAACCCTAGACATCCCTTGATAATCGAAATAAAAAGTTCCATTGAGAGTAGGGTAAAATCCACAATCGACTGGTTCAGTTAAAACAAGCCATCCATTGTCAACAAGTAAGCTCCTTAAGTTGATCATGTAAAGGAAACCATCTAAATCACATTATTAAGATCAACATATTACATTTTCTATCATTCCACTTTATTTGAGGAATAAACATTAAATCTTGACCATTGGGTCAACTTCATACGTTAAAACCATCAATTACATTATAGGTCTGACCATTGCATCAAGTGACCCATGAAACCATTGGTCTACGACTTAATTGATTCTATAACTACAATGCTTAACTCAACATAGGTTGTAGATACCTGATCCACCATCATTAGTGATCATGAAATCACCATAGGTTGTTAGATAAACATTAATTCATTAATCAACATCAAATATTAAGCTAATGTCAACATTGATTGATAACATCAGTAGGGTACTTAATGGTTGTTCATTAAACTTCTAATTGATCCAAAACCTGACCTAAGGGGTGACCATAGGTTGTCACCATAATATGACACCTTTGATAATGACCATCAATTGTCATGAAGACAACACCATAGGGTTGTTGCAATGGTACCATCACTGGGTCATGGTTTATAGAAGAAATCAGCTTTAAACCCTAAAATTGACCATTGTTTGATAGGTGCTTAGCACCATAGGTTGTCAAACCAACCTGATCCAAGTAATATTGTACATTAGGAATAACATACACATGATCACATGTTCATCTAGAATTGAAATCATAATAGGGAACATTATAAAAATCGAAATCCAAGTCAAGCACAACTTTTTAGTGCATGCATCATCATTTTCAACCAAGAACATGATCTGGAAAGCTTATGGTAAGCAATAAGCGTGGAGCAAGTTATAAAACTTACCTATAATGAGAATATGGAACCCCACATAGCAGAAATCTCGAGCAGGTAGGGTAGAAAATCCAAGGGTAAGCTATGAATTCGGCCATCTAGCACCTTTCTTCATCAAATGAGCAAATCCTAAGCATAAGGAGTAAGAAAGGTGGTGTTTTAGAGCTTTAGAGCAATTTCTACCATGGAACAGCAAGGTTCCGACCTGGAGAAAGCTAGGAAGAATAAGAGAAAAGAATTAAATGGAGGAAACTTTTAGGTCAATATCACTAGGAAGAAGCTTTATAGACCCAAAAAGGGAATCAATTGCAACCATAGAATTTTTTTCCAAGAAGATCCCCACTTTCTTTTTCCTTGGGTAGCAAAATTCGCAGCTGAACAGAGGTAGAACTAAGCTGGGAGAAGGAGAGAGGTGGTGGAGAGAAAGTGGCTCATTTTGGTGCTTGGGGATAAGTATATGACACTTTAATATTAAGAAAAAGAAAAAAGTTGAAATTCTAGTATATATCCAAGTGTCCATGTCTTTAAATTATTAAGAATATATAAGCACACACACAAGCAGCTCTCCCACCGTCCCTCTAGACATTCTTAGCTTTCCTTTGTCGAAATTCTAAGCCAATCACATAATTCCTTAGTTGATAGCTACTAAAGGTAGCTCATCCATGAAGGGGAAAACCCTAAAATACCCTTGATGAAAACACCTTCAAACCATGGCTCAAAAATCTCAAGAATGATAATATAACATATAAGGAACATAATGTATGTGACAAATTACAAAGAGAACCCCTCAATTGGGTAAATTATAGAAAAGTCCAAAATGTACAAAAAATTGCATAACTTGTTCAAACAGTGTCCAAATTGGACCAAATTTGAAACTTAAGCTTGTATTATGATTTCAAAGCATATAAAAAGGTTATATTAGGGTTATAAGAATTAAATTATGATAATTAAGCTTATTCAACTCATTAAGCAAGTTTACGGGCCTTACATCGAGTATGTTACAACACAACACCCCTTAAAGGGATTTCATCCTCAAAATCAAAACATCCACATATAAGAAAACAACTTATTCACCACCCCTTAAAGGATTCATATTATTAAGTCAAAACTATTCTTTAGGTATAAAAGGTTCAACTACACTTCCTTACATCCAACTACATAAGCATCATGCAAAAAAAGAAACATAACATGTAAAGACTAACTATGAACTATGGGTTAATTTGCTCTTCTCCATCCTCAAACAAGTCTTTACACCTAGGAGACTAGTTCAACATATTAGGGTCCCTAAAAATAATACATATAGATGTCTAAGGCTACTATTGCCTAAAATCATGCTATTTTGAACAATTCATATCAGCTCAGGCCAGGCCGGTATCATATGGATTCGAGAGTCCTCGTAAACCAAGCTAGTGGTGCAGAGGAAAATCTTGCCAACCCCTGAACCCTGATCCTTTCTAGACACCTTTGCTTTCAACTTCATGTCCTAGTAGCTGCCTAAAGGCCAAGCTAAACAATCTCAGGTTATTATGGTTACTTATGCATCTTTTACTTATAAGTATTTTAAGGATCTATTCATCATTATTCCAATGTGAAACTATATGATCCTAAATCAACCCTTCATCATCTATTGATCAACTCTAGGGCAAACATGTCACTTAAAGGTAAGGCAAGTATTCTAACTAGGGAGACAATATTTAAATAGTCAGATTTTGACTATCATGGGCTCTAATACCATGCCGTAAGGAGGCGGGATCACCCCCTTACTAAAAATTTGAAGAACAAAACATCCATTCCAAACACACTCAAAGGTATGCTAGAATAGGTGCAGAATTTTCAAACTTCAATAAATGGTATTCAAAACAACCAAAGTATAGCAGCAGAATAAAAATAATGACTATATTCAATTTATCACAAGGTTACAAAAGAACATTATAATCTCCCACAAAGGGTTTACATGTATCACTAAACATAACGATCTAAGTAGAGGGAAATCTAAACCATAACAACTTTGTCTCCAAGCTTTAACTCCTTAAGCTAGTCCAAAACTTCATGCCTTATCATCCAAGTCCTTCGCCTAGGGTTGGAAGCATACCCAACAAGAAGAGAAAAGAGATGACATCAGCAATGGCCGGTATGTGCATACTAAATAGAAAATTAAGCAATATATAGAATAAAAGACATCAAATATAAAAGGCTTCCCATAGAAAGGATAAGGACCACCCAAATGGGTATCAAGAGAAAATGAATTGAAATCACATGTTAACAAAAATATACTTGCCATTAATAAAACATAAAGATTGTGCCACACAAGAACATGTAAAGAATTAGGGCACACACCCCATATCATCAACATGCATGCATGTGAGATAAACATAGCCCTAGAAAAATATAAACACAAAGGCAACCAAGTCTCATAAACTTGAAACCTGATAGATAAAGGAATACTGCCAATCTCCCAAATATATAAAACATGGGCCAAGAATCACACATCTTGCCCTGGGTATGAGGTTCCTTTCCATCCCAAAAGAGTAGGAAATATCACATATGCTCGGCAGGAAATAACACATCTGTCACAAAACCAATGCAATTACACTACTCTAGTACTACTCAATCACATAGCATGTTAAATGTAGAGGCAAGTAGAAATTATAGTCAGAATATATAAACTAGTCACCACATAAGTGACCAACATATACATCCACCTCACAAGTGGGCAAAAGACATCACATGCCATCTTTTAGAGTTCCATCATGAACAAAGCATAAGATAAGAGTTCAAAAGAATATCCATGATCACATGATCAATATCAAATTAGGTAGTTCACATGAACCATGATTTTCAAAAGAAAAGATATTATGTATAGGCTAATGTCCATAGGACAAAGATAATGAATAAACATAGGTGAATTGCTCAACATAGAAGAATAGGGGATACATCATACCTCAACTTCAGAGTCTAAACAGTCCTAGATCCAAGCCTAAGCCTCCAAATAACCTCTAGGGAAGGTGGACATGTCCAATAAATAAGGTTACCAAGCTTAGAGAGGTTGGTTTCTCCAACAAAGCTCCTATCTCGAGTAAGAAGCACCTTCTCCACTTTAGAGGTGAAAAACCCTAACAAAAGAACATGGAGATGAGGTGTTTATGGGTTCTAGGTGGGGTTACACCATGGAAGGCCATGGTTACAACCTAGAGGAAGGATTAACGAAGACTAACAACATGAAAATAGGGAAGGAAAGGAGAAAACTTACTAGTTTTTGTTGAAATAACCAAGGAGGAGCTTTAGAAACCCTAAATAGAGCAAATTTGGAACCCAATGAGCCTTCTTCACCAAGGTAGGCACCTTCTTTTACCTTGGGACAGAACCTTCATGGACAAATAGAGTAGGAGTTATGCTCTAAGCTAGAGGAAAGAAAGAAGATCAAGAGTTTTTGAATTTGGAGTTGGGAAGGAGTAGATATGGCTATATAAAGAAAGAGGTCAAGTATGAGGTGTCTATGAGACTTTCCATGTGTCATGTATAAGGGTGTCCATGGACATGCAAGCCTTTATGGATAAGGAAGAATTCAAGCATGAGGTGTCAAGTTACTTTCCATGTGTCCAATGCTAAGGGTGCCTATGGACATGCAAACCTTTATGGATAAGGAAGAAGTCAAGCATGAGGTGTCCATGGAACTTTCCATGTGTCCTTAGCCTAGGGATTTCATGGCCATGCAAGAGGACAGCTCATAGAGGCTTATTGAATATCACATTTTTGTTTATGGACACTTATAGTCCATCCCAACCGACCTCCAATCAAAGAAATAACCCCATTGGTTGATAGTTTCTAAAGATAAGCTCATTTATAAAGAGAGTAATCCCTAAAATGCCCTTGGAAAGAAACACCTTCAAACCAAGGTGCAACTAGCTAGGCGCCCTATGCTTCAAAACTCGATAATAGTAAGGGAATATATAAGGATTATAATGCATGTGACAATTTGCAAAGGAAACCTCCTAATTGGGTAAATTGCAGAAAAGTCTAGAATGTACCTAAAATTGCATAACTTGCACAAACCACATCCAAATTGGACCAAACTTCATCCACAAGTTATCTTTGATGTTTTGAATGTGAATTTGCCATTATTTCCATATTTTGAAGTTATATAATCACATTATTCATTACTTATGCCTTTTACTTATTTTCTCTCTCCTAAATCTATCCTAATATTTCAAGGTTGTCCAAATTAGATGAAATTTGACATTTATGTTAATTTTGATATGTAGATTTTGAATTTGAAGTTTTTTTACACTTTTGAGACTTATTTTTATAATATATGTCATATGGCCCATTAACGGCCCATTATCTAAATTATTCATCCAATTAAGTTTGTTATCTTCATATTACCACTAAAATGAGTTATGTGGCATATTTTATGTATCCATTATAAACCTAAGATTAATGTTAGAACATTATGTTACATTAAGGTGATCTATACATGCATTATCTCATTGGGTTTATACTAACCATCTATTTAGGTCTAACCTTCAACCTTGTTTGGCTAAGTCTAAAATGTCAACTTCCAGGGTAGGGTCCGAGATCTAGTATGTTACAATAATGATAAAACTTCACAATCATAATGATATTTTTGTGCTCTTGTGACTTGCGTAATCCAATAGAAAATATTTTGTCGAACCTCAAATCCTATCTAACAAGCCATGGTGGCAGTCATAATTGCCACAAATAATGCATAATTTGTGATATTTGAAGCAATGCTTCATTTATCAATAAAAATCACTAGTTCAACAATAATATCATGATAGTATAATCCCACTTCCTATAGAAAAGATGATTAGTTCCTTATGATGGTATTTTGTTCCATGAAACCATGAAACACTAGGAATTCTATAGTAGGCATCCAATATTAGCGTCTGGGAAATTGTGGATAGCTTCTGCTAGTTGATTTTGCCTTCAAAGTGCAACACAGATGACAAAGTCGCTTTTCTCCTTCTCTTTCTTCTCCTTTATCTATAGCCATCAAACAATTTATGAAGTAAGTTCACAAACATAGGATTTGAATAAGTTAATATTATATAATTTTGTTGTGCATGATCAATGCATCAACCCTAGGGGATGGTCACTTTTAGGTCTAGCTAGAGGGTATTTGGGTTGATAGTAGTAGTTAATATATCAACTGTTTATCAGTATATCTGTAATTCCAACAATAAACATGCAATGATAAGGGTGTTAAATGTTTATGTTCAAACTAATACAAATGCCTAAAAGTTATGATATAGATGCACAAGAAAATATTATTTGTTTACCAACACTTGCTCAAAATGATATGCAATAAATATAAATTTGTCAAAGAAAGTATAGAAAAATGGATATGTGTGCATGCACCGCCCATGATTACATTGTCCCTCTTTGTTGAGCAATGACTGCTCTTATATCTAGGTGAATCAATCAATGATAATAATTGTCCTAATAAAAGATGGTGCTTACTTCAAAACTCGCCACTAAACATGGTACAAATGTGGCCTATCGATCACTAGACAATTGTTGCTCAAAGCGGCCAATGTAGAAATGCACAAAGACACTAAAAATAAAATTTAAAATCAAGTACACATCATTTTGGGGTAGATGAATTGTCATGGTTAAGATGAAATATGTCAAATACGTCGCAATAACTCCCCATTACTACATTTTCGTGTATCTATCAAATTCTACACTGGAAGTAGTCCCTTGATGAAACATGAATGAGGGGTATATCATGGAGGTAGTCTAATGAATGGATATGGTTGTATGAATTAGGCGACTCCAACTAGACTTGCAAACCAATTAATATTAAAATGCAATGGAAGATGATGTTCACCTATACATGAATGTGATGTCGCTAATGCTAAGATAAGAATGCATGGGTGGATGATGCATGATATGGATGCCTCATCCTATTCATGAGAGTGTGATGGTATATGCTTCTCTTGTGCCTAGATAGATTGCACACTTATCTCGTGAGTTATTAGAGACCTTTAATCACTTATGATGAAAATATACTCCTTACATTCTTTCTTTATTCTCCTCTTCTTTTTATTTTCTATTTTTCTACAACACTATCACATGATGCCTTTCCCTAACATGAATATGTATTTATGCTAGGGCTTTAGAATAATAGGTGAAGGAGTAGCTAATATTATCCCATTCCATATTAAGTGCTTAAGAAATTAGATATTACTAACACGCTATGTATTGCATGCAATAATGTAACCTATTGGTGATTTATACAATCCAAATGCAAAACTAAAAATATAATTTTCTTTTCTATGATGATACAAAAGTAAAATATCTTCCTACTTATCTAATGTTGTGAGGTGTAATTCTTAGTTGTCTTAGAAGTCTAGGAGTGGTGTATGTTTGGATGAGGTTGGATGGAGATTACTACAACTAGGAGACATTATCATACCCAACCATGATAAGACCCTTTGTTGATTGACTCATCAGTTATGATATATTCAAAACCTATACTAGAAAGATTGCGTGAAAGATCAATGGTGATGTTTGACCAAGTAGACTCAAACCCCCATCACTCCACAAACAATTGGGGATCCATTAAAGTATCAAAGTCCATCAATATTGTCCTAATATTGACCAATCCAAGTCAATTATAAGAGTCATCACGTTCTAAAACACTCAACATACTAAGAAAAAAGTGACAAATTGATGTTGATTGGTTCTATGCAAGATTTATTGGTTTTTTTCATAAAAATCAATAAAAATGACTAGGCTAGTGACTCAAGTAACTAAAAGTAAAGACATGTTTGAAAAGCACTAGATGGCACAAGATACAATGTTGCTCCAACCTCCCATGAAAAATGAATAGAGAATCGATAGGCCAGAGGGTATGGTAAACATGCCATTATATTTGGATTTTTATTGCGATCATGAACATGAATCACTCTCAAGTCTTGACATTGAAGCACATGTAAAAATATGAGAGCTTGAGGTTAATTATATGGTTATGATTACCTCTCAATTGCTTTGAACATCCCCATTGGATCATTACCGGCTACACATAATGGAGGGATTTTATGTGTGGTGACTCATATTGATCCTTCTATTCTAATAGTTTAATTCCCTCATATAAATTCATATCCTCACATAAATTCTCAAAGTCATCACTAGGACACACATCCCTGACACGACTTTATTGTGCGTGTAAAACACAAGTGTACGCGTCTTGTAATATATGCCAAAAGAGGCCCGAGTCGTCGAACTCAGGGAAACTGTAACACCCCTGACCTGGGTTATGGCTTAACCCTAGAAGTTTTGCTTAAGAAAGATAATTATAAACTTGTTCTAAACCTTTGAAAAGTAATTAAGACTCTTTGTGAAGTTTATTTCCAAGTTTGAGTTTATTTGCAAACTATGTGTCCATTATATGACAATCTGAGTGAAAAGTGCAATTTGCCTAAGATGAGGGACTACATTGCAAATATCACATGATTGAATGTGTCCTAAGTGTTTTAATATCATAAGATAGAGAATGATGCTAAGTGGTGGCTTGTGTAAATCCTAAATTTCAAGTATTAAGCTTGTTTTAACAATGCTAGTGCCTTATATACCAATTTTGATACAAATCATAATTTACCCAAAATATAGGGTTGATATGCAATTTAGCACCTTTAGTGTGTCCCTACTCACTTTAGGTATCATTTATAGGAGATAGAAAGAAGGGGGCACCATAATTGAACCACCTTTGAGGGATAGTACTCTTAGTCATGAAAAGACCAAGAAAGAATTGAAGGTGAAGCCCTTACTTGAGCTATATTGAGTTGTAGACTTAGGGTGGGAGTCCCTATCGTCCAAGGGGCCATGAAGGGAGTTTACTATTGGTTTATGAAGCCTTAGCTTTTCCCTTAACGGGCAAGACACTTCAAAGAAAAGATATGAATCGGCTTGTAACTTGTATTGGAAAAGATGGAATTGAATATAATAATATAATGAGTGGAAGAAGATTTGTCCTAGAAGATAACTCAAGATCCGACCCTTATCCTCTACATCATCCTTGAACTTTTATTTTTGCATGTCAAGATAATAATGGGATGCATGTAAATGTATGTGTCGACCATGCATGGCTAGGTGGCATGCAGTAACTTAAAGCTAATGACACCTCTTACACTCTTTTCCATAAACCTCTAGTATAAATACCTTGCCCTTCACTTGTTAGTAAGATTTTCGAATCTTGTTAGTAACCTTCCCTCTTTCATCATGCATACCCACTTGTATCATGCATAGTGAGGAGAGTTGAGTGATATAGCTTGATATCGGCCAAGGATAAGAGATATTGGCCAAATAAGTCATAGAAGGTGATATCACCCATTGGGATTGGAGATATCGTGCAAAAGCTAGGAGCTCAAGTTGTGGATCTTGGAGAGGTTCATCTTCAACCTTGGAATGAGGAGTTGAATATTGAAGCTTGGAGTCTACTTGAGAGGTAGGTTATATAACTTGAACCTAACTATGTTATTATTCACCACTTATCTTGCTATACTTAATATTCTACTTTCAATTCTGAGATTTTCATGATTATTTGATGAATCTATGAATTCTAGTAGTTTCTTAGACCTTCTTTCCATGAACTATAACAATTAGAATGAAGGTCTAGAGCTTGAAGAAGATGGTATCACCTTATAAAGTGATATTGGGTTCAAGCACCTAAGCAAGTGCCTCTAACCCGATCTGGTTATGTACATACCTTACTAGCACGATATGCTTAGGAGTTTATACCTCCTTGCACGATATGGAGATGATGTTCACATCTAGAACACTATATGGTGTCAATCATACATCCCTTACACAATATGAAGTCAAGAAAAGACTTCATGCACAATATAGTGTCAAGTACACACTTATAAATCGATATGCTAAATCCTAATTTTAAATAACCCGAGATGAGATAGACAATCAAGAACTTCTTGCATGATATGATCATGAAATACACACCTAGTACACGATATGTTGCTAAGAACATACTTATGCACGATATAAGACATGTAGTCAACCGTATGGCACAACCCGACATGGGTTGAAATACCTTAACCTGATATGAAACCCTAGACGGGGGATAACCCGATATTGAGATAGGCGATTCCTCATACTTAATAAAAGACATGTCTTGTGAATGATATGGGAGTTACCTATTGTGACATCCCACTATCACACAAACAACGAAATTCCATGTGAAAACGTGCGGAAATTCCATAAACCACATATTATCGAAAACACAAGTTTATTAAAACCGATTACAGAAAGCATAAAATAATGGAACTATTGCATCCAGATCCTTATCCTGCAAGGAAACATGTTATATAAATAAACTTAAACCTTGATACGTGTCCACAACTTATAGAATCCAGTTGTCACATAGGCACAAAGAGTTCACCACCTGTTTATACATACATAACGGACCATACCAAGCCAACAACAGGATAAACAAACTACATCAGCTATACATCGTAAAACATCGTCATAACACATATGAGGACCTAAGTGTACATGGATGACTCTAGGACTCTACTACAAAACAACAAGAATAGTAGAATATCCATCTCTTGCCTCCTACTGCTCTTCTTGCTGCTCGGACGCAACCTCACGACCACCACCACATCTAGCGCGATTACCTAAAAGGTTGTAAACCAACAGGGTGAGACACACAGTCCCAGTGAGAAACATAACTCCCCGCCAAAACTATAGAACCTCATACAGGTTAAAGCATATAAAGTAGATAACTGATAATGGCATATAATAAGAGCAACATACTAAGCAGGACTAACATTACCACCAATCTTACCAAGATATCCATGAGACCTATAACCAAATATTCTTTTGGAACATGATTGACAAGATAAGATTTATAAGAACTTTCCACAAGATATGAGGAACGTGTAAATAACTGCAAGAACAACTACACAAACAAGGCCTCAATTAATGTTCCGTGTTTTGCCTTAAGCAATATATTCTATACAACTGGATTATGATTTATTATGCCCTGAGGAAGTGAGCCGTCCCGCTCAAATCCAACCTTTGGCTGCGAAGCCCAAAACCGGTGCCATACAAGGCCATTGGGAGATCCAGACTCCATGACCTCACCTCTTCGTGGTCAGTGCACGTTAACCAAAATAGGACCGCAGTCTATTGCTTGAGTGGCCTCAGCCACAGGGTTAGCTCACATAGTCTACCCTATTTATCATGAGCCACATGCCTATTCACCGTGCTCTTGATCCATAAATGCATTCATGTTCCTTCACACTGAGCCATGGGCCTGATCACCATGCTCTTATACACATCTTGAGTCCACAACTGCAGTTGCACTCTAATCCTCCTATTTTCGGCTAGGAGAAACCCCGCATATTCAACAACATGTGCTCTAGGTAATCCCGCAAGATAAACCTGTTTCACCATCACCAATTACTGACGATGATGGATCTATGTCCAGGGCAAACTACATGATATGTTCCACTGCAATTAATTAGTATATTTTAAGTGGATTGTTGAGGCAACCATAAACGACATTGAGTTACATTATTACTGTCATTATCACATTATCATGTGATCTCAATCCCTCATCATGGAATGCCACTGCCTCTCAAGGCATCATCATCATACATCATCATCATGGGATAACAATCCCTTATCTCAACATCATAGGATAACACCTCAACTAGGCAATCAGCCTTTATCAGGTCAACAAACCTTTCACATCATACTGGTGATACATGTTACCTTATCAACAGGGATTATCATCATTGAGTGTTGTACAGAACACATACACCTCATAGCTCTTACCTGGCTATGAACTCACTTGATTCACCTGCATGGTTAGTATGCATATCAAGAGAGATAACTCCAATCACCAAACACAGATGTTTATGATTATCATGCTATTAGGGTTGATGATGCACATGATTGGAACAACATCCATGATCATAGCTACATGAAGCACAAAGCTATATCTGTAGACAAATTACATTATTGTTATCAGACCATGAGCATCCACTATGCCCTTATCTTATAAACATAAACATGTGTCTTATCATCTTATGTAGCGTCATCTTTAAGTATCAAATATGTCACGGTTCACAACCTATCATCCATATTGCATCATCAACATAGGTGCGGTCTCAAGATAACAAATCATCAACTTAGGTTTCCCGGGTTAAGCATGACCCTCACTGAAGGTACCATCTACCCTTACTATAGGTGTGGTGGGTAGCGCCATCCCTCACCCAAAGGTATATCGGGCAAGGTAACATCCCTCACTAAAAGCCTATCGGCTAGGGCACTTAGCCACACATATCGTCCCTCATCACATTATCATGTCGTGCACACTTGTTCAAAGGTCACGAGTAGACCAGGACCAGTATCGTGCAACCTGATCCAAGGAGTGTATCGTGTACAAGGACACACTCACCTATCGGCCATGACCCCATCGACCACTAGGGTTAGGGTTACCTATCGTACATCCTCATCACCATATCGTCTATGGTCATATCGGCTAAAGCCATAACGACCAAGAGCAAACCCTAACACCCAACAACCATTTCATGATGCCCAAGGGATTCTACTACCCTCCACCATGTCGCCCAAGACACCCTATCGTCCAACTAGGGTTTGGGTCCACATATCGGCCAAGACTCAGCCCTTCAACTTGTATCGTCCAAAGTACCATCCCTGATCAACACATGTATCAACCTAGCTCTTAACTCTAGAGCTATCCAAGCTATCAAGCACCTATTCATGATTAGTAACCGGCCAAAAGGAGACATGTGATGGGCAAGGTAGATCGGTTGAAGGGTAACACACCTCCATATGGGGGTATCAGCCATGTACTTGACCTTGGTGTTGCCCCAAGCTAGGCACACCTACACACTTCCAACAATCTAGGGTGGATGATATCGGGCAGCATGTGGGCATCACATGTCGGTCACCTACCATGGTGCCTAGGGGCCTATCGTCCAACTAAGGTAGGCACAACATATTGGTCAACGCTAGGGCATCTATCTAGGGTTCATCACCCAAGCACCATATCGGGCAACAAGGTTAACACAACCCAACTAAGCATATCATCCAAGACAAACCCTAGATGAGAGGTATCGTGCAAAGCACCAAAAATGGTATCGTGTAAGGGCACAAGAACCACATTAGGTTGGTCATCTTCAACCTCAAGACCAACATCATCAAACCCTAAAAGATCGAGAGAGTTGGCTCACCTCTCAACAACCAAGTGAGAGGGGTTTTGCACAACCTCCGTCACATATCGAGCAACACTCCATCCTCAACTAGATCATCAACAACCAAAGGCTCACCTCTCAAATCCATGGTGAGAGAAGGGTGTTGTCCAAGCAACTAGAGAATAGACTCACCTCTCAACAACTAAGTAAGAGGGGTTTTGCCTACACCACTACAGCTCGAACTCACTTCTCAAAACCAAAGAGAGAAAGGGGTATTGCCCCAAAGGAAACCCTAATCTCAAGGTTCAGCCAACAAGGTCCAAGGTCACACAACTATTAACATCATATCAACAACAAGATAACCACTATCTCCCCAAGATTAAAGGTACGTATTAGAGCAAGAAACATATCTCACAATATGCATGGCCGATCAAGATGAAAAATAGACATGCAACATAAAAGGAAAGTAGTATAGCTAGGGTTAGGAGTTATGTAACCTGCCTCAAACAAGCTCCAAAGCTCCGAGCACCAAGATTTAAGATCTTAGCTCCAAAGCACCCCACCTTCGGCCACCACAAGAAGAGAAGCAAAGCTCATATCCACCATGGCCGAAGAATAAGCAAGAAGGAGAAGAAGGTGCTAAGTAGAGAGAGGACATGCTTACCAAGGAAGCAAGACCCTTCTAGGGTTTGACCACCACCTAGAGTAAGAAGAAGGAGACTCCACCAAAGAGATCGTCCACCAAGCTCCACCAAAGAGGGGTATCGTCCACCAAGGAAAAGGGAAGGCAACTAAGGAGCTAAAAGGGATCCCAAGCAAGTGAAAGGAGAGGCATATATAGAAGAGGGTGAAGAGGAAACTAAGGCAAGGTGTCATCCAACCTAGGGAAACTTGTCCAAAGCCATGCCACCTTGCTAAACCTCATGCACATGTCATGCCACCAACTAATAAAGGATCGACCACTTATACCAAGTATGGTGACACAACCAAGGCAAGGTCAAGGTGGTCACATGGGCGATACACCCCACTGGTCGACACAACCCTCTAGGCGACACAGAGCTTCAAGCTCTCCTATGCACGATACAAACCCTTCTCAAGGCAAAGCAAAGAAAAGCAAGGCTCATCAAAGCTCATCAAGGCCCGAAACTACTCAAGCAACAAGCCCAACTCATCCTCTCAACCCTAGAGGATGCAAGGAGAGAGAAAACATCTCTTAAGGTGACAAACTTGCACATCAACCCTAAAACCTAGATAATTTGCAAGTTGCACCTCCAACTTCCAACAAAGCACAAACAAACCCTAACCACAACCTCAGGTGATTAACAAGCATCTAAACACAAGGTTTAGGCAAAGCAAACTGGGTTAGCCTAAAACAAAGGTCAGGATCCTTACAAGCCATAACCCCCTACAAAAGGATTTCGTCCCCGAAATTTGAAGAGAAAAGTGAGGGATACTTCTTCCTCGAGCTCCCATGTGGCTTCCTCAATGCCACGATGATGCCAAAGAACCTTCACAAGCACCAGGTCCTTCCTTTTCAACTTATTAACTCTTCTATCAAGAATCATCACTGGACCTTCCTCATAGGTCACGTCTTGATCAAGCTCAACCTCAACTGGCTGTATCACTGTCCCTGTGTCTAGATGACTTTTCTTCATCATACTAACATGGAACACCGAATGTAACTTGTGCAACTCTAGCGGTAGTTCTAACTTGTAAGCTACCTTGCCAACATGTGCTATTACTGGATATGGCCCCATATACCTGGGTGTCAGCTTGCCTTTTCGTCCAAACCTTAGCACGCCTTTCCATGGTGAGACCTTGAGATACACTTTGTCTCCCACTTGGAACTCTAGGGGTCATTGGCGATTATCTGCACATGACTTCTGTCTATCCTGTGCCGCTTTCAACTATTGTTGTATCACTTTGATCTTTTCTTTTGTCTATTGCACTAACTCAGGACCCAAAAGCTAATACTCGCCAAACTCATACCAACATAGAGGAGATCTACACTTCCTGTCATATAAAGCCTCATAAGGATCCATGTCGATTCTCCACTGGTAACAATTGTTGTAGGCAAACTCTATCAAACTGAGATGCACGTCCCAACTTCCTAGGAACTACAAAACACATGCTCAGACAAGATCCTCCAAAGTCTGAATAGTCCTTTCAGGCTGTCCATCTATCTGCGGGTGGAAAGCGGTATTGAACCTCAATTGCGTTCCCAACGCTTTGTGCAAATGTTCCCAAAAATGACTCGTGAACTGGGGTCCTCTATCAGAGACTATCATTGTGGGAACACCGTGCAAATGCACTATCTCATCCACATACACTTGAGCAAGCTTCTCTGCTGTATATGTTGTCTTCATAGGTATGAAATGAGCAGATATTGTCAATCTGCCCACTATTACCCAAATGGAATCATGATTCTTAGCTGTCCTTGGCAGACCAACTACAAAATCCATGGTTATATGATCCCATTTCCACTACGGTATTAGCATGGGTTGCAGCGTACCTGCCGAATTTTGATGCTCAGCCTTGACTTGTTGGCATATCGTACACCTAGCCACAAACTCAGCTACATCTCTCTTCAAGCCAGGCCACCAATATAGGTCCTTTAGATTATGATACATCTTGGTGACACTTGGATGCATAGCATACATCGACGTGTGCACTTCCTAGAGTACTAGGTTTCTCAGATCATCAACATCAGGGACCACCATCCTACCATGATAGCAAACTAGTCCATCCTCTGACTCATGGAACTCATCACACTTTTTGCTGCCAAACTCTGATTTGATTAACTAAACTGAAGCATCTGCCTTCTGTGCGTCTTTGACCAGCTGTCTCAACGTAGGCTTTACTTGCATCTGTGCCAACAGTCCAGCCAACAAGGAGACTTCCAACCATACGTTCATCTTCCGCAAAGAGACAAACATATCCCGCCTATGGCATACCAAGGAACTCAACTGTGCCTTTTTCATAGGAAGAGAAGAAGACTTCCTGCTAAGCGCATCGGCTACCACGTTCACCTTACCAGGATGATACTCAATAGTGCAATCGTAATCATTGATCAACTCCATCTAGGGATGTTGTCGCATGTTCAGCTCACTTTGCAAGAAGATATACTTCTAGTTCTTATGATCCATGAAGATCTGACACACTTCCCCTTAAAGATAATGTCTCCAAATCTTTAACGCATGGACCACCATTGCCATCTCCAAATCATGTACTGGGTAATTCTCCTCATGTTTCTTAATCTGTCGTGAAGCAAAAGAAACCACATGATCTTTCTACATCAACACACATCCTAGGCCTTTCTTGGAAGCATCACAGAAAACCACATAGCCTTTCCCAGGCTCTGGAAGCACCAACACTGGAGCACTAGTCAGCTTCTCCTTCAAACTTTGGAAAGCTTGCTGACAACGATCATCCTAGACAAAAGGTACATCCTTCCTGGTCAACTTTGTCAACGGAAACATGATTACACTAAAGTCCTTTATAAACCTTCGGTAGTATCCTGCTAGACCCAGAAAACTACAGACTTCAGTCGGCATTTTCGGTTGCTCCCAATCTGCAATTGACTCCACCTTCTTAGGTCCACTCTGACTCCTTCCGCGGATATCACATGACCCAAGAAAGTTACTTCTTTCAACTAGAACTCACACTTACTAAACTTGGCATACAACTGATGTTGGCTAAGGAGAGCCAAAGCTCGTCGAAGATGTTGTTCATGTTGTTGACTATCCAGACTATAGATCAAGATGTCAACTATAAAAACCACAACAAAATGGTCTAGAAACGGATGGAACACTCTATTCATTAGATCCATGAAAGCAACAGGCGCATTGGTTAGCCAAAATGACATAACCACGAACTCAAAGTGACCATACCTCGTCCTAAAAGTTGACGTTGGTATGTCCTCATCCTTAATCCTTAACTGACGATATCCACTCTGTAGATCGATCTTTGAAAACACTGTGGCACCACACAACTGATCAAACAAATCATCTATCCTCAGCAAAGGATACTTGTTCTTGATCGTGACTTTGTTCAACTGCCGATAATCTATACACAAACACATCGATCCATCCTTCTTCTTTACAAATAGGACCGGAGCACCCCACAACGATGTGCTTGGTCTGATGAAACCTTTATCTAGCAACTCCTGTAACTGCTTCTTCAGCTCTGCCATCTCGACTGGAGCCATCCTGTATGGTGTCTGAGCAACTGGTTGTGTTCCTGGCACCAGATTGATCTCAAAGTCAATCTCTCGAGGTGGGGGAACACTGGGA
This sequence comes from Alisma plantago-aquatica, assembly GCA_963693085.1. Classification (NCBI taxonomy): domain Eukaryota; kingdom Viridiplantae; phylum Streptophyta; class Magnoliopsida; order Alismatales; family Alismataceae; genus Alisma; species Alisma plantago-aquatica. The sequence continues at coordinate 592,184,789 of OY856412.1, read as the reverse complement.
AACTCATCGGGAAACACATCCTCAAACTCTAGGATAACATGCACCTCCTCAAGGCTAGGACCTTTTGCCTTGGTATCCACAACATGAGCTAAGAATGCCTTACATCCTTGCCACAAAAACTTCTCTGCCACCATAGCTGATACTAAACATGTCAGAAGGATCTTTCTATTTCCCTAGAAGATCAACTTCTCACTATCATCAGAAAACACCGCTTGCTTGGAACCACAGTCCAACACAACCTTATACTTTTCTAAGGTATCCATCCCAAGGATCACATCGAATCCATGCATATCAAGTGGTATAAGATCCACTTGTATATCGTGTCCCAAAAAAGATAGAACACAAGATGGACACTCCTCTCAAAGCATCGAGGAACCATCAAGAGGGGTTTCTAACAACAAGCTATCTTTCTTACAACTATTAGGTAAAAGACAGCTATCAAGCATACTACGGGCGATAAAAGTGTGCGTAGCACCCGGGTCAACCAGAACAGATATAAAGCAAGAAGAAGACAAATCAGAATGAAATAACTCCATATGACCTACCACCACTCGTGGGTTGACTACCGCCTCCGGCTGACTCATAGCATATAATCGAGCCATTGCTTGCTGTCCACGTCCTCTACTTCCTTGAGCAGATGATCCTGCTTGCGACGCTTGACTGTGTCCTTGCCCTCAGGTGCCACTAAACTACTGTCTATCTGACCCCTATTGATTCTGCCTTGGCTGCTGCGCCACTTTGACATCTTTCCTTGGGCAATTTGACCTCAAATGCCCAGTCTGTCCACAGAGATAGCATGATATGTCCTCTAATTGTAGCTGGATGGCCCCGTCACTACTACTAAGGCTGTGTTGTAAGCTCTAGATGGCGAATAACCACACCCTCTTACTTTACTTGGTGACCACTGCGATGGTGCACGAGAACCTTGCCTCACAGAAGGCACAGAAAACCTCGACTTCTTTTGGCTATCAAACCTCTATTTCTAAAACTGAGCAAGCCTTTTGTTGGTCATAGTCTCTCTCTTCTCTCAGACTAACCGTTCAATCCTTCAGACATACTCCACAAACATGGCAAACCGCTCTTGATTTTCCAAAGCAGCAGCAAGTGTCGACAACTTGACACTCAAACATTTCTCAAACCGCTTGATTCTCTCATCATCTATTTCCGCCATGTGAGGACAAAAACTCAACAAGTCCATAAACTTAGCTTCATACTCGGTGATGCTCATCGATCCTTGGCGTAGATGCTCAAACTGGTTGATCTTCTTGTCCAGATACGTCTTCAGGAAGTATCGGCTGACGAACTCCCGGCAGAAAACCTCCCAACAGATCACCTCACCAGGCCGCTTCTCCTCCTCGATGGCCCACCAGTGGCTAGCACTACCTTTCAAAAGGTAGACAATGTGCTTGACTTTGTCTACTTCGGGGATGTCAAGGATCCAGAAGGCCTTCTCTAGACCTATCCGCCACAGATCTGCATCCGCTAGATCAACCGTTCCAGCATAATCCAAAGCTCTGAATCGGCGAAGCCGCTCAAAGGTCTTCCCAATACCCGATGTTTCACCATGGGGAGCATGTGCTCTTGGCAGAGGCACTGGCAACGTATCCACCACGTGATTCATCGTTGCCATTACCTATCCCATAAGTTGCTGATAGGCAGGGTTTTCAAGAATGGTTGGGTCAAGTTGGGGGACCTCAGGCACCCGATCTTCATGTGCCTACACTCGTGCTCCATCAACTAATGCATCATCACTGCTCTCGGCAACATGTTCTTCATGGTTTCCAGACATCTTTAAGCTTTATCTTCCACTGAGGGCAGAAGGTTATTGTAAGAAAATCTGGAATACTCACAAGAATAGACACAACCCTAGTCCTAGATCCTTGTAGACTCAGCGAACCTAGAGCTCTGATACCAAAACCTATTGTGACACCCCGCTGTCACACAAACAACGAAATGCCATGCAAAAACATATGGAAATTCCATAAACCACATATTACCGAAAACATGAGTTAATTAAAACTGATTGCGGAAAGCATAAAATAATGGAACTATTGCATCCAGATCCTTATCCTGCAAGAAAACATGTTATATAAACAAACTTAAAACCTTGATAAGTGTCTACAACTTATAGAATCCAGCTGTCACATAGGCACAAAGAGTTCACCACATGTTTATACATACATAACAGACCATACCAAGTCAACATCAGGATAAACAAACTACATCAGCTATACATTGTAAAACATCATCATAACACCTCCGAGGACCTGAGTGTACAGGGATGACTCTAGGACTCTACTACAAAACAACCAGAACATCAACTTATCCATCTCTTGCCTCCTACTGCTCTTCTTGCTGCTCGACCGCAACCTCACGACCACCACCACGTCTAGTGCGATCACCTAAAAGGTTGTAAACCAACAGGGTGAGACACACAGTCCCAACGAGAAACCTACCCCACCCAAAACTATAAAACCTCAAACAGGTTAAAGCAGATAAAGCAGATAACTGATAATGACATATAATAAGAGCAGCATACTAAGCAGGTCAAACATTACCACCAATCTTTCCAAGATATCCATGAGACCTATAACTAGATATTCTTTATGGAACATGACTGACAAGATAAACTTTATAAGAACTTTCCACAAGATATGAGGAACGTGTAAATAACTACAAGAGCAACTGCACAAACAAGGCCTCAATCAATGTTCCGTGTTTTGCCTTAAGCAATATATTCTATACGGTTGGATTACAATTTATTATGCCCTGAGGAAGTGAGCCATTCCGCTCAAATCCAACCTTTGGCTGCAAAGCCCAAAACTGGTGCCATACAAGGCCATTGGGAGAGCCGGACTCCATGACCTCACCTCTTCGTGGTCAGTGCACGTTAACCAAAATAGGACCGCAGTCTATTGCTTGAGTGGCCTCAGCCACAGGGTTAGCTCACACAGTCTACCCTTTTTATCATGAGCCATGGGCCTATTCACCATGCTCCTGAGCCATGAACACATTCATGATCCTTCACACTGAGCCATGGGCCTAATCACTATGCTCTTATACACATCTTGAGTCCACAACCATAGTTGCACTCTAATCCTCTTATTTTCGGCTAGGAGAAACCCCGCATATTCAACGATATGCACTCCATGTAATCCCACAGGATAAATGTGTTTCACCATCACCAATTACTGACGATGATGGATCTATGGCCATGGCAAACTACATGATATGTTACACTGCAATTAATTAGTATATTTTAAGTGGATTGTTGAGGCAACCATAAACGGCATTGAGTTACATTATTACTGTCATTATCACATTATCATGGGATCTCAATCCCTCATCACAGAATGCCACTGCCTCTCAAGGCATCATCATCATACATCATCATCTTGGGATAACAATCCCTTATCTCAACATCAGAGGATAACACCTCAACTAGGCAATCAACCTTTATCAGGTCAACAAACCTTTCACATCATACTGGTGATACATGTTACCTTATCAACATGGATTATCATCATTGAGTGTTTTACAGAACACATACACCTCATAGATCTTAATTGGCTATGAATTCACTTGATTCACCTACATGGTTAGCATGCATATCAAGAGAGATAACTCCAATCACCAAACACAGATCTTTATGATTATCATGCTATTAGGGTTGAGGATGCACATGATTGGAACAACATCCATGATCATAGCTACATGAAGCACAAAGCTATATCTATAGACAAATTACATTATTGTTATCAAACCAGGAGCATCCACTATGCCCTTATCTTATAAACATAAACATGTTTCTTATCATCTTATGTAGCATCATCTTTAAGTATCAAACATATCACGGTTCACAACCTATCATACATATTGCATCATCAACATAGGTGCGGTCTCAAGATAACAGATCATCAACTTAGGTTTTTCGGATTAAGCATAACCCTCACCGAAGGTACCATCTACCCTTACTATAGGTGTGGCGGGTAGTGCCATCCCTCACCCAAAGGGATATCGGGAAAGGTAACATCCCTCACTAAAAGCCTATCGGCTAGGGCACTTAGCCACACATATCATCCCTCATCACATTATCATGTCATGCATACTTGTTCAAAGGTCACGAGTAGACCAGGACCAGTATCGTGCAACCTGATCCAAGGAGTGTATCGTGCACAAGGACACACTCAGCTATCGGTCATGACCCTATCGGCTACTAGGTTAGGGTTACCTATCGGCCATCCTCATCACCATATCATCTATGGTCATATCAGCCAAATCCATAATAGCTAAGAGCAAACCCTAATGCCCAACAATCTCTTCATGATGCCCAAGGAATTCTACTGCCCTCCACCATGTCGCCCAAGACACCCTATCGTCTAACTAGGGTTTGGGTCCACATATCGGCCAAGACTCAGCCCTTCAACTTGTATCGTCGAAAGTACAATCCCTGCTCAACACATGTATCAGCCTAGCTCTTAACTCTAGAGCTATCCAAGCTATCAAGCACCTATTCATGATGAGTAACCAGCCAAAAGGAGACATGTGATGGGAAAGGCAGATCGGTCGAAGGGTAACACACCTCAATATGGGGTATCAGCCAGGTACTTGACCTTAGTGTTGCCCCAAGCTAGGCACACCTACACACTTCCAACACTCTAGGGTGGATGATATCACGCAGCATGTGGGCATCACATGTCGGTCACCTACCATGGCGCCCAGGGGCCTATCGTCCAACTAAGGTAGGCACAACATATTGGTCAACACTAGGGCATCTATCTAGGGTTCATCACCCAAGTGCCATATCGGGCAACAAGGTTAACACAACCCAACTAAGCATATCGTCCAAGACAAAGCCTAGATGAGAGGTATCGTGCAAAGCACCAAAAATGGTATCGTGTAAGGGCACAAGAACCACAGTAGGTTGGTCATCTTCAACCTCAAGACTAACATCATCAAACCCTAAAAGATCAAGAGAGTTGGCTCACCTCTCAACAACCAAGTGAAAGGGGTTTTGCACAACCTCCGTCACATATCGGGAAACACTCCATCCTCAACTAGATCATCAACAACCGAAGGCTCACCTCTCAAATCCATGGTGAGAGAAGGGTGTTGTCCAAGCAACTAGAGAATAGACTCACCTCTCAACAACCAAGTGAGAGGGGTTTTGCCTACACCACTACAACTCGAACTCACTTCTCAAAACCAAAGAGAGAAATGGGTATTGCCCCAAATGAAACCATAATCTCAAGGTTCAACCAACAAGGTCCAAGGTCACACAACTATTAACATCATATCAACAACAAGATAACCACTATCTACCCAATATTAAAGGTACATACTAGAGAAAGAAACATATCTCACAAGATGCATGGACAATCAAGATGAAAAATTGACATGCAACATAAAAGGAAAGTAGTATAGCTAGGGTTAGGAGTTATGTAACCCGCCTCAAGCAAGCTCCTCAATCTCCAAAGCTCCAAGCACCAAGCTTTAAGCTCTTAGCTCCAAAGCACCCCACCTTCGACCACCACAAGAAGAGAAGCAAAGCTCATTACCACCATGGCCGAAGAACAAGCAAGAAGAAGAAGAAGGTGCTAAGGAGAGAGAGGAGATGCTTACTAAGGAAGCAAGGCCCTTCTAGGGTTCAGCCACCACCTAGAGGAAGAAGAAGAAGGAAACTCCACCAAAGAGATCAGCCACCAAGCTCCACCAAAGAGGGGTATCGTCCACTAAGGAAAAGGGAAGGCAACTAAGGAGCTAAAAGGGATCCCAAGCAAGTGAAAGGAGAGGCATATATAGAAGAGGGTGAAGAGGAAACTAAGGAAAGGTGTCGTCCAACCTAGGGACACTTGTCCAAAGCCATGACACCTTGCTAAACCTCATGCACATGTCATGCCACCAACTAACAAAGGACCGACCACTTGTCTAAGGTACGGTGACACAACCAAGGTAAGGTCAAGGTGGTCACATGGGCGACACACCCCACTGGTCAACACACTCCTGGGTGACACAGCCCTGGGTGACACATAGCTTCAAGCTCTCCTATGCACGATACAAACCCTTCTCAAGGGAAAGCAAAGCAAAGCAAGGCCCATCAAAGCTCATCAAGGCCAAAAACTACTCAAGCAACAAGCCCAACTCATCCTCTCAACCCTAAAGGATGCAAGGAGAGAGAAAACATCTCTCAAGGTGAGAAACTTGCACATCAACCCTAAAACTTGGATAATTTGCAAGTTGCACCTCCAACTTCCAACAAAGCACAAACAAACCCTAACCACAACCTCAGGTGATTAGCAAGCATCTAAACACAAGGTTTAGGCAAAGAAAACTAGGTAAGCCTAAAACGAAGGTCAGGGTCCTTACACCTACTAGCACCTTATACATGATACAAGGTTAAAGTTTTACCTTTTACTCGATATGGGCAAAACCCTAGATAGAGAAATGGAAATATGATATGCTTAGAAAATCAATTGCCTTTGAAGCCCGGTATACCCTACTACCTTGAGATGAGTTGAAGAGCAACTAAGTATTTATCTTGTCGTGTACTTATTATAAAATAATTGGATCTTGAAAGTGTAGAGAGGTTATAAGATCAAGGGTTTATCTATATAAGGTAACCCGACATGATACCCAATGTATATAACAAGATATGCTAAACCCAAGATAGAAACTGATATGATGTCCAACACATAAACTAATATGATATCCAATATGGATCACGATATGGCAATCCAACATGAGAACACGATATGATATCCAATATAGGAGCACGATATAGCAGCCTAATGTGGGGACATGATATGGTAAACTCAAGATGGAAACCGTTATGGGAATCTAAGATAGAAAACCGATATGGAAGTTGAGAAGGAAACTTGATATAGCAATTCAAGGTAGAAAATCAATGTAATGTTATTATATATTATCTTGAACGATACATGGTAGAGCCACAAATACATGCCTGATATGGTGTACTCTTGAACACAATATGAGAACCCAATATGCCTCTATACCCAATATAAGGTCAAGAGTTCAACCTATACCCGATATGAGGATGACTTAAGATGATAAAAGCTAAAGTGATAGCCAACCCAACATGGCTACACGATATGGAGTTAGGTGATAAACCCTAAACCCGACATGATGTTGTGGTGTTGTCAAAGGATTTATATGGAACTATAATATGGTGTTATGTTCATCTTCAAGCACAAATAGGATAGCAATATGGACCATGATACCCGATATGGTAGGCATGCTCCAATCCATTAAAATTGTCTAAGTAATGTATGCTGTGTGATTAATATTGAGACATAATGAGTTTAATTAAATTTGATAATGATAAGATAATAGATCTTAAAGAGGTGAATTAAACAAGATGCAATCAATAACCTAATAAGGATAAGAGAGAGACTTTTACATGTGGGATAAAGATGTTGATAAGAATGTATTGATACTCCTAAGATGAGTGGAGTATGAATTAGGGTTTGATTCTATACTTTATGATTTTAAATCCTTAATTGTTAATAAAGGGAAAATCTAACCCTAATGAAGGGTGATGATATGATTTTACAATGATAATCAGTTAGATTTGGAAATCCTAACCCTAATAATGGGAAGAATGTATTTTCTTATATCACAAGGTGATGATGTATATAATCGTAATCCTAATCATGGGAAGGATGCATTTCTCTCAAATTGTATAATGATGTCATATGTTGATAAGAGTCTTTTATCATAAAGAGCACACTATACAAGAATCATGAAATGATGAGCATATCAAGATATGAGCCATGATGTGCCATATAAATAGATTTAAATAAGTTTTGTAAGTTGTGTGAAATACTTGTATAACACGTATATCGATTATATAGTCTAATGTCTTAAAAGATAAGTTGTTACCTAGTAAGAGGTGAAAAGATGTTTAATTAACTATGTGCGCTATGTGAAATACTTGAACAATAAGTAAGATGAATACCTTGGTCAGAGGACCTAGAGGTAATAGTTACCTATTACAGAGGTAACAATGCTATGCGGTGATCTAAGGGTTTGAATACCCATATCCAGTAATCATGATGATGATGATATGAAGGGATGAGAATTCCCAATGATGTGATATAGGACTGAGATCCTGAGTGATATACCTTCAAAAATGTTCTAAAGATCTTAAAAGTACTACCCTTTCTTTAATAGCATATGTTATAATTTATGTTAGAAACTTGGTTGATGCTAAAAGAATACTGTAAGGTACCTAATTAATCAAGTTAAATCTCATCATGTAGTTCCTTGACCATAGATCCATTCAGTGTCGAAAATTGCTGATGGTGAAATGAGTTTAACCCGGAAGCATATTTTTGAATATGCGGGGGGTGAAGGATGAAGTATATCTGAACGTCCCAATTAAGAATCGGTGTCACACCTTCCTTATTTATCCTGGGATGATGTGAATCTCCCGACCAAATAGAAAAAAAAAGTGTAAATCCTTCTTCATTTCTAAGTGGTATCATGATTGAACTACAAAAATCTCCCGATCAGGAGAAGAATTGATGGTGATCTTCCTTATCCTTATATTATAATCTGAGAAAGCTAAGTGGACTCTCCCGAAGAGAGTACATGGTACGATAGTAACTCTATAGTGAAGATGCCACTATACCCCGACGTGCTAATTGTAGATGACACAAGATGTCCTGCCAGCAGCTGATACAAGATGTCCTGCTGAATCTAAGTGGTCTCATACTGACCGAGAAAAGTGAGGTCTTGATAGCCGGCTCTGCTATTAACCTTATATAGTACTGATTTTGACTTACTAGTGGTCGGTTGGAGTATGAAAGGTATATTTCATCTCCTCATGGCATAAGTGTGATTGTAATATGTAATCAACCGTGTAGCATATTTGCTTAAGGATCAAATACAGAAAGATATTGGTTGGTGTACACTCCCTTTATACATCTTAGTTGAATAGATGTTATTCATATTTATTCATATTCCCTTGCATAGTGAATAGATGATTTATTGCTCTACCATAGATAGATGCATTATTTTAAGAGAAATGACTACTATGTTAAGCTTATAACAATAATTAATCCTGCTTATTAATACAAAAGAACCCCTGCTCAGTTTTATACTATTTAACCTTGATAATAATATAGTTGGTAGATAGTTATATCTCTTACTGGGACAATTGTCTCACCCTGTGAGATCCACAATTTTTAGGTGGACGTGCATGGAGCAGTAGAGACCTTTATACAGAAGGAGAACAACAACCATGATAGCAGTGACAGCTCAGGTTGAGTGTACTGTCTGTCGTGTCTTGTAGATAGAAGTCTTATGTGTCGTCTCTGTACTCTCATGTCCTTGGGAGATAGTTCTTAGTGGTTTTTACGAACGACTTGAGATTTTGGTTGTTTACCTGGAGATTTTTATGTTGATATTGTACATGTTAAGATAAAGCAACTAGTACTTGTTATCCTCAAGATGAGATGGTACAATGTATGAATGATATGAACCACATGTATATAAAGTTTTAGTTCTTTTTGTAAGAATTTGTTAGAAGAGGATCTATGTGCAAAATAGTGTTAATTCTTAGTGATTTTTAAATTTCATTGCTTCTGATTATTCCGTGATTATTACTGGTGATGGCTTGATTTGTAATCGGGTCATCACAAAGTTTTGGTATCAGAGCCTAAGGTTCGCTGAGTCTACAAAGACATAGGAATAAGGTGTTGAGTCTATTCTAGTGTCCTTCAGTATGTCTTATAGTGACTTCTACTTATGTAGAATGTAGAGTAAAGCTTAAAGATGTCTCGAGAACACAAGGAACACATTGGTGAAAGCAATATTGTTGCACCAGGAGAAGGTGCAAGGGATTAGGAGATAGAAGAATAGCTATATAAAAATCCTCAGGATGATCCAACCATGATAGAGAACCCTTCTTTTAATGCTCTTACTGGACTGGTTATGACAACATTGAGGCGTATCGAGGACTAGATACAAGCAATACAACCTAGATTACCAGTTCCCAATGATGAAAAGTTGGGCTCTTGCAGGATTTCTAATCCACATAGTAATAATGGAGTAGTGGAAAATGTTGAAGGAATTAGGTTACAACACAGAAATAAAGTTTGCTACAGGTGTAGGCAACATGGACATTTTATAAAGGACTGTCCAGAAAAGGATAATGAGGAAGGAACTAAGAAAATATCTACCCAAATTTGGGAATAGATGCCTAGTAGTTCTAAAAAGGGGAAGTTTTTGGTGCCACCAATACAACAAACGTCTAATGCACTAGGGAAATGGCTACTAAGAAGGGGCAAGGTACCTAATATTCCACCAGTTAGAAATCTTGATGTAACCCCTACATCGGTAACAAGGCCGATAAGACCAGAGGATGTGTACATGAATTGTTTTGGTTGTGGACATATTGGGCATAGTAGACCCTCTTGTCCTAGAAGAAGGAAGGGAATGACCCAACCACTGAGGCAGAGTCAACAAGACTCTCAAAGGCAATGGTTTAACAGTGGCATGCAAGGACGTGGATAGGCGTCTCGAGCAGATCCATCTACATTAAATGATAGAGCACGACGTTGGAATCAGGTAATGACAAGATTCAATGCAATGAATCATCCTGAGATAGTAATCAATCCACAAATTGAGACAGGTCAAATGAAATTGTGTTATTCTGATATGTCATCTCATGATTTTATCTATTAAGTATGAGAAAATAGTTATTGTTGAACTTCCTTTAATTAATCCTATGAGAACATAAGGAAGATGAGAACTTACCTTCTGCTCAGTAATCTTTAAAATGCTTTATAATTTCTTTTTATCTATGTGAAAGAGGATGAGGTGTGAAAATGATGCCTGGAGAAAATCTAGGGGTGCCAAGTCCTATATTTTTATGATATGAAAAGTAAGGTATATGGTATTAAACAAGGTGCATACTACCTAATCTCAATACTTGTATACCCTGGCCAAGTATTCAATTATTGAAGACAAGGTAAGTATGGAACTCTTAGATTGTTATCTTTCTGATTACTCTGATCAAGTAGTCATTTTGAAACAATCTAAAGAGCATAGTGAAACTGGAAATATGGCATTTATCACATCCTAAGTGAAAAAATGGGATCTGAGATGATCTCAAATCAATCTGTGTGTATGAGGAAGAAAAAAGTATAATCCTCATGATAAGAGAAAAGGAACAAGGAAGATAATCCCTGTTCGATAAAGATTGTGTGAATAGTAAAGATCTTTTCTATAATTGTGAAAATGAGAAATGTGATAAAAATCATAAATGTTCATGAACATGTTAGGAAATAACAAAGAAAGGAGTAATGACATGTAATCATCCTTATAATTCCTATGCTGATGGCAAGGAACCTAGGATGAAACAAGAGTAAATGACTCTTGAACAGATGAAAGTTCATACTACAATTAGAGGGGATGATAATCTCTTCTCTTTGATAAACAACCCTGGGTAATGATGGGGTGATAAGAGGAATGTGTCTCCATATGTTCTTTCTTTAGAAGGACATAATAATTAAGTAAGTCTTATGACACTTGATGTGCATGAGTTGGAAGTGATCTTTTTATGGATACTTAGAAAAGTATTAGTTAGTCTTGGATTTTTGGTTCTAAGATAAAGATATGTGTATTAAGTAATGTCCCAAGATGAAAGAAAGATCCTTTTACACATTTGATTTTAACAATAGGTAGATGGATATGATAAGGATATGATGTGTTTTTGGCACATGTAATGAAAACCAAGGTAAGAAATTCTAATATCCAAAAACTCTCAATGGTATAAGAAAATAAGAACATGACTCCTGATAATGTGAAACATGTTTGGTTACCTAGAATGGCCATATTTGAGATAACTATAGTATGTACATCATATGTTATGGGTTTATGCTTTTCATAAACATGACATCATTAAGGATATATCTATTAAAGGAACAATTGTAGAATCATTTTGGGAAAAAGCTTATCAGGCTAAAAAATAATTCCTTAGAATATTCCTATCTAGGTCTGTTGAGACAGTTATACATAACATCTAGAGATATCGTTGAGATAAATTATTTTTGATAAGTAGCCTTTTGTTATGATAAAGAAATAAAACAGCTAATGTGTAGTTGGTATAAGTCATAAAGAGGTTCGTAGTCCCAAATGAGTAAAAGAATGAAACTCTAGTCTTTCCTTAGAAGAGGAGTGCTAAACTAAGTGAGGAATACGAAAGACGCCTAAGGTCAAGAACCTTATTATATAAAAAAAATATAAAAATTGAAAGGGTGATAATTCAATGAGGATTGACACTTGAATCATTCGAAGTATGAATAGTACTGCTCTAACTTAGAAAGTGTTACTTGACATAGAATTGATACTATAATCCATAATGAAAAGGACAGTTGAGTATGCATCCTATATGGCAGCTTCTATGATAACTCTGAGTAGAAGAACTTTGTACTGGTCTAAGTTCTAGGATATCTTCATGACAATAAAATGTTATGATATGATGTATGAATAAAGATTGTCTTCCTTTATCCGGGATTTCGGGGATGAAATCCTTGTTAGGGGTTTACAATTGTAACACCCCTAACCTGGGTAATGGCTTAACCCTAGAATTTTTGCTTAAGCAAGATAATTATAAACTTATTCTAAACCTTAGAAAAGTAATTAAGACTCTTTGTGAAGTTTATTTCCAAGTTTGAGTTTATTTGCAAATTATGTGTGCATTATATGACAATCTGAGTGAAAAGTGTAATTTACCCAAGATGAGGGGCTACATTGCAAATGTCACATGATTGAATTTTTCCTAAGTGTTTTAATATCATAAGAGAGAGAATGATGCTAAGTGGTGTCTTGTGGAAAGCCTAAATTTCAAGTATTAAGCTTGTTTTAACAATGTTAGTGCCTTGTGTACCAATTTTGGTACAAATCATAATTTACCCGAAATATAAGGTTGATATGCCATTTACCACCTTTAGTGTGTCCCTAATCCCTTTATGTTTCATTTATAGTAGAGATAAAGAAGGGGGCGCCATAATTGAACCACCTTTGAGGGATAGTACTCTTAGTCATGAAAAGACCAAGAAAGAATTGAAGGTGAAGCCCTTACTTGAGCTATATCGAGTAGTAGACTTAGGGTGGGAGTCCCTATCGGACAAGGGTCCATGAAGGGAGTTTCCTATCGTTTTGTTAAGCTTTATCTTTTCCCATGATAGGCAAGACACTTCAAAGAAAAGATATGAATCAGCTTGTAACTTGTATTGGAAAAGTTGGAATTAAATATAATAATATAATGAGTGGAAGAAGATTTATCCTAGAAGATAATTTAAGAGCCAACCCTTATCCTCTACATTATCCTTGAACTTTTATTTTTGCATGGCAATATAATAATGGGATGCATGTAAAATGTATGTGTCGACCATGCATGGCTATGTGGCATGAAGTAGCTTAAAGCTAATGACACCTCTTACACTCTTTTCCATAAACCTCTAATATAAATACCTTGCCCTTCACTTGTTAGTAAGATTTTCGAATCGTATTAGTAACCTTACCTCTTGTATTGTGCATACCCACTTGTGTTGTGCATAGTGAGGAGAGTTGAGTGATTGAGCTTGATATCAGCCAAGGATAAGAGATATCGGCCAAATAAGTCATAGAAGGTGATATCTCCCATTGGGATTGGAGATATCGTGCAAAAGCTGGGAGCTCGAGTTTTGGATGTTGGAGAGGTTCATATTCAACCTTGGAACGTGAGGAGTTGAAGCTTGAAGCTTGGAAGCTACTTGAGAGGCGGGTTATATAACTTGAACCTAACTATGTTATTATTCACCACTTATCTTGCTATACTTAATGTTCTACTTTCAATTCCAAGATTTTCATGAATATTTGATGAATCTATGAGTTCTAGTAGTTGCTTAGACCTGATGTCCATGAAATATAACAATTATAACGAAGGTATAGAGTTTGAATAAGATGGTATCACCTGATAAAGTGATATTGGGTTCAAGCACCTAAGCAAGTACCTCTAATCCAATATGGTTATGTACATACCTTACTAGCACGATATGCTTAGGAGTTTATACCTCCTTGCATGATATGGAGATGATGTTCACATATAGAACACTATATGGTGTCAATCATACATCCCTTACACGATATGAAGTCAAGCAAAGACTTCATGCACAATATAGTGTCAAGTACACACTTATAAATTGATATGCTAAATCCTAATTTTAAATAACCCGAGATGAGGGAGACAAGCAAGAACTTCTTGCACGATATGATCATGAAATACACACCTAGTACATGATATGTTGCTAAGAACATACTTATGCATGATATAAGATATGTAGTCAGCCATATGGCACAACCCGACATGGGTTGAAATACCTTAACCCGATATGAAACCCTAGATGGGGGATAACCCGATATTGAGATAGGAGATACCTCATACTTAATAAAAGACATGTCTTGTGAATGATAAGGGAGTTACCTACTAGAACTTTATACATGATACAAGGTTAAAGTTTTACCTTTTACACGATATGGGAAAAACCCTAGATAGAGAAATGGAAATCTGATATGCTTGGAAAATCAATTGCCTTTGAAGCCCGATATATGCTACTACCTTAAGATGAGTTGAAGAGCAACTAAGTATTTATCTTTTCGTGTACTTATTATAAAAGAATTGGATCTTGAAAGTATAGAGAGGTTATAAGATCAAGGGTTCATCTATATTAGGTAACCCAACATGATACCCAATGTATATAACTCGATATGCTAAACCCAAGATAGAAATTGGTATGATGTCCAACACATAAACCGATATGATATCCAATATGGATCACAATATGGAAATCCAACATGAGAACATGATATGATATCCAATATAGGAGCACGATATAGCAACCTAATGTGGGGACATGATATGGTAAACTCAATATGGAAACCGATATGGGAATCCAAGATAGAAAACCGATATGGAAGTTGAGATGGAAACTTGATATAGCAATTCAAGGTAGAAAATCAGTATAATGTTATTATATATTATATTGAAAGATACATGGTAGAGCCACAAAGACATACCCAATATGGTGTACTCTTGTACATGATATGAGAACCCAATATGCCTCTATACATGATATAAGGTCAAGAGTTCAACCTATACCCGATATGAAGATGAATTAAGATGATAAAAGCTAAAGTGATCGCCAACCCAACATGGCTACACGATATGGAGTTAGGTGATAAACCCTAAACCCGACATGATGTTGTGGTGTTGTCAAAGGATTTATTTGGAACTATAATATGATGTTATGTGCATCTTCAAGCACAAATAGGATAGCAATATGGACCATGATACCCGATATGGTAGGCATGCTCTAATCCATTAAAATTGTCTAAGTAATGTATGCTATGTGATTAATATTGAGACATGATGAGTTTAATTCAATTTGATAATGATAAGCTAATAGATCTTAAAGAGGTGAATTAAATAAGATGCAATCAATACCCTAATAAGGATAAGAGAGAGACTTTTACATGTGTGATAAACATGTTGATAAGAATGTATTAATACTTCTAAGATGAGTTGAGTATGAATTAGGGTTTGATTCTAGACTTTATGATTTTGAATCCTTAATTAATAAAGGGAAAATCTAACCCTAATGAAGGGTGATGATATGCTTTTACAATGATAATCAGTTAGATTGGGAAATCCTAACCCTAATAATGGGAAGAATGTATTTTCTTATATCACAAGGTGATGATGTATATAATCGTAATCCTAATCACGGGAAGAATGCATTTCTCTTAAATTGTATAATGATGTCATATGATGATAAGCGTCTTTCATTATAAAGATCACACTATACAAGAATCATGAAATGATGAGCATAGCAAGATATGAGCCATGATGTGCAATATCAATAGATTTAAATAAGTTTTGTAAGTTGTGTGAAATACTTGTATAACAAGTATAATGATTATACAGTTTGATGTCTTAAAAGATAAGTTGTTGCCTAGTAAGAGGTGACAAGATGTTTAATGAACTATGTGAGCTATGTGAAATACTTGAACAACAAGTAAGATGAATACCTTGGTTAGATGACCTAGAGGTAATAGTTACCTGTTACAGAGGTAACAATGCTATGTGGTGATCTAAGGGTTTGAATACCCAAATCCAGTAATCATGATGATGATGATATGAATGGATGATAATTCCCAGTGATGTGATAAGGGACTGAGATCCTGAGTGATATACCTTCAAAAAATTTCCAAAGATCTTAAAAGTACTACCCTTTCTTTAATAGCATATATTATAATTTATGTTTGAAACTTGGCTGATGCTAAAAGAATATTGTAAGATACCTAATTAATCAAGTTAAATCTCATCATGTAGTGTCCTGACCATAGATCCATTCAGTGTCAGAAATTACTGATGGTGAAATGAGTTTAACTCGGAAGCATATTTTTGAATATGTGGGGGTGAAGGATGAAGTATATCCAAATGTCCCAATGAAGAATTGGTGTCACACCTTCCTTATTTATCTCGGGATGATGTGAATCTCCTGACCAAATAAGAAATTGATGTGTAAATCTTTCTTCATTTCTAAGTGGTATCGGTATTGAACTATAAAAATCTCCCGACCAGGAGAGGAATTGATGGTGATCTTACTTATCCTTATATTATAATCCGAGAAAGCTCAGTGGACTCTCCCGAAGAGAGTACATGCTACAACAGTAAATCTATAGCGAAGATGCCTCTATACCCCGACATGCTAATTGCAGATGACACAAGATGTCCTGCTGAATCTAAGTGGTCTCGTACTGACCGAGAAAGGTGAGGTCTTGATAGCCGGCTCTGCCATTGACCTTGTATGGTATTGATTTTGACTTACTAGTGGTCGGTTGGAGTATGAAAGGTATATTTCATCTCCTCAGGGCATAAGTGTGATTGTAATATGTAATCAGCCGTGTAGTATATTTGCTTAAGAATCAAATACATAAAGATATTGGTTGATGTACACTCCCTTTATACATCTTAGTTGAATAGATGTTATTCATATTTCTTCATATTCCCTTGCATAGTGAATAGATGATTTATTTCTCTATCATAGATAGTTGTATTATTTTAAGAGAAATGACTACTTTGTTATGCTTATAATAGTAATTAATCCTGCTTATTAATACAAAAGAACCCCTGCTCACTTTTATACTGTTTAACCTTGATAATAATATAGTCGGAGGAGAGTTATATCTCTCATTGGGACAATTGTCTCACCCCATGGGATCCACAATTCTTAGGTGGACGTGCATGGAGCAGTAGAGACCTTTCTACAGAAGGAGAATAACAGTCGGGATATCAATGACAACTCAGGTTGAGTGTACTGTTTGTCGTGTCTTGTAGATAGAAGTCCTATGTGTCATCTCTGTACTCTCAGGTCCTTGGGAGATAGTTCTTAGTGGTTGTTATGAATGACTTGAGATTTTGGTTGTTTACCTCGAGATTTTTATGTTGCTATTGTACATGTTAAGATAAAGCAACTAGTACTTGTTATCCTCAAGATGAGATTGTACAATGTATGAATGATATGAGCCACATGTATATAAAGTTTTGGTTCATTTTGTAAGAATTTCTTGGAAGAGGATCTATCTGCAAAACGGTTTTAATTCTTAGTGATTTTTAAATTCTGTTGCTTATAATTATTCTGCGATTATTACTGGTGATGGCTTGATTTGTAATCAGGTCATCACAAAGTTTTGGTATCAGAGCCTAAGGTTTGCTGAGTCTATAGAGACATAGGACTAAGGTGTTGAGTCTGTTCTAGTGTCCTTCAGTATGTCTTATAGTGACTTCTACTTATGTAGAAGATAGAGTAAATCTTAAAGATGTCTGGAGAATACAAGGAACACATTGCTGAAAGCAATGTTGTTGCACCAGGAGAAGGTGCAAGGGACTAGGAGAGAGAAGAACAACTACCTAAAAATCCCCAGGATGATCCAACCATGATAGAGAACCCTACTTTTAATGCTCTTACTGGACTGGTTATGACAACATTGAGGCATATCGAGGACTAGATAGAAGCAATACAACCTAGATTACCAGTTCCCAATGATGAAAAGTTGGGCTCTAGCAGGATTTCTGATCCACCTAGTAATAATGGAATAGTGGAAAATGTTGAAGGAATTAGGTTACGACACGGAAATAAAGTTTGCAATAGGTGTAAGCCACATGGAAATTTTATAAAGGACTGTACAGAAAAGGATAATGAGGAAGGAACTAAGAAAATATCTGCCCAAATTTGGGAATAGATGCCTAGTAGTTCTAAAAATGGGAAGTTTTTGGTGCCACCAATGCAACAAACGTCTAATGCACCAGGGTAGTGGCTACCAAGAAGGGGCAAGGTACCTAATGTTCCACCAGTTAGAACTCTTAATGTAGCCCCTACATCGATAACAAGGCCGACAAGACCAGAGGATGCATATAGGACATGTTTTGGTTGTGGACAGATTGGGCATATTAGACCCTCTTGTCTAAGAAGAAGGAAGGGAATGACCCAACCACTAAGGCAGAGTCAATAAGACTCTCAAAGGCAATGGTTTAATAGTGGCATGTAAGGATGTGGACATGCGTCCTGAGCAGACCCATCTGCATTAAATGATAGAGAACAACGTTGAAATCAGGAAATGACAAGATTCAATGCAATGAATCAGCCTGAGACAGTAATCAATCCACAAATTGAGACAGGTCAGATGAAATTGTGTTATTTTGATATGTCATCTCATGATTTTATTTGTTAAGTATGAGAAAATAGTTATTGTTGAACTTCCTTTAATTAATCCTATGAGAACATAAGGAAGATGAGAACTTACCTTCTGCTCAGTAATCTTTAAAATGCTTTATAATTTCTTTTTATCTATGTGAAAGAGGATGAGGTGTGAAAATGATGCCTGGAGAAAATCTAGGGATGCTAAGTCCTATATTTTTATGATATGAAAAGTAAGGTATATGGTATTAAATAAGGTGCATACTACCTAATATCAGTACTTGTATACCTTGGCCATGTATTCAATTATTGAAGACAAGGTAAGTATGGAACTCTTAGATTGTTATCTTTCTGATTACTCTGATCAAGTAGTCATTTTGAAACAATCTAAAGAGCATAGTGAAACTGGAAATATGGCATGGATATTTTTATCACATCCTAAGTGAAAAGAAATGGGATCTGAGATGATCTCAAATCAATCTATGTGTATGAGGAAGTAAAAAGCATAATCCTCATGATAAGAGAAAAGGAACAATGGAGATAATCCCTATTCGATAAATACTGTGTGAATAGTAAAGATCTTTTCTATAAATGTGAAAATGAGAAATGTGATAAAAATCATAAAATGTTCATGAACATGTTAGGCAATAGAAAAGAAAGGAGTAATGACATGTAATCATCCTTATAATTCCTATGCTGATGACAAGGAACCTAGGATGGAATAAGAGTAAATGACTCTTGAACAGTTGAAAGTTCATACTATAATTAGAGGGGATGATAATCTCTTATCTTTAATAAACGACCCTGGGTGATGATGGGGTGATAAGAGGAATGTGTCTCCATATGATCTTTATTTATAAGGACATAATAATTAAGTAAGTCTTATGACATTTGATGTGCATGAGTTGGAAGTGATCTTTTTATGGATACTTAGAAAAGTATTAGTTAGTCTTGGATTTTTGGTTCCAAGATAAATATATGTGTATTAATTAATGTCCCAAGATGAAAGAAAGATCCTTTTACACGTTTTATTTTAACAATAGGTAGATGGATATGATAAGGATATGATGTGTTTTTGGCACTTGTAATGAAAACCAAGGTAAGAAATTTTAGAATCCAAAAACTCTTAATGGTATAAGAAAATAAGAACATGACTCTTGATAAGGTGAAACATGTTTGGTTACCTAGAAGGGCCATCTTTGAGATAAATATAGTATGGACATCATATGTTAGGGGTTTATTCTTTGCATAAACATGACATCATTAAGGATATATCTATTAAAGGAACAATTGTAGAATCATTTTCAGAAAAAGCTTATCAGGATAAAAAAATAATTCCTTAGAATATTCCAATCTTGGTATGTTGAGATAGTTGTACATAACATCTAGAGATATCTTTGAGATAAATTCTTTTTGATAAGTATCCTTTTGTTATGACAAAGAAATAAAACAACTAATGGGTAGTTGGTATAAGTCATAAAGAGATTCGTAGTCCCAAATGAGTAAAAGAATGAAACTCTAGTCTTTCCTTAGAAGAGGAGTGCTAAACTAAGTGAGGAATATGAAAGACTCCTAAGGTCAAGAACCTTATTATATGAAAAAAATATACAAGTTGAAAGGGTTATAAGTCAATGAGGATTGACACTTGAATCATTCAAAGTATGAATAGTACTGCTCTAACTTAGAAAGTGTTACCTAACACATGATTGATACTATAGTCCTTAATGAAAAGGATAGTTGAGTATGCATCCTATATGGTGGTTTCTATGATAACTCTGAGTAGAAGAACTTTGTATTGGTCTAAGTTCTATGATATCTTCATGACAATAAAATGTTATGATATGATGTATGAATAAAGATTGTCTTCCTTTATCTGGGATTTCAGGGATGAAATCCTTGTTAGGGGTTTATAATTATAACACCCCTGACCTGGGTTATGGCTTAAACTTAGAAGTTTTGATTAAGAAAGATAATTATAAACTTATTCTAAACCTTTGAAAAGTAATTAAGACTCTTTGTGAAGTTTATTTCCAAGTTTTTTATTTGCAAACTATGTGTGCAGTATATGATAATCTGAGTCGAAAGTGCAATTTCCCCAAGATGAGGGGTTACATTGCAAATGTCACATGATTGAATGCGTCCTAAGTGTTTTAATATCATAAGATAGAGAATGATTCTAAGTGGTGGCTTGTGGAAAGCCTAAATTTCAAGTATTAAGCTTGTTTTAACAATGCTAGTGCCTTGTGTACCAATTTTGGTACAAATCGTAATTTACCCAAAATATAGGGTTGATATGCAATTTACCACCTTTTAGTGTGTCCCTACTCCCTTTAGGTATCATTTAGAGGAGATATAAATAAGGGGGCTCCATAATTGAACCACCTTTGAGGGATAGTACTCATAGTCATGAAAAGACCAAGAAAGAATTGAAGGTGAAGCCCTTACTTGAGCTATATCGAGTTGTAGACTTAGGGTGGGAGTCCCTATCGGCTAAGGGGCCATGAAGGGAGTTTCCTATCAGTTTGTTAAACTTTATCTTTGCCCATGATGGGCAAAACAATTCAAATAAAAGATATGAATCAACTTGTAACTTGTATTGGAAAAGATGAAATTGAATATAATAATATAATGAGTGGAAGAAGATTTGTCCTAGAAGATAACTCAAGAGCCGACTCTTATCCTCTACAATATCCTTGAAATTTTATTTTTGCATGGCAAGATAATAATGGGATGCATGTAAATGTATGTCTTGACCATGCATGGCTACGTGGCATGAAGTAGCTTAAAGCTAATGACACCTCTTACACTCTTTTCCATAAACCTCTAGTATAAATACCTTGTCCTTCACTTGTTATTAAGATTTTCAAATCTTGTTAGTAACCTTTCCTCTTGTATCATGCATACCCACTTGTGTCGTGCATAGTGAGGAGAGTTGAGTGATAGATCTTGATATCAGCCAAGGATAAGAGATATTGGCCAAATAAATCATAGAAGGTGATATCTCCCATTGGGATTGGAGATATCGTGCAAAAGTTGGGAGCTTGAGTTGTGGATCTTTGAGAGGTTCATCTTCAACCTTGAAACATGAGGAGTTGAAGCTTGAAGCTTGGAATCTACTTGAGAGGTGGGTTATATAACTTGAACCTAACTATGTTATTATTCACCACTTATCTTGCTATACTTAATGTTCTATTTTCAATTCTGAGATTTTCTTGAATATTTGATGAATCTATGAGTTCTAGTAGTTGCTTAGACCTAGATTCAATCCTTACTAGCTATTTACCTCAAATTTAGTGTGATAATTACTTCCAACCAAATTTATTTGAAACCTGAAAAAACAATAAATCTTACCTCTTTACCCCAATTCTATTTTCTTTAACCTAGGTGGGGTCACTGCTTGGATTTTTATGGTGGAAACTAATTCTAAAGAACCTGGGATCACACTTTATGTTCTAGAATTTGTTTCACCTTCTTTTTATATAGGTGAGTGGTTTATTTTATTTTAGAATTTTAAATATGTTCTAAGGTTATCTGAGCCAAATCAATCGTATGAATCTGGAATGGCACAAATATTGGAAATTTGATGATTTTAGGCACATCCAATATTTAAACGTTATGTTTTTAGTTTAGAAAATTATTTTAATTTTAATCATATGAAATCATTTTTTATACAATTGAGCTATTGTCCTTTGTATAAGCTAGTTTTGTGGATTTACTTCTAATTTGATAGTTTTTGTCTTTGGGGGGGGTTGTGTCAAAGGTGAATATGATTAAACGAAAATTGCACTGATGACTCAATAATACTAGAATATGGTATTAAAGGTTTATATGATGATTAGTTGAATAGATATTGATATTTAATTAGTTATGTGGAAAATGGTCACCAATGCATGATTTGCCTTGGTGTGGCAGACGAATGGCCCAACAAGGGGTTTTGACTATATGATGAATCTCAATTGGGCTAATAATTCCTTGCTAGATCACTTTCAAAAACTCCTACTATTTAAAATATAGTAAGTATCCAATTTGCACTATGTTCCATAAAATTGTCTTTATATCTATAAAAACATAAACTAGGGTTTTAACCATATATATCATTTTCTTTCACATATATATATGAAATACATACTAATTTATTGTAGGGTTTCTAAGTACTTTGTCAAGGTTCATCACTGATAACCTTAGATAGGAAAGTGAGTAGTAATTTGGTAAAAGGTGATGAATATATGAACTAAGTTACCACTGTGAAACCCTAAAACCCCCTACCAGTTAAATTAAGATGGGAAATCCAACTGTAAACTATACAATGAACAAAGAAAATGTAAGACACTCGAATATGATGTAATTTATTAACCATATGAATATAATAATACATATTAAGGTGTATCAACCCTAATACTTTAACAATGGCCCATTTTAGGAGTAAATATGAAAACCTCACATATATACATGTTTTCATTTATAAGCTATATAGTGACGATTTTAGTGAAATTAACAATTTCAATTTAACTGGAAATAACATTAGTTTCTAATTCATGATGAATTATTATGTCTTACTTAATATAGGGTTTTTTTAAACTTAACTACCAAAATGCCACTAAACATGAAATTCTATAGTTTGTGAATGTTTAAAGGGGAAAGAAGAGAATGAAAAGCTGGATTAAGTTGAATTATGATAATACATACATAAATATAATTTAGATAAGAATTATTTAGAAATCAATCATTTGTTCAAATTTATTGAAATTAACATAATAACAATGAAAGAGAATTTTGCCTAGGTTTTTGGTAAAATGAAGTAGGAAGTGACATCATGTACGTGTGAAATGATATATTACGATCTAAATAAAAATATTAAACAAGAGGAAATAATGATTACTAAATAAGAAATGAGGTTTGATTTAAGATAATAAATTAACAGAGATAAAAACTCATGTTTGACTCTAGTGTGTTGATTCTCATACCAAAATTGAAAAAACAAGCCTCTTTTGTTTAACTAAACTAATGTGAATGATTGTAACTAATATGAATGATTGTATATATCCTAAGATGCTTATGATATGATTCTAGTATTTGAATGTAATATCACAAGCATGCAAATTTGTAAAATATTGGGGCAGATGTATTGAAATATACTACTATTCTATATAATAAAATGGTGTATATACCAAATTGTAAATGTTAATGGGTTAAATATTAATCCAATAGTGTTTACTACCTATTTTATTGCACTATCAATCCCTAACCAGTTACACTATAATGATCACTTGATGATGAATTCTAGAACTTCACCTTTATCTTAATACATCAAGGAATAGATAAGATGAAATGTAATATATAGTCCTATATTGTTCTTATGTGATTTAAAAACAAACTACCCTATTTCTAGTGATATCAAGAAGAAAATGAGTAATGTTTTATATAGAAATCCTAATAAGGGTATGTTGATCAATAAGAGATAATCATCACGCTAAAATTGTTGTTGTAAATAATACTAAAACAAATTTTTGTATACATGTGAATAAAGACTAATATTAAGAAATAGTGACAGTTGATACCAATATTGCTTTTCTATAAGTGATTACTTGTTAAACCTTATGTAGTACAAAATCACAAGAATGAAATCTCAATCAGGAAAATGATTAGATGGGTGTGACTCATGTCACCTGCTACAAAAATGAGAAGAAAACATGCATGTTGTTGCTTCCAAGCTTAATGTGATGATTAATTTATTACAATAATGTTTCTATAACAATGATACCTATTTAATGAGTTGAATTTATTTATTTTTAATTTGTACATAGTATGAGTCTTTGTAGCGACTGGGGCCTACTGCCCAAGGCTCTAATAGACTTTCAGGAATGACAACTGGCCCCATAGACCACCACTAGCCTTAACTACACACTTTTGTCCATTCACGCGCAAGCCAGGATCAACTTCCTGACTGGTCACCCATCCTAGTACTACACCAAGCTGAGTACGTTTAACTATAGAGTTCTTTAGTGATGGGCTCCCTGAAAAGGAGGTGCACCTTTGTGATATGGGTAGTCCAATCATTCCTTATAAGACCATTCTACCCAAGGCCTCAAATCCTGGGATGTTACAATCTCCCCCACTTAGACTCTTGACGCCCTCGTCAAGGCTCAACTATATGGCCTCATAATATTTCCCCATTTCAGTGTAGACCTAGAATGACCCATGGACACCCAGCTCCCGATCACAGAATACCAGCGCAAGGGTGGCTACGTCAACTATGGACAACCCTTTCCAACATGCCTGGACTGTACAGGTCAAGACTGGCATGCCACATGCCCATGTGGGCCCCACCTACTGGAGGGGTTATGACTCTGATACCATTTCTAATGACCAGGGCCCACTGCCCAAGGCTCTAGTAGAGTTTTAGGAATGACAATTGGCCCCACAGTCCACCACTAGCCTTAATTGCATGCTTTTATCCACTCACACGCAAGCCAAGATCAACTTTTCGACTGGTCACCCATCCTAGTACTACTCCAAGCTGAGCACGTTTAACTATGGAGTTCTTTAGTGATGGGCTACCTGAAAAGGAGGTGCACCTTCGTGATATGGGTAGTCCAATCATTCCTTATAAGATCATTCTATCTGATGCCTCAAATCCTGGGATGTTACAGTGTTCATTTGATATTTTGCCTAAATGGTGTGAATCAAGATTGTTGTCAATTTGTTTAAATATTTATATTGAAAGATGAGTAATATAAAATGGTTGTCAAGTGAAACCCTAATCCATTGTAGAGTGAGGATATCCCGAGAATCATGATATACCCTGTTTTACTATTTCAACATACTTATTGTTTATGAGAAGGTTCTCACATCATATTTACAAGCTTGAGTATACATATAGATGATACAATGGGAAACATGTTCTCACATCATATTTACAAGCTTGAGTATACATATAGATGATACAATGGGAAATGTGGTGCCTCAGTCAGATGAGGCACGATCACACACTTGACTCAAAAGGACATTTTTAGTGGGGGACCTCATGTAGTGAGGGGTGACTAGTAGCTTTACTTGAGCTATATTATATGTATGGGAACTAATGCAAAACAATAATCTATGTTGTTATTGAGCGGTGCCAATACTGAGTGTCTAGATATAGGATCAAGTGTTTGTTGGTTACATGCTATTTATGTTTTACATGCCGTACATGACAACTTCGCATGGACTAAGGTGGTTGTAAAGGTTCTAGTATGACAAAAAAACCCATACATTGCAACACGAAGCCTATAGTTGATATATTTAGTTGTACCTTGGTGGGTGCAACCCCAGACAACTGAGTCATTAGTAAAGTAATTCAACCATGTAGAATGAATTATTAGATGTTGTTTATGTTATTCTCTAATTTACTTATGATTTTTAATTATTTACTTATGATACTATTTCATAACATATGCAGGAATTTTACATGTTCATATTCTTGGTTATGATCTGACTAATCATGCATAGAGATTAGTAGTTGAAGAGAAGATGAGATACGTCATATGCATGTGTCATTTATAAAATAAGACAATTATATTCAATTTAGTAATTTTTAATTCATTATCAATATATATTATTCATTGTTAACATATATATATACATTTATATACATACATATTTATATATATACATACATATTTATATATATACATACATATATATACATACACTCATCCGAGGGCAAAAAAAATCGACACGTGAAACTAATTTGAAATGAATATTTTTTTGTCTTCATAACATGACATATCAGTGTCCAAATGGGCTCAAATTTTGCGTATGAGCTATACACGAGATTTTTAAGAAGATCAATGGATTATATTTTTGAAAAAAAATATTGCATCATGAAAAACTACTTGAGTGTATTATGCTCCGAATACACTCAAGTGTATTCTAGCCTGACTCTATATATAGAGTCGGGCTAGAATACACTCAAGTGTACAGATCATACACTACACTCAAGTAGTGTTTGCATATCAAGATTATATTTTTGCAAAATGTAAACCAATGATCTTCACCGTCATACTATGACTAGGCTACATACAAATTTTGAGCCCATTTGGATGAGTATAAGTCACTCATCCGAGGGCAACAAAATCGACGTGTGAAACTAATTTGAAATGAATAATTTTTGTTGTCTTCATAACATGACATATCAGTGTCCAAATGGGCTCAAATTTTGCGTATGAGATATTCACAAGATGTTTAAGAAGATCAATGGATTAGATTTTTGAATAAAATATTGCATCATGAAAAACTACTTGAGTGTATTATGCTCCGAATACACTCGAGTGTATTCTAGCCTGACTCTATATATAAAGTCACGCTAGAATACACTCGAGTGTATAGATCGCACACTACACTCAAGTAGTGTTTGCATATCAAGATTATTTTTTTGTAAAATGTAAACCACTTATCTTCACCGTCATACTATAACTAGGCTACACACAAATTTTGAGCCCATTTGGATGAGTATAAGTCACTCATCTGAGGGCAACAAAATCGATGCACGAAACTAATTTGAAATGAATAATTTTTGTTGTCTTCATAACATGACATATCAGTGTCCAAATGGGCTCAAATTTTGCGTATGAGCTATTCACAAGATGTTTAAGAAGATCAATAGATTAGATTTTTGAAAAAAATATTGCATCATGAAAAACTACTTGAGTATATTCTGCTTCGAATACACTCGTGTGTATTCTAGCCTGACTCTATATATAGAGTCGGGCTAGAATACACTCGAGTGTACAGATCGCACACTACACTCAAGTAGTGTTTGCATATCAAGATTATTTTTTTTGCAAAATGTAAACCACTGATCTTCACTGTCATACTATAACTAGGCTACATACAAATTTTGAGCCCATTTAGATGAGTATAAGTCACTCATCCGAGGGCAACAGAATTGACACGCGAAACTAATTTGAAATGAATAATTTTTGTTGTCTTCATAACATGACATATCAGTGTCCAAATGGGCTCAAATTTTGCGCATGAGCTATTCACAAGATGTTTAAGAAGATCAATGGATTAGATTTTTGAAAAAAATATTGCATCATGAAAACCTACTTGAGTGTATTCTGCTCTGAATACACTCGAGTGTATTCTAGCCTGACTCTCTCTCTCTCTCTCTCTCTCTCTCTATATATATATATATATATATATATATATATATATAGATACACACACACATAGATAGGTAGATACACACACATATATATATATATGTTTGTGTGTGTGTATGTATAATGGCTAAAGGAATTGTGGACATGAGGTCATGTATTTAATATGTGCCCATCTTCATTTATGATTGTTGCATAATTCTACAAAACAATATAACCTTAAGGATGTGATGCATACCCCTTAAATAACATGTGTATCAAATGTCATTTCAATTCAGAACTCCTAGAAGATCTAATTAGAGAAGATGTATATTTTCAAATCAACAATAAGTTGTAGAAATTGCAGAAACCTGTTGGATGGTATGTTGTTATATCTCATGATACATGTCAGATGTGATTGTGATTTTTTAAACACATCTGATCTAAAAATGTTGGTTCAATCCATATACTTATATATATTTAACAGATTCCACATATCTCATTTTAATGGGAGGTACACATAACTTACAAGTACCAACATGTACACACTTCCTCACGCTTATATGTATGTGTGTGTGTATATATATATGGAGTGGGATTATATGTATCGATCAAATGCTTCAAATTTCATGTGTCATTATAAATGGTATAGGTATTAACACAATAGAATAGAAACAAAGTCTAGAATTAAGTAAATAAATTTAGAAATACATTATAATTGTCCATGTTCTCTTGCTCTCCTAGGGTGAGTGTAATAAGATGTTGTGCTTCATTCATTTACTTGTCATTTGATGTAATCTAAACTTGAATTTGAATTTATATTTTTTTATTTGTATGTGTAGTTGTCATCCAACAATAACATGATGATTAATGCTACAAAATGAAATTACTTGGATATGCTAGTTTTCTTAATGCAATTAAAGAAATATTTTTCTTTGACTTCCATCCACAATTTAAAGTATCTTTTATAGGTTATGTCATTTCATAGTTTCATTTTGGATTTCGTCTAAAAACAAGACTGAATATAGGAATTAGTCTATAATTAGAATGGTGCTCCATACTTTTGGCTCAACGACATATCATACAACTATTTTGATGAGTGAAATAATTTTTATTTTAATGTTTTTATTTAATAATGTAAAAAGTGTATCTTGACCTTTTTTTTATAATTTTATGAAAGTGAAATTTTGTTGATATTTAGACCCATATTTATCTTACTTATGACCCTAAGGACCTACAAATCATACTAGAAATTTTCCCAAAGCAAAATTATATTTCTTGATGAATGAGACAGTAGGACATACTCTTAGTTAACTCTAAGTTTGACCAAGATGAATGTCAACCAAAGTCTTAGTCTACTATATAATGGGTTAGAGAGTTGTTAAGACACAAGGATTTTCTCTCAATTGAAATATTAGTTTGAATGAACACCATACCTATTGAACTCTATATTTGACCTTAGATGAATGGTCAAATAATATTTAAAATCATATTCTTAACCATTGTTCACATTTCAATTCACATTTTAGACATTATATCAAAGTCAAATTATGAACAAACTATATCTCATTCAAAACACAAGTTTGACCTAGATTGTTGAGTGCACAATTTATAGATTTTGTCTTTGGCTCATCCCAACAACTCTATGGATGGATGCTAAAAAAGGGTCCCCTATTAAATTTTAGACAACTCCTATAAAGAGGAACTATCTAGGGGAACTATAAATAGACTTGAAGTATATCATTACATTGTGATGACTTCAATATGTGAAATCATTGTTGAGAGGCCTTTATTTCTCAAAGTGTCTAGCTTATCCTATACATTCTATAACCTATCATAATATAGAAGCTCTGCAAAAAAATTAGTCCTTGAATTTGTATTCCATTTTCCATCCCTTTCATATTTTTTGGGAGTGCATCTAGAGGTGCTTCAGGATGAAACTATCTAGTGTGCATCATAGGAAGGGTTCATCAATTAGTGATCTTCTAAGGCCATTCAAAGAAAATAGGTAGTTCCTTCATATCAACCATGGGAAAATGAGGAAGTGGGTTCTCTCCCATATACATGAGTAAAGGAGAAGGTGGTGTCTTTCCACACACATGAAATGCAAAGGAAGTGATGGTGGTCTCCTGAGTTTACATACAAACATATATGTTTAGGTGATATCCCACAATCAATGTAAAAGGTTTCTTGTTCAAGGTCATGCCTTTTTGTTGCTTATAATCCCTACATTTTAATAAAGTAATTTACCCAAGAACATTTGACACAATGAAAACTAGAGGTTGGTGTCGAGTATTTTAGGCCAATACCATCTTATATAATATGTTATTGGTCATTATTATCTTTCTTCCTCCTTAGCTGTAATTGCTCAAGAAAGTTGACTTTTAAACTCTGTTATATATAAAACAATATAATGTCCATAATGTTGGATCTATAGGCTCCAGGGGTGGTGAATAGATCTAAAAGCACTTGCACAAAATTTAGTAGACCTTTGATATATAGAAGTTTGAGTGCAACAAAATATACAAAGTATGGATGAAAGAGATTGAACAAGAACCAAAGAACACAATTAATTATACTAGTTCCAACCTCTAAATCTTGAGATGTACTCTACTACCTAGAGAGGTCAACCTCTAGGATTTTGAACACTTGAGTCCCACATTATATTTCTTATAAGAGTTACAACACGAAGACCTTCTCTTTTCTAAAGTGAAAGAGTAACTAGCTTTCCTTTAAGGCAAAGGGAGTCAATAACATTATGAAGGAGTTATCTATCTATTGACCAAGGGTCTTCGGCCTTCACCTAGGACTTACCCATCCTTGAACTTGGATCTTCATCCTTGAACCTTTGCCTCCTTCACCAAGGAAGAAATCTCCAGTCACATGCTTTGAGAGAGGAGATTGGAGGAAGGATATTAGAGATCTTTACAAGGATAATATTAATGATATCTCTCTCATATAAAATCTAAATCACTCACTTGAAAGTATATAAGTAATCAAGCTTGTGTGAGATTAGGAGCTTGTGTATGCACAATCGCTCAACTATAGTGTTGTAACATATAAGGCAAACTTGGAATGAAGTTGAAGGGTCCTTATTTATAGTTGAGGTTGCCTACTAGCCCATAGGGACACATAGATTGAATTATAGCCAATTAGGGATTTCTAAAAGATATATTTTTGAAGTTTTCACCCCTTTAAACATAAAAATGCACTTTCTATCATTTTATAATACATTGCTATAGGCCAAGATACCTTTTGAGAAACTTGATCGACACTACTGATTGTTTGGACAAATACACTTTTCATCCGAGTTGCTTATTGATAAGAAATGCAGCCAACAAAGGTACCTATTAATCCATTGAAGGAATGTCAGCCATATTACCCCAGTGCAAACACAATCCATAGATGGTTCTGTAAATCTAATTCAAAATGGTTGTCGGTCATGTTACCATAAGGAAAATGATGCAAGTTTTAGTGCACAAAAAAATTCCTTAAGGTAAATTACCTTAGGTTTGAATCCTTTTTCACAATACAAAATCACCCACTCGCTAGCGAATGAGTTTAATCATGGTATAGCAAAATGGTCAAACCTAAGAGATAACTTACTTAAGAAATCACCTAGAAACCAGTAATCAAGAACAATATTTAAAACCAATTTTTGAGGGTGATTATTGACTAAGGTTGGATAAAAAAATTGTAGTTGCAAGGAAAAGATTGAAAATAATGTTTAAAGGACAATAGGACATTCATATTTCACTTCCATCACCTATGTACTCATCCTAACTGTTATAACTCGGTAATCACATCTCATTAGATTAGGACCAAGTCAACTTGTTCCCTTTCTGGACACAAGTTGCACAAGGATTGAGTTACCCATGGGCTCGAGGTTTCATTACCCATGGATCCCAACCTAATTGACCTATTACCTTGTGTGGCTTCATCTAAAATCCTACACATTCATTCAAGGATATAATCCTAAGTTTTGTGGTCTCTACACTTAGGATTATTTCAATCATGCTAATCAAACGATTAGTTCAATAAACAAATGAAGAAAAATATAATTACTTGAATATACTGAGTTTGATAAAAATTAAGACAAAGTATCGACAATGTGGCTACTCCCCATTGTAGGGAAATATGAGCACATAGTGGGTACAAAAAATAAAAAATTTATCTACCTGTATTCCCCAGAACAGCAAGATCGCATCAACTTCTATGAAATAGGAATATAGTTTAATGAGTTTATACCTGGTCCTAGAGAAAGTCTAATGGCTACAACTCGTTGGAGTGAAACTATCTTCTAATTGGTCTTGGACGGTGTCTATGCAGCTCATGATCTTCACCATGGACAACAAACTCAAACAACATCTACAGTGACTCCTATAGTCTTGCCACAAACTACAAACAGACGTTGCCCTCCTAGTGACGGGAAAAGGCCTCCTCGGCTCTAGAGAAGTCCACACGAACCAACTAGAACTCCTGCAAGTTGGTGACTAGTACACCAAAAAGAGCGAAAACTCCTTCTTGTCAGTTCTACAAGAATAGTCTCTCATAATTGTTTCTCGCTTGCTATCCCTCCCTTTAGTGGGTAGGACTTGCTCAGGCTCTCTATTGGTTACCACAACCAGAGAGGACAACAATTATCAGAGGAAATTGAGTTATGTTTTGGGTAGCCTCTGGTACCCATCTATTTATATGAGGGGTTAGGTTCTGGGTTCTCAATCTATGTGGGAGTGGAAGGGACCGGAAGATCATGAATTTTTGCAACTTGCAAATCATGAACCAGTCAGTTGACAATTGAACCAATCAGTTCACATGCG
The DNA here is from genome assembly GCA_963693085.1 of Alisma plantago-aquatica. Lineage (NCBI taxonomy): Eukaryota > Viridiplantae > Streptophyta > Magnoliopsida > Alismatales > Alismataceae > Alisma > Alisma plantago-aquatica. The sequence continues at coordinate 592,152,080 of OY856412.1, read as the reverse complement.
AGCTGATTGGTTCACAGCCCGAAGTGGTCATTTTGCCATGTTTCCCAATCACAGATGAATTAGAAATTTCATTTCCAATTAATGCACAACATTATCTTTTTTCCAATCGAAACGAACAAGTGAAACAATAAACTATTCTCACGAATTTGAAAAAGCAACCAGAACCTTCAGTGGGCATGATCGAGCCGATTGATTCATTAGGTGAACCAGTCGTCTTACCAACCTGAGTTGATTGGTTCACCAAGTGAGCCGATCAGTTGGTGCCCCGATTCATGCAGAACTCAGCCAATTCAATTCTAATCAACCCAACACTTCAAATGGCTGACTCAACACTTCAGTTGATCGGTCGATAGTCCAGTCAGCTGATTTATTACTTGAATTGAATACCTAAATACTTTAGCAATCAATCCAATCATCATTCATGATTAAACTCCTCTTTGAGATGAGTTCCTATGAGTGTGACCCTATAGGTCCTATATCACGTTGGCCGTGAATGTCCATAACCAACCTATGACATCACAAGAAAAGAGTGGTGTCTAGTCGCACATCAGTGCTACCCAAATGAATGGAAAGTTTGAGAATAATTTCAACCTAAAATCTATGTAGGATGTTACAGTTATTGTATAATTCTTTTGTCTCTAATATCTGGAATGAACTCAAGGTGTGGAACTGTCATCCTCTCAATGTTCAGTCCATGTACCTTAACCAAGAGTAGACCATATGAGATATATGTGACCTTAATATCATATATTGATTCACATCTGCGTGCACATGTGTTTCTTAGTATTGCTTATTAAGTGGCCAGGATATCAAACTCCAGAAGGAGGGATAAACCCCATCTACATCACTCACAATCACTCCCCATGTGTCACAACTACCCAATCATCACCGTTATGGCAATCCTTATTCAGGATTATGTTTGATGATGATGTCAAAGTATAGCGAACGATATGTGATGAGTGTAGTGACTTTAGGTCTAAGAATCACTATCACCACCTTCACTGTGAGAGATGACTATGACCACTAATGATGGCTTCTATGTGTCACTCTAAAGGTGGGTTTGTCTGATACATTGTTCGCTAACAAGTATCCATGTTCTTTGTTTCATATACCATATCATGACTAATGAGATTTTGTCATCAACCAACTCACACTCTAGTCTTGTGTGTTACTGCCATCTATCTTCCTTCCATAGTAACAACTGACTAGGGACATAATAAGAATGTACATACTCTTGGCATCCACATGATCTCATTATTCAAGTCATGTACTTAAAGACATACATCATTGAGTATTGTCATTCTCCAGACATTTATAATGTTTCCCCATTATCTCATAACATAGTGAAACAAAATGAATTAGAAGCTTGCCTTTATGATTATTAAGCAAATCCTTTATGTTCTATTCCATGTCAATCATCATATAATTGGCTCTCTGGGCATACCATACCAGCAGACTCCCCACTTGCACTTAGATCCAATCGCTAACGAATCTCATTCTCAGTGATCTAAACATGTCCATCATGTTTCTGCTGCGCAAGTGCTAATCCAAGGAGTTAGCAACATTTTTCTTTAGTCAGTATGTTACATGTTTCTCATCTCTTCACTGTGAGATGAAATTGCCATAATATGGTATCTGATATTCCTTGATTAATCAATAGATCCACTATTGTCAGAGTATCTATACTGAGTCATTAATGGATGGTACATCCTTAAGTTCATCATATGAACTTCTAGATCCATATAACATCCTCTCATGTGTTCATAACATCATAATACTCAACTTCTATTTGTATAATAGAATTAATATCTAGTAGTTCGTAACCCTTCCAATTTGCAACTCTTTTCTCAAAATATTTTATTGCAAACAATTTTATCATTTCAGAAGCTTGCATTGGTGTAACCCTTTACATGCAACTTTTCCTAGTTTCTATTAAGTAGCACTTATCCTTTAGTGATTCACAAGTACTAATGGATGTATTTAAATGGAATTCCAATAACCCTTATTGGAAATTAATATCATCTTGTAATGTCAATACATACAAGATTAAATGGGACAAGTACATAAATAACATTCATGATGGAGCCATTGCTACAACATATGGCATCTCACTCATGATATTTCCATTCTTCTTTAGAATTGGAATATAGGGTTCATGGGAGACTAATCCGAATTTTCTCTCAATGAATTCCTCCTACTGAACTCTTTCAACATATTGCTATCAAATGTGTTCACATTTAGGTCATGAAACTTTCCAAACCTATCTCATAGATCTTGGTTCCAATCACATAGGATGTTACACCTAATCCTTCATTTTTGAAGGCATTTTCCATGCTAGTTCTCAATATTCATAATATTGAGATGTTATTACCCATCACATGCGGAATATTTATGTATGCTCCTGTGAAATTTTTGTAATCACATATTTTAGCTTTTATCTTGATTCAAGTCAAACACTTTGACTGTCTTGTCAAGTCAAAAGATCCCATCTCTGAGATGCTTGTTTCAACTTTGTATCTTATAGACCTCATTTGCATTAATGAAGTTATAAAACCTTTAGACTATGTCAGGTACACATCCTCTCACATATTCCTTTAAGGAATTAGGTTTTAATCTTCATATACCAAATCTCATAGTATATTCTAGCTGCATGAATAAGCATGACTATTGGAAAAGGAGTTCTTTCATGTTCAAGAACTAATTTAAATACCTTTCCAACCAATCTATCCTCTTATGTTATCCAAGTGGGTCTTTGCAACAAAACCCTTTGGCACCCTTTGGGTCATACCCCTTTAGGTAGTATTAGCAAGGTCATACCTTGTTAGTATACATGGACTCCATAATGGTATTAAGATATTTCTCAAATTATGGATTCTCAATAGCTTCTAGTAGATTTGTTGGCTCATCATCTTATGACCAACCCATTTGAGTTGTTGGATTCACAATCTTTCAATCTCAGATGTGTTCTACTAGAATTATGAAGTTTCGTGTTATATGACAAACTTGAGATTCCACAACAACTTGTGATTCTCTTTAGTTCTCATTATACCTCTTTGTTGACCTCGAACATTTTGAGTTCTACTTTTACTCCCACTGATTCTTTTGTAACTCAGTTATCCTAGCAGCAAACACTTTGTTGTCAGATTATGATTGAAGGTAGCATTCAACAATCATGGTTTATGGATAAATTTTTTCAAGAAACTACTTTCTTTATGTAGGGTATCAATCCTTAAGACATATTGGGGCATTCCCACATAATATCATATATGATGTCTTTTAAACCATTTTCATTGTATATTGTTTTAATGTGAAGTATACATCTATGAGGAAATTGAAAGATTAGATTATTATGACAATCATATCATGAACCATCATGTAAATCCTTCATCCTTATAGATCATCATGTTTAGATGTATTTGACTTTGCGATACACTATCACTATCTATCCATAAGGTTCTCAAACTATTGATGTAAATATTTCAAAATTTGATCATATCAAAATTTCTTAATACCTTTATCAAAGTTATACTTCATTTGTAATCTTCTTGAACACTTTAAGAGATTTATATTCGTATTTCATCAAATACAAACCCACATATCAACTGAGATTATCAGTTAATATAATGAAGTATTATCAACCACCTTTAGCATTTATTCCATAAGATCTATATACATCAGTATGTATAAGCTCTAATAGAATGCTAATTCTCCCACTACCTCTATTGAAGGGTGTTGTGTCATATTTCTCATAATTAATATTTGCATGTCTCTTATTGGTTCAATAACCAAAAGATTCTAGATAACCATTGATATGGATTCTAGTAATGCACTTCTTACATATGTGCCTTAGATGACTATACTAAAGATTGTTTGAGTTATCTATTATAATCCTTTGGTATTTACTTTGTAAACATTCATCTTAAGATTCCTTCATATAAAGATCATTATATGGTTGGGCATTGCCATACAAGATGACCTCTTTGAAACAAAAACATTAACAACTCACTTTATTAAATTACCATCCTTGTCATACAAGATGCATTAAGTAAATGTTTCTATTTATTTGGCATAATGAAATAGTAGTTCATCTAACTCTACTACATTCCCATTGGGCTAAGATAAATTTAAATGTATACTAAATCTGCAACAAAATTTTCTTCACCTTGTCCATCTTTGTCCTTTCATGAAGGCTTTACTTCTTATCAGATCTTGCACATCAAGTATGTCAGATCTTTATTAGGTATCACATACCAAGATGAAAAAGTAATCAAATTTATTTATTACATTTATACATGAAATGGAGGCCTCTACTCCTTCTTTCTTCTTCTTCAATTCCTCTATCCAGAGTGGGCAATTTCTTTTCCAATGTCTAGACTGGTGACAATCACCTCTTTTCTTAACTCCCCCTTTTGCCTTGAGATCTAAAGACTTGGGATTTTGGCCAGCTTTAGAACTTTTCTTAGATTTGCATTTGCCTTTAGACTTCCCATTTGTATTTTTGATCATCATCATATACTTGGGTTTGTATTTCTTCATTTGTGCCTCTGTTGTACTCAACATGCGCAATAACTTTGTCAACGGCTTGTCAAAGTCATTCATGTTGTAGTTCATAACAAACTGACTGTATGATTCTGAGGCATGGACTTTAGAATCACGTCAGTGGCCAAATCTTGACCCAAGGGGAATGGCCGTCTAGCCAGGTTCTCCACATACCCAATGAGCTTGAGTACATGAGGACCTACTGGATCTCCTTCATCCATGTTGCACTTGAACAACGCCTTGGAGACATCATATCTCTCTTGTCTTGCCTGATCTTTGAATATATTCTTGAGATGTGTAACCATCTCAATCACATCCATGTTCTCATTCTGCCTCTACAACTCATAGTTTATGGATCATAGTATCAAACATTTGACATCCACAAAATCTTCAGTATGCTTCTTGTAAGCATCCATGTCAGCCCTTGGTGCATTGGGAAGGGGTTCTTCTGGCTCTAGTGTCTCTGGACATAGAGATTGTGCCCGTGTGAGAACTATTTTCAGTGTCCTGAACCAGTCGTGGAAGTTGTTCCCATTTAACTTGTCCTTCTAAAGGACTGATTACAGAGAAAATTGATTGATGTTTGTAGCCATTTGATTCTACAAAAGGAATTTGCAATTTTGTCAAAACTCAATTTTGATTTGATTTTATGTGATTAAAATTTTGATGATGTTGATTAGGTCTTTAATTAACTATCACTCTCATTATTTTTTTTATCAAATTTACAACCCTCAATTATCGATTTGTAAAATTGCATAGAATAATTTTCTAATGAACCAAGATCCAAAATAATTCAACTATCACCCAACCAATATGCCAACATCCATAGTTAATCACTAAGGTAGACAATGTTTGGCAATTTCATCATATGCAATTTTTAGATAGATAATATACACAACTCTTTGCCATGATTATCTGCATGCATAATCTCAATAAGATCACACAGTTAAGCCCAACCAAAAAGCTGACACCATAATAATACACCCCGCTTGGTGGGCCACACGATTACCATCACACTGCTATGAGAGAGACGATGCACAATCCTTGGGATTCCCACACTTAGTCGATCAAGATTTTCATGGGTGCCACTAATCAAAAGCATCTTAGAATTAATATGTTTGATTAAGGGATTTTATATATATCACACACACACATATATATACTAGTAAATGCACGTGCTTTGCACATATTATGGTTGAAAATAGAAATAATTTGAATCATTTCCCTATTAGTCAAAATGTTTTTTTCTTGTTGGGTGCATATCCAGAAAATCTCAAAGATAGTAATAAATAAATACTTCATGTCCCAACTAATAAATTTTAGAAATAAAACCCTTATCTTTGAATAAAAACAAACTCACAATAGGAGATATATATTTTTATACTAAAATGTCTCCATTATGCTTTGCCATTGTTTCACAGAGTATTGGGATTTGTTTTGAAAAATGAGACATCACATCTTCATTTTAATCAATTGTAATCATAGTATGCATATTTTATAGCACCTATATCCATACAAACATATGCATAAGAGGCGTTTAGTGTGTAGATTGTCTGATCAAGATTAGTTGAATAAAAAATATTATACAATGTAGAACTACCAAGTTGTTGCTTATTGTCGAGAATGACTTATTCTAGATTGAATTGTACAATCTTTATAGTGATGCAGTTTTTGATTTCAACTGTTGTGATGAGAATAATCCTGATTCTAGGATAGTATTCTACATTTCTCTCATGAGTAATTACCTTATTAATTAAGAGTGTGCTTCAATAAGTTCCATTTCAATATAGATATTAGATGACATAAATAAGAGAAATTTTCTCATCTGTTGACTAATTTTATGGCACAAGCAAACATAGAATACCTTATTTTCAAAATGTTAATCATTCTTGATTAAAGTGCCCCTATGAGTAGTTGTACTTGGTGGTTAGGGTTTAGGTTGGATTAGATCATTGATAAGACATGTGATATCATGAAAATGGAGTCTGGAGGCGGTACGAGACACTACAACAATGCACAATAATTAAATTCAGCCTAGAAATCAACTATGAATACAACACTATAAATGATTTAAGAAGAAGTTGTGTGTCAATATAGATAATGGTATAGAATACATCTGTAAATATTGAAAAAAAGTCTAAAAAATATAAAGTCATATGCATTTCTTTTCTTCTCCTATAGTTCTACTTAGAAATTGTTCCCACTATATGCATGCACCCTTTCTAATGTGAGCTTGTGGTTGTCACACTCACAGTAAGAATTGAACCTGGTTTCAAATTACTCACAATTATTTTACATGTCAAGAATGTTTTTATGGTATCTATGAACTAATCATGGTGGATAGTAACTGGTTGCACACGCAATGGTTTAAAATACAATAAAATTTACATGCAAACGAGATTCTTTAGGAAAGGAATTCCATTTGGACCTTTGGTTACTATGGATGAAAAATCAAAAGAATAAGGAGGATAAGATAGAAAGGTAGTTTGTATTCTATCGTACAACACTGGCAAGTAGAGTAGGAGATATACAAATGCAATTTTAGTTGTTGATCGGAAAATAATGAACTCTAGAACTATCCCCAAAAAATATACTTTTGCTTATACTAACCAATTTTGTGGATTGTATATGTGCATATGAGGGGCATATTTGGTTTCTTGCATATGAATTATGTATATTTATATTTAGGTAACGTTTATCTATGCAAACCCGCATCTCTCTGTCTGTAAATTTCTGTGGGACTCACTCCGGGACATTAGTGCAAACATTCTCATGCTGTGGATCGCCATGGGGGACTTTAACACAACTATTACGCCTGAGGAGAAGATGGGAAGCAGGCATTATAACTTTAACGAAGCTAATCTCTTCAACGACACACTTCTGGAAACAGGTCTCTCAGATTTGGGCTATAATGGTACAAGATACACATATGTTCACGGGCAACTTAGGGAGCGTTTGGATCGCGTTGTAGCCAATGCAGATTTTATCCAGCAATTTCCACAGTATGTGGTTGAACATCTTCCCAGAGCGAGTTCTGACCATTGCCCCCTTCTGCTCAGAGCAACAAATAGAGCAGCCGCCCCACCCAGATTTACGATAAAAGAATCGTGGTCAACGGACCCTGAATTCCAAAAGATTGTCAGGGATAGCTGGAACCCGAGTTTGAAGTTTCATGAAGCTTTGGGTCAAGCAAAGCAACATCTCCTGAATTGGGCGTCGGAAAAAAGGCGCCATTTGACAAGGGAAAAGAAACAGATCACTAGAAACCTCGACATTTTCCAGGTTAGTTTGGCTGACACCTATGATGAGCATACTGTCAACCTTATTGTGGACATGGAAACTAAATACATTGCTCTACTGAAAAAGGAGGAAGATGATTTGAAGCAAAAGAGTCACATTAACTGGGTCATCAATGGCGACAACAACTCCAAGTTTTATAATGCCTACGTCAAACAACGGCGGAGATTCAACACTGTCTCCATGCTCAAAGATGACTCTGGTGTCTGGGTAACAGACGAAGACACTATTAGAAACATGATCGGCAATCACTTCAGAAAACTCTTCACAGAACCAGTGCACATAATTCCGGAGGCCATCAGCAACTATTGTGGCTCGTTCAAACCTCTTTCCAGCAAAGAGAAACAAATTATTCAGCACCCCCTTCACTCCAAGAGGTTCATAATATACTATCCAAAACCAATCCCCATAAGGCTCCCGGTCCGGATGGAGTTGACAATTCATTTCTATTGAAGAATTGGCACACTATAAAGCACTCCCTTCTTGCATTCATTAGCAAAGCTTTATCAGGAGAGGAGCTCGAGCAGTCACTATGTGATTCTAGCTTTGTCCTTATCCCCAAAGTGACAAAACCTGAGAAATGTGAACAATTCATGCCCATCTCACTCAACAACAATGTCCTCAAGCTCGCATCCAAGGTAGTAGTTGAACGCTTGAAACGCTTCCTTTCCGGGTGGATATCTCCTACCCAAAGTGCATTTGTACCTGGTAGGCGCATTGCAGACAACATAACAGTTGCACAAGAAATTTTACACTTAATGAGAAGGAAGAAAACCCCTCAAATGATGGCTATCAAGGTAGACCTCTCAAAGGCCTATGATAAAACGACCTGGCCATTTATAGCTGACACTCTGCTGAAGACAGGCATACCGGAACCTACCCGAAAGTACATTCTGAATTCTATCTCAAGTGGGAAGGCATCCATCATATGGAATGGAAAACAAGCAGATTCTTTCAAACCAACAAGGGGTCTTCGCCAAGGAGACCCACTGTCTCCATATCTCTTTGTCTTGTGCCTTGAACGTGCCTGTCAATACATTGATAACTTGGTGCGGGAAAAGAAGTGGACACCAGTCCAATTGTATAACAAGGGACCCAAGATATCACATCTTTGCTTTGTCGATGACCTTCTTCTTTTTACAAAGGCAGACGTTGCTGAAATTAAAATAGTGATGGATTGCTTTAACAAATTCGGTGCTGTCTCTGGCCAGGTGATCTCGGTTAACAAATCATGTATCCATTTTTCCAAGAGCGTCCCATCAAGACTAAGAAAGCGCATATGCAGAGTGAGTGGTTTTACCCATTCTGAGAACATGGGAAAATACTTAGGGGTACCACTTATTCATGGTAGGGTGAAGAAGGACACATATGGTAATATCCTTGAGAAGGTCACAAACAATATCAACTCATGGTCAGCTAGAACCTTGAGTTTGGCAGGAAGGGTGTGCTTAGCCAAAGCGACTCTCACGGTGATCCCTACCTACACAATGCAGACAGCAGTGCTACCAACAAAGATATGTGAGCGTATAGACAGCAGCATCAGATCCTTCGTGTGGGGCGGAAGCCAGAAGAAACATGCCTTATCGCTGGTGGCCTGGAATAAGATTACTTGTGACAAGAAGCATGGTGGTCTGGGTTTGATGTCGATGAGAGACCTGAACCAAGCCTTGATATACAAACATGCCTGGGATTTGAGTTCACACAGGAATTCCCTTTGGTGTGAGGGTTTACTGAAGAAGTACATGCAGTTCAATGGGGGTTGCATACCCAATGTTTCTAGACTGGGTCGTGCTGTGCTATAGGGTAAATCCTTCATTCTCGAAAATTTAGTTATGATCCCTGTGAACGGAAGAGATACAAGTGTGTGGTTTGACAGATGGTGGGGCAGTAAAGCACTTTTGAAGGACTTCGCCACAAAACCTATACCGGAGGAGTTACTAGATCTGAAAGTTTCCTACCTTGTAAACTTGGAAGGTAAATGGGATGAGGAGTTCTTGAAGGAGTGGCTTCCATACGACATAGTGAAGAAGGTGCTACTTACAGCCACCCCGCTGAATACCAATGCTCAAGACACCCGGGCCTGGTGTCACACTGACGCAGGCTTATTTACTACCAGAAGTGCCTATGAGATCATCAGGTCGGCAAAGGATGTAAGAACTGATGGAAAATGGGATTTAGTGTGGACAATGAAAGCTAGTATGAAAATAAAGTTCTTCTTCTGGCTCATAGGACACAATGCCTTATTAACGAACAATGCCCTATTAACGAACAACAGAAGAGTTGCTCACAACTTGACTATGAGCAGCCACTGCCCGATATGTGGTCTACAGGAGGAAACTATTCTCCATGCCTTGAGGGACTGTGAGCAGGCTGTGCAGGTTTGGAAGGGGATCATAAGTCAGAGGTATTGGGATCAATTTTTCAGAGAGAAAATTACTTGGAACTGGCTACAAAATAATTTGAATACCCCTGCACCTCATTGCATTCGTTTGCCACCGGCTGCTGGCAACTCTAGAAACACCGAAACCTGCAGGTTTTTGAAAAAAAGAAGCTAAGTGTGACCCACCTGAAAAACCTCATTGTCAAAGAAGTACTTATCAACACAAAGGCATGGATTTCTAATCATCTACAAAAACTGAATGAGAGTAATCACATTGGCTGGACTAGACCGAAGCAAGGCGCGTTGAAGATCAATACTGACGCCGCCTTCAATACGACAACCCGAAGAGCTGCTATTGCTGTAGTGTGCCGGGATGATAGAGGTCAATGGCATGGTGGTTGGGGCAGGACCATTCAAGCTGATAGTGCTCTTGAAGCTGAAACTCGAGCGGTTGAGCTTGCTGTCGAGATCGGACAAGACCTAGACTGTGATAATATTTGCATTGAAACAGATTGCATGAATGCTAAGATGGCTATTGATGACGAAGGCCCAAGTTTCCCAAAGTTATCCAGATGGACTATTGCAGTGCGAAGTGGGATGAAACTAGGTTGGTACTGTGCACACACTAAACGTGAGGGGAATAGGGTTGCAGACCAACTAGCTAAATTCCATATCAAAAACAACCGTGGCTCTTATTACTATAGGAGTCCACCTAATCACATTGTTGACCTAGTCAACATGGATATCTGTAATGGTAGTAGTACTACCAAGTTTAATTCTGTTTTGAGTAGTTTAAATTGTAATAGTTTGCTTCAGCTTGCAAGAGAGGGGCGAGATGAATAAAAAGGCCCTCTGACTTCTCCAAAAAAATATATTTAGGTTTACACTAAATAGTATAGTAATAATTATTTAATAAACGTACATCTATGCTCGACTTATCGTTGTAAACCAACACCATTGAGAACAAGTGGGTTGTGTTGGGTTGCCAATACATTTTTGTTAAAAAAATAAATTTCTTCCTGTGTGTATGTTGCATTTAAAACTTCATTTATGATAACCAATAATAGTGATAACACTAATATGTTTGTTGTTTCAAAAATTTCTAATTTTTTGTTTACCAATTATTTTGAATTTAATCTATAATGCTCGACAAGGAAAATGTATTCTATAAAATTATGCACAAGAAAAATTAACATGTTCATGTTCTCACGTGTTTTGAACAATGAATTTAAGCCATAAGTTTTTGAGAGTACATATTTGACGAAGTTGAAGTTATGCATGATGTATAATAAAAATGCCTAAAAAATTAACATTTGCTATAATTTTAGTAAAAATAATGATGATAATAGAGAAAAATTTCTTACTTTAATAAAATACATATGCTTGGATTTAATACGTAGCAAAGAAATGAAATGAGCTTCCAATAAAATATTAATAAATCCACATGAACAACGTAGTAAAATTAAATTAAAAGTGCATAGAGAACCTGTGAATGCATTTGTAGGAGATTGTACACATGCTGCTACAAGAAAAGGCATCAATCCACATAGACAAGATAGTCATCGAGATTGTGTCAGGTTGTTTCAAATATGTTTAGGCGCTTGTATTTTAGAATCTGGAATAGATCCTAGATAGTGGTAGCATTGCAACATAAGATTTCATGATTCTTCTTCGTTAGCTCCTCTACAAGATGATGTCAATCTCTACAAAGCTACGTCAATGCTATGTTATTATCAAATCAACTTTTATCAGAGATGAATAACAATACTTTGAAATAAGTTGACGATGTACATATTCATTGGTATTATTACTGAAAAATAATTCCTACGATCATATTAGAAACTTAACTACTTAATCGACATTGTTTACCATGGAAACTGTTGGGAACATGGTTGTTGATAACACATGAGAAACTTATTATGTATAATAAGCACTTTAATCTCACATTAGTTGTTCATTTCTCAAACATGCTAGTCCAAAAATTTCTAATAATGCAGGAGTCTCATTGTATGAATCACTCAAAAGAACATAGAATATATCCACAATCATATCTGTTAAGAAGAAACATAGTGAAAATGAAGCCAGTGGTCAGGATGATGCATAGAAGGCCTGACACATCTTGGGCTCAGAAGCTATATTACAACTGGTTTTAATGCAATATCCTAGAACTTATGATTAATGTAACCAAACTCTAACAATATATCTAACGATTAATGCATTTTAAGGAGATTGTACACATGTTGCTACAAGAAAAGGCATCAATCCACATATACAAGATAGTCGTCGAGACTGTGTGAGGCTGTTTCAAATATGTTTAGGCACATGTATTTTAGAATCTAGAACAGATCCTAGATAGAGGTAGCATTGCAACTTAAGGTTCCATGATTCTTCTTCATTATCTCCTCTGTAAGATGATGTCAATCTCTGCAAAGTGACGTCAATGCTATGTTATTAGCAAACCAACTTTTATCAAAAAAAAAATTAATTAACCGCGGATAATGTTTTATTCATCCCATGATACGCTATGGGCCAATCGACAAAGAATACAAACATATCCCAAACTTTTATCATAAATGAATAACAATACTTTGAAATAAGTTGACGACGTATAGAGTCATTGGTATTATTACTGAAAAATAATTCCTATTATCATATAAAAAACTTAACTATTTAATCGATATTGTTTACCATGGAAACTGTTGGGAAAATGGCTGTTGATAACACATGAAAAACGTACTATGTATAACACACACTTCAATCTCACTTTAGTTGTCCATTTCTCGAACATACTATGTATAACACACACTTCAATCTCACGCTAGTTGTCCATTTCTCAAACAAGCTGGTCCAAAATTTCTGATAATGCAAGAGTCTCATTGTATGAATCACTCAAAAGAACATAGAATATATTCACAATGATGTTTATTAAGAAGAAACATAGTGAAATTGAAGCCAGTGGTCAGACTGATGCATAGAAGGTCATACACATCTTAGACTCGGAAGCTATGTTGCAACTGGTTTTGATGCACTATCCTAGAACTAATGATTAATGTAAGCAAACTCTGACAATCTACTATTACCATACTAATCACCAACAGTCAAAAAACTCATTTTCGTCCCTCACACACTCCAGTAGTTATCAGACTCTTCAAACAAATAATAAATATCAAAAGAATTTGTTCCGTTGAAGAATAATATTTTGGACATAATAGTCATGAAGAAGCAGCGCCCTCACGCCTTACAAAGCTCTAGGTTTCCACAACTGTCACTTGCATGGAAGAAACATGGTGTATAATAGAAACCTCCCTGATTTATATGGATCGACCGACCAATTTCTTGAACCACCAAAACCAAAGCAAACTAACCCTGAGAGAAATAAATGAATTCCAAAGATTTTTGGCAAATCCAAAGAGGGTCTATTAATAAAAGTGACACTTTAGGTTCTAATGATTACCGCATGCAATTATATCTTGTCATACTTATGCACAAGAGATATTATGCACATGATTTGTTCGGTAATTGTACCAAAGTTGGATCTACGTTTCATTATTCTATCAACTTCCCATATAGGCCAAAAAACGAAAATGGCACATTTGAAGCGGTTGATGCAGGATTAAAAAATGCAGAATAACCTACACGTATGGACTAGGCACGCAAAAATAATATAGAAAAAAAGAAACCACAAGAACACCGAGATTTATGTGGAAAACCCCCACAATGTGTGAGGGAAAAACCATGGGGTCAAAGCCCGACAGAGAAAATCCACTAATCAACAGATTACAATGTTCATCTCAAGTTTAGACCCAAAACTTGAGGAATACATAGTAAAAGGAAGAGATACATATAATACCGAACCAATACGTCACCACACCAAACGACCTCCCGGAAAAACACCTCCTTATAGAGAATACCCAGACAAAACAAGAACATAGGCTGTGACGGAGAACTCGGTGTAGACTGAGGAAGAGAACCAGAGAGGTGCTACCCTCTTTCCTTTCTCTTCTTTCTTCTTTCTTGACTCCTCTTCTCTCTGTCACGAACAACAATCCATAAACAGCAGCGGCAACTAGCATTCTTTTGATTTGTGGCAATCCTTTTCAAGTGCTTGCGTGACCATGGGTATTAATACCATGCGTTAAGGCAACACAATAGCCCTAACAGGCCTCACCCATCATTGGGCTGGAAAAGAGCACAGCCGTAGGCCCAACAATCTCCCCCTCCATCCCAAAGGAGATATTTTTCTCATGACTCATCAGTTGGAGTCCAATCCGGCGAGCTCCTTACAAGTAGCAATCATCTTTGTAGGAACTGCCTTCGTCAACATGTCAGAAAGATTGTCGTTGGTGTGAACTTTCTTCATCTTCAACTGGTCATCACTAATAGCTTCACGCAACCAATGGTAGCTCAGATCAATATGCTTTGTCCTGGAGTGAAAAGAAGAATTCTTACTCAAGTCCATGGCACTATAACTGTCACAGTAGATAACATGCTCATCCTGCGTCAAACCCAGTTCTTGTAAGAAACGTTTGAGCCAAATTATTTCTTTTCCTGCTTCACAAGATGCAATATATTCTACCTCATTAGTTGATAAAGCAACACACTTTTGCAATTTAGACTGCCAACTAATAGCTCCCCTTGCAAAAGTGAATAGAAACCCTAAGGTAGACTTCCTGTGATCAAGATCACCTGCTAAATCTACATCTGTGAAACATGTAAGAATTGGTGGTGCCCCTCCAAAGCATAAGCAAGCACTATATGTTCCTCTCAAATATCTAAGTATCCATTTTACAGCATTCCAATGCTCCTTACCAGGGTCAGATAAAAATCTGCTAGTCACACCAATTGCATGTGCAATATCAGGCCTAGTGCACACCATAGCATACATAAGACTTCCTACTGCAAAAGAGTAGGGTATGTGAGCCATATCTTGCTTTTCCTGCTTAGTAGAAGGAGATTGTTTTCTACTTAGTCTGAAGTGACTGGCTAAGGGAGTCTCAACTGGCTTCGCCCCCTTCATGTTGAACCTATCAAGTACACACTTAACATTTTTCTCCTATGACAACCAAAGTTTCTTTGCTTTCCTGTCATGCCTGATGTCCATGCCAAGAATCTGTCTGGCTGGTCCCAAGTCTTTCATGTCAAAAGACTTAAACAATTCCTTCTTCAGCTTGGCAATCATATGAGCATCCTTGCCAACAACCAACATATCATCAACATAAAGCAAGAGAATAATAAAACTGTCACATGAAAATTTCCTGAAGTAAAGACAATGATCTGCCTCTATCCTGTGGTAACCTTGCTTCAACATGAGAGCATCAAACTTTTTGTACCACTGCCTTGGTGCTTGTTTCAGCCCATAGAGACTTTTCTTTAATCTGCAAACCATGTATTCTTTACCTTTCACTACAAATCATTCAGGTTGCTGCATATAAATCTCTTCCTCTAGCTCACCATGGAGGAAGGCTGTCTTCACATCAAGCAGCTCAATATCAAGGTCCAAGCTAGCTGTTAAGCCCAAAACTATGTGAATGGAAGTCATCTTCACCACTAGAGAGAATATCTCATCAAAGTCAATGCCCTACTTTTTCCCAAAGCCTTTCACCACAAGTCTAGCTTTGTATCTCATAGTATTATCACTCCCATCTTTCTTTAGCTTGAAGACCCACTTGTTCTTTAAAGCTTTTCTACCTTCAGGAAGTTTACATAACTCATAGGTATCATTTTTCTTCAATGAGTTCATCTCATCTTGCATTGCATGCAACCACTTATCTTTGTCTTGATGAGACTTTTCTTCCTCATAGCTTTCTGGCTCCCCCTCTTCTGTGATCAATGACCATTCTGTATCAGAATATTTAGTAGATGCCCTTTTCTCTTTAGTAGACCTCCTCAGCTGTGGACCTACTGGATCTACTGGTTGAGGTTGCTCCCCCTACTCAAGAACCTCCTCATCATTGAAGCTATCTGTACCAGGATCATCCTTTGCCATATCATCATGTGGGATCTCATCATCCTCAACATGGTTTGCATCAACATTCTGCTGGACTAGAGAGGGAACTAACACATCAATCATAGTATCATCTTTTACCTGCTCAGGCTCTATCATCACTATATCAGAAAGCATATGGTCCTCAAAGAAAATCACATCTATGGATCTGATTATCTTCTTATTTTTTGGATCCCAAAGCTTGTAACTGAGCTTCTCATAACCATAGCCAACAAAAATACAAGGAACGGGTTTGTCATCAAACTTCTGCCTCTGCTCCTTCGGAACATGTGCAAATGCCTTGCACCTAAACACTCTAAGGTGAGAATAAGAAGATGGCTTCCCTATCCACACACTCTCTGGAGTGTCAAAATCCAAAGGAACTGATGGTGACATGTTAATCAAGTAGCAAGCAGTGTTTACAACCTCTACCCATAACATCTTAGGTAGCTTTACATTCTTCATCATGCATCTGACTCACTACATAATGGTTCTATTCATTTTTGCAGCCAAACCATTGTGTTGTGGGGTACCAGGAATAGTCTTCTCATGCCGTATGCCAGATCCTTCACAGTAAGACCTGAACTCCTTGGAATTGTACTCACCTCCATTATCAGAACAAAGACACTTAAGCTTTTTACCTATCTCCCTTTCAACCATGGCATGGAACTTCTTAAAAGTATCAAAAACCTGCTCTTTCCTCTACAAACAGTAGACCCACACTTTCCTAGATGCATCATCAATAAAAGTAACAAAGAATCTGCTTCCACCCAAGGAGTTGGCTTCCATAGGACCACAAACATCAGAATAAATCCTATCTAACACATTAGACTTCTTCTCAGACTGATCACTGAACTGAACCCTTTTTTTCTTCCCAAGCAAACAACTTTCACAGGGGTCAAGAATCACATTCTTATCACATGGGATCAAATCCTTCTTTGCAAGCACCTGTAAGCCTTTATCACTCATGTGTCCAAGCCACTTGTGCCATAAATCTGGAGAACCTGAACTATCCACAACATGGACATTGTCAGTGCAAATCTTTATATTCATCCTGTACAAAGTGCAGCAAACTTTGCCTCTAGCCACGACCAACTATCCTTTGGTAACACCGATTTTCAAGTCACCAAAATGATATTTAAAGCCCTCAATGTCGATACCATAGCAAGAAATGATGTTATAATCAACTTTAGGAATATGTCTAACATTCTTTAGTAAGATGGTATAACCCAACTTGGTCTCAATGCGCACCTCACCAATCCCACAAATCTTCGCATAGCTTTTAGTAGCCATCTTTGTCATTCCAAAGTTCCCAAACTTGTAGGAGCAGAAGAAGTGTCTGTGAGGAGTGATATGGTATGAAGCACCAATGTCCAACACCCACTCAGTGTTGTCGCTGATATGTAGACAATGTCCCATGGCAACTCCACATGTGAGTACCTCTTCGGCATATGTAACGACTACAGCTCTATTGCTATCATCATCTGTCACCTTCTGCTTTCCTTCTTTAATTTCCTTTTTGCGCTGCCTGTAAAATTTCTGTATATGACCTGGCTTGTTGCAGTAATGACAAACTATCTTACTTTTGGACTTTTACCTATGCTTTGACTTTCCTCTGTCACCACCCTAGCCATGATTCTGACTCCTCCCCTGTCTTCAGCAATAAGAGCATGTGAAATTGACGTCTCTGCTGAGTTGTGTCGTCTCGTCTCTTCATTTAGTAGGGTATTGGACACCAAGTCCAAAGTCAATTTCCTGTCTGGAGCAGAATTGCTAACAGAAATCACCAAGGTCTCCCAGCTGTCAGGTAAAGAACCAAGAAGTAGAAGCGCCTGCAACTCATCATCAAGTGACAAACCCATCATGGCTAGCTGATTCACCATGCTCTTAAAATCATTCAGGTGCACTGATATATTACCGTCTTCCTTGAACTTTAGATTGACGAGCTTCTTAATCAGAAACACCTTGTTCCCTGTAGTCTTCCTCTTGTACAACGAATTGAGCTTCTTCCACAAAGAGTGGGCACTGGTCTTGTTGGTGATGTGGTGGAAGATAGACTCGTCAACCCAGCGCCATATGAAGCCCATGCATTTTCTGTTCATCTTTGTCTAGTCCTCCTATTTTACATCCGTTGGCTTGCTCACATCTCCCTGAACCGGTTCACAAATATCATTGCAGTAAAGCAAATCCTCCATCTTTATCTTCCATGTCAGCCAGTTTGATGCCGTCAATTTCACCATATTATTTGCGCCATCCATCTAGTCCATGTAGCCAACCCACGCTCTGATACCACTTGAAGGGGTTGATGCATGCCAAAAAAATGTGGAATAACCTACATGTATGGACTAGGCACACAAAAATAATATATAAAACAAGAAACCACAAGAACATTGATATTTACATGGAAAACCCCCACAATGTGTGAGGGAAAAACCACGAGGTCAAAGCCCGACGGAGAAAATCCAGTAATCCACAGATTACAATGTTCGTCTCAAGTTTAGACCCAAAATGTAACATCCCTGACCTGGGTTATGCTTTAACCCTAGATTTTTTGTTTAAGAAATATTATTATATGATTGCTCTTATCTTTTGAAAAATAATTAAGGCTCAAGAGGAACTTATGTTTCAGTTTTAGTCCTTTTTGAATAATGTTGAAAACAATGTTTATCCTATTTTGGACTAAAGTGAAAATTACCCAAATTGAGGGGTTAAATTGCAAATGTTACATGATAAAATGTTCCTCAAGTGTTGAAGCATCATAAGAATGAAAATTATGCATAAGTATGGCTTGTGGAAGCCTGAGCACCAAGAAAGAGTTGATTAAGCAATGTTTGTGCATTAAAACCTAGTTTTGGTGTAATGTGCAATTTACCCAAAACCTAGGGTTCAATATGCAAAATACCACCTCTAGAGAGTCCCTCATGTTTCTTGGCATCATGTATAGAAAATAAAATGACAGGGGCATCTCATTTGAATCACTTTGGAGGAGAGAGAATCTTGATATTAAAATAATCAAGATTTAAGCATAATTGAAACCCTAATTCAATTTAATGCAAAATAAATATATTAATTGAAGTGACCTTCAAACAAAAATGGGATGGTTGAATTTTTATAAGTGTGGACGTCCTTGTGCCTTGAAATGGCCACAAAATATCTAAAGTGAGTGAAGAGTCCACTCACATTAGTAAAAGAAAAAGTAATATCCACTAATTTTGGATATTATTATTATAATGGTTAAGGTGCTTAATTTGCTTTCTTTTAATTCATGGATAATGAAGAGGAATTACAAGGTGGGGGAGATGGCTTCGTATGCAAGGGATGGAGGGGAGTATGTGGCACCAATTTTGGGAGTGGAAGGAATTATTTATCACTTTCTCTCTCATTGAAATTCCCTTATAAACATCTCATTTCCAACTCAAATGAAAGACTTTTTCGACCCTTCTTTCTTTCCTTGCTTTGGTTGAACACAAAGGATCTTAGGAGAAGAAGGAGGACGTTACCCAACCTGTATGTAAGCTCCATAGTCATATTCAACCTTAATTTCATGGTGGAAATCAAAATTCAATGCTTAATTTCTTCATTTCTTTATTCAATCTTCAACCTTAGCTAATCTTTTCACTCAAAGACTTGAGGACGGGCCTTTGGAAGTTGAGGAAGATTCATTCACCATTGAGAACATGAAGCTTGAAGATTGGATTCAATTTTGAAGGCGGGTTATATAACTTGAACCCTTAAATGTCATTATTGCTTGCAATTTATTCATCATATGTTGAACCTTTCTTCTTTCTCGATTTCCTTTTGATTAGTTGTTGAAATCACCATAAGAATCACAATTGATTTTGAAGGTTTGAAGCTTGAAGATGATGATGTCATCTTAAGCACACACCTCAACAAAGGAATGGGAAAACGGTTTTCAAAACCTATTGAGCTAATTCAGTTTCAAAACCGATTGAGCTAATTCGGTTTCAAAACCGATTGAGCTAATTCGGTTTCAAAACCGATTGAGTTGATTCGGTTTCAAAACCGAATGGATAATTGATTTCAAAACTGAATGGATAATTGACTTCAAGACCAAATGGGTAATTGAATTCAAGACCGAATGGTAAATTGAACCCAAGACAGAATGGGTAATTTACTTCAAAACCGTTTGGGTACTTTGACCATTTGAAGGAGTTGACCGTTTGGAGGTCAAGTATCTCAAGACCGTTTGAGGTAAAATGACCTCAAGACTATTTGAGGTCAGGTGATGTCATAAGTTGGATGATGATATAATGGTCTCAATTTGATCTAATTCCCATGGTTTCAATGTTGGAGGGTCCATCGATTGCAAACCCTAGACCCAATAGATGGATTCGGTTTCAAGAACGAATGGATGGATTCAGTTTCAAGACCAAATGGATGGATTCAGTTTCAAGATCAAATAGATTGATTCAGTTTCAAATTGAATGGGTTGATTCGATTTACAATTGGTCAAGACCGTTTGAAAGGTTGATCAAGACCGTTTGGAGGTCTAAACAGTCTCAGACTGTTTGAAGGTCCAAACGTTCTCAAACCATTTGGAGGTGTGGATCCAAACCATTTGAAGGTTTATTAGTGAAAACTATTGAAGGTTCAATTGATCTCAAAACGAAATGAGTACTATTAAAAGTAACTCAAGATTGATCATAATGGAAGTAACCCTAAAGCACTTAGGTGAATGAGTACACTTGGAGTGATTTTCGTTTGATGCCTATGAATATGATGAATTTAATACACCATAATAATCATAGGTGTAGGTATCTTAGTGAAAGGTTAAGTCAACTAAAAGAAGTATGGATTAATCGAAATCCTAGAGAGGATGAGAGAGAGAGGGAAACTCATACTTGAATAATCAATATGCAATGTGCAACATTGACACCTTTAATAGGTGTAGGGTATGAATTAGAGTTTGATCCATGATGATGAGATCATGAAACCCTAATCGAGAAGGTTGATGAGCTCTAACCCTAATTTAGCATAAAGCTTGGTTGAACCCTGATCTAGGGTGATGGTGTAACCCTAATTTAGGGTAATGATATGAGAAATCCCAATTCAGGGTAATATAATGAAAAACCCTAATTTTGGGTAAAGTTACATGAAACCCTAATTTCAGGAAAAGCTATATGAATCCCTAATTTTTGGGGAAAGGTTATAAGAAAAACTAAATTCAAGGTAATGATGTGTGAAACCCTAATATAGGGTGATGTCATGGGAAACCCCAATATAGGGTGATGTTATGTGAAACCCTAATCTAGGGTGAAGCTATGTGAAACCCTAATCTAGGGTGAAGATATGTGAAACCCTAATCAAGGGTGATGCCATGTGAAACCCTAATATAGGGTGATGTCATGTGAAACTCCAATATAGGGTGATGTGATGTAAAACCCTAGTTGATAAAGAGGGGAAACCCTATTTCTAATAATGGAATAATGAACAATATATTGGTAGGTGAAACACCTAAAGTGGTTGATAATGGATAACCTTATATTAATATTTCCTTAACCCGAGATGAGTCCACATTATTGATAATGGTTGAATAAATCGAATGAGTGACTTATGACCAATACATTACATGATAATGTGATGAACATGTGCATAAAGTATTAGGATGGGAAATATCCTAATACAAGATAAGCTGATGAACTTAAGTAAGTCAAAAGTGATGAGGGAAGTGATACATCAAGACATGATAGATATCACATCCAGTATCTCAAAGTTGATACACCTTGGTGTACCCTAAATCCAATATACTTGGATGAATAACACATGAAATGTGCCATGTCAATTGTAACATTGAGATGTAATGAGCCTAATGCACTTTGATAAGTGTAGGCTAACATACTTTAAGAAAGGGTTAATCCAAGTTAATAAAGTATGATGTATTTATACTCTGGTAAGGATGAGAGAGAAACTCATACCTTGTGTTGATAATCATTTAATGATGAATGATGAGAATAGTTGTTTCCTAGTGAGAGGTGACAAGATGTTTAATGGCCTTGTAAGCCATGGGAATAGTTGTTGCCTAGTGAGAGGTGACAAGATGTTTAATGGGCCTTGTGATCCATGAGAATAGTTGTTGCCTAGTGAGAGGTGACAAGATGTTTAATGGCCTTATGAGCCACTAGAGTAGTTGTTGCCTAGTGAGAGGTGACAAGATGTGTAATGGGCCTTGTGAGCCATGAGAGTAGTTGTTGCCTAGTGAAAGGTAACAAGATGTTTATAAAGTCTCATGTGAAGAATGATAATGCTCAAAATAAATAATGGAAACTTAGTAACATAATAATAATAACTAATGGATACAATAATAATAATGAAATCTTGATCATACATGCTTTATGCTTATAGCCAAATAAGGGCTATAGTGTTCTGAATAAGCTTAAAAGAGATACGAGGAATAATTGAATTACATAAAGGATGTGAATAAGTATGATGGCTTGACCAAGGTTTAATACCTAGTAAAGGTGATGTGGTATTCAGTGATGATGCACAAGATTGGTCATAACCCAATACCTGGAATAATTGCACATGATTACTAATAACCCAATACCTGGAATAATGTTACAAGATTGGTCATAACCCAATACCTGGCATAATTGCACATGATTGGTCATAACTCAATACCTAGAATAATGTCACATGATTGGTCATAACCCAATACCTGGAATAATTGCATAGGATTGGTCATAACCCAATACCTGGAATAATGTCACATGATTAGTCATAACCCTATACCTAGAATAATTGCACAGTATTGGTCATAACCCAATACCTGGAATAATGTCACTGGATTGGTCATAACCCAATACCTAGAATAATTGCATATGATTGGTCATAAACCAATACCTGGAATAATGTCACAGGATTGGTCATAACCCAATACCTGGAATAATTGCACAGGATTGGACATAACCCAATACCTAGAATAATGTCACAGGATTGGTCATAACCCAATACCTAGAATAATTGCACAGGATTTGTCATAACCTAATACCTGGAATGATTGCACAAAATTGGTCATAACCCAATACCTGGAATAATTGCACATGATTGGTAATAATCCAATGCCTGGAATGGTTGCACAGGATTGGCATAGTCCAATACCTGGAATGATTGCACATGATTGGCATAGTCCAATGCCTATAATGGTTGCACATTGTTGGTATAGTCCAATGCCTGAACAGAATATGATGATGTATACTCACATGACTGGTACAATTCAATACCTGGCTAACAGATTGGCTAAGGTCAACAGATAGAAATGAGAATGATTTATGGATGACATACCATGATAATGAGTATCTCAGGATAAGCTTGAGATGTTAATATAGTAAGATGGATAAATGATATACATTTTCTTCATATTCCTTATAAAGTGAATAGATGATTTACTGCTCTATCATAGATAGTTGCAATGCTTTAAAAGATGAGAATGTTCTAAACTGCTTATCCTCTGCTCAGTTTTATTCTATTAAATTGCAATAATAATGTTTCTGGCAGAGAGTTATATCTCTCGTTGGGACAATTTTTAATTGTCTCACCTCCGTGGGATCCAACATTTTTAGGTGGACGCAGATGAGGAGGTAGAAATCATACAGTAGGGAAAGAACAGTAGAATCAAGGACAACAGTAACATCTCAGGTGGAAATACTGGCGGTCGTGTCTTGTAGATATGAGTCCTATGTGTCGTCTCTGTACTCTCAGGTCCTAGGAGTTAGTAGTTAGTGCTTTTATAACCAATCTGAGATTTTATCTTGAATGCCTCGAGGTTTTGTGTTGCTCATGTGTAGATTTAACAGAGCAATTGATGTATGTAATCCTTGAGAAGAGATGGTACATGGTATGTACTTATAGACCAGAATGTACATGTATTACTTTGGTTCTTGTTGTTAAGAGTTTCCTGGAATTGGATTTCTTTGCAAAAGGTTTTAATTTTTAGTGATTTTTATTAATCCACTGTTAATGATCACTTATGCTTAGTTAATGACGATTTGTTCGAACGATATATCACAATTAGTGGTATTAGAGCTTAAGGTTCGCTGAGTCTACAGAGAAATAGGACTAAGGTGTTGAGTTTGTTCTAGTGTCCTCCAATATATCTTATAGTGACTTCTGCTTATGCAGAAGAAGGGATATAGCTTAAAGATGTTTGGAGAACACGAGGATCATGTTGCTGCACCAGTAGGAGGTGCAAGGGACCAGGAAAGAGAGGAATCAGTGCATGAGAATCCCCATTTTGATGAAGCTATGATAGAAAACCCAACCTTTCATTCTCTATTTAGGGAATTCATGACCACAATGAGGCATCTGGAAGATTGGATGCCAGCACCAGCACCCTGGGAACCAACTCCCAACGAGGGATATGGGTCTGGTAAGACTTTTGAAGGACTACATCATGTAGGAGCTATAGAATATGCTGGGACAACTGACCCCGCAGATGCTGATCTATGGCTCACTGAGTTAGAAAAGGCTTTTAAGATCCTTAGTATTCTAGATGTTGACAAAGTCAAATATGCTATATACCTTTTGAAGGGTAGTGCTGGCCATTGGTGGGCCATAGAAGAAGTAAAAAGGAATGATGAAGAGGTTGTTTGGGAGGAATTTCGTCAAGAATTCGTCAGTAAGTATTTTCCAAGAACATACTTAGACGAAAAGATCTCACAGTTTGAGAAGGTTCGACAGGGATCCATGTCAATAAATGAATATGAGGCTAGGTTTATGGAACTTTTACGGTTTTGTCCTCAAATGGATGCTACTAAGCAAGAGAAGATTCGACGTTTTGAGAAAGGACTGAATGATGAGGTGTCTATCTCGGTAGCTGCATTAAAAAGTAGAGAGAAATTTGCCACATTTGTGGAGTCAATTCGGAGGATAGAAAGGTCTGTGACAAAGATACATGAGACAAAATTCAAAAGGAGGTCTACACAGTCACATGAACACTATATTGGTGGTACTAAACAACCAAGGTTTTCAGTAACACCGGTTCAACCACAATATAGTACACCAATGCAGTGGTCATCAAGTGAGGGCCGAACTTGCCATAAATGTGGACATATAGGACATTTTAGGCAGCAGTGTCAAAGAAGAAATAATGTGGTGACCCAACAGTCGAGGCATAGTCTACAAAACCCACAAGGACCCTAGTTTAGTGAAGCAGATGGCCGAGGACAAAGACAAGTGTCACAGTTTGGTCTATCTACCTCTGGTAGTAGAGGACAAAGGCAATAGCAGATGATAACTGACTCCATGTATTGAGTCAGATAAAACACTAGATAACTCATAAGAGGTAACATGTCAAGATAGAACTTTTCATTCCGAATCATCTTTCTTTTTCTACTCTCTGCCTACTAATTATAAGAAAGGTAGTTGTTGTTGAACTTCCTTTAATTAATCTTATGAGGACATGAGGAAGAGATAAGAAGGATGAGAACTTATATTCAGTCCAATATTCTCTTATATGTTTTGAAATTTCTCTCTTCATGATGAAAGGAAGAGATGTAATAGAAACACCCATAGAAAATTTAAGATACTAAGTAGTAAAACTTAAAGAGATGAAACATAATATTAAAACCAATACATACTACCTAACTTTAGTTCTTGAATACCCTGGCCATGTATTCATCTATTGAAGATAAGGTAAGTATGCTACTCTTAGATTGCTATCTTTCTGAGTACTCTGATCAAGTAGTCATTTTGAGACAATCTAAAGAGTATAATGAGGTAGAAGATGTGGCAAGGATATTTCTACCACATTCTAATTGATATACGAAGGGATCTGAGTTAAATCATAAATCAATTTATAAACAAAAGAAGATGTATAGTATAATGTATACCTTGGTTTGAGGACCTAGAGGTAACAATTACCTAATGAGAGGTAACAATGTTCAATGATGGACTGAGGGTTTGAATACCCAAATCTAGTAATTATGATGATGATGTGATGTGTTTTTGGCACATATAATGGATACCAAGGTAAAGAATCCTAGTATCCAAGAACTTTCAATGATATGAGAAAATGGGAACATGACTCCTCATAAGAAGTAATGTTTGGTTACCTAGAAGGGCCAACTTTGAAATTTGTCTAGTTACACACTGTAGTATGAATACCATATGTTAGGGGTTTATGCCCCACATAAACATGACATCAGCAAAGATGTATGAGTCAAAGGAACAATTGTAAAAATTGTTTTGGGAAAAGTTGATTAAGCTAAAAATAATTTCTTAGAATATCTCTATCTAGATTTTTGAAGGCAGCTTATACATAACATCTAGATATCCCTCTGAGATGGTTCTTCTTAATAAGTAACCTCTCCTTATGATAAGAAAATAAACATCTAAAGGGATAATTGATACAAATCATAAGAAAGTTTAGTGTTGTGTCAGCAGATTTGAGAGGCACAACAGATGCATGATAATACTTGTAGTCCCAAGTGGGTGACATAACGAAACTCTGGTCTTTCCTTGAAAGTAAAATGATAAACTAAATAAGGAGTATGTGAGACTTCCCAGAACCTAGAATCTTGTCACATAAAGTTGTAAGTTGTGAAAGGTGACAAATCAGTGAGGTTTGACACCTGAGTTAAATAAGGGATGAATACTGTTTCTCTAACAAAGAAAGTGTTATCTAACACAGAGTTGACTCTACAGTTAATAATGAAAAGGATAGTGAAGTATGTGTTATGTGTGACTAATTCTATTATAACCCTGTATGGAAGGACTTTGTGTTGATCAAAGTTCTATGGTGTCTCCATGACATTAAGATGTTATGCGGAGACTTAATGATATGATGAATGAGTAATATATGTCTCCCTTTACCTGGGATTTCGGGGACGAAATCCTTGTTAGGAGTTTATAATTTGTAACATCCCTGACCTGGGTTATGCTTTAACCCTACCTATTTTGTTTAAGAAAGATAATTATATGTTTTCTATTATCGTTTGAAAAGTAATTAAGGCTCAAGAGGAACTTATGTTTCAATTTTAGTCCTTTTTGAATAATGTTGAAAACAATGTTTTGCCTGTTTTGGACTAAAGTGCAAATTACCCAAGTTGAGGGGTTAACTTGAAAATGTTACATGATAAAATGTTCCTAAACTGTTGAAGCATAATAAGAATGAAAATGATGCATAGTTATGGCTTGTGGAAGCCTGAGCACCAAGAAAGAGTTGATTAAGCAATGTTTGTAGATTAAAACCTAGTTTTGGTGTAATGTGCAATTTACCCAAAACCTAGGGTTTAATATGCAAAATACCACCTCTAGAGAGTCCCTCATGTTACTTGGAATCAATTAGAGAAAATAAAATGAGAGGAGTGTCTCATTTGAATCACTTTTGAAGAGAGAGAATCTTGATATTAAAATAATCAAGATTTAAGCATAATTGAAACCCTAATTCAATTTAATGCAAAAATAAATATATTAATTGAAGTTCCCTTCAACCAAAAATGGTATGGTTGAATTTTTATAAGTGTGTACGTCCTTTTGCTTTGCAATGGCCACGAAATATCTAAAGTGAGTGGAGAGTCCGCTCACATTAGTAAAACAAAAAGTAATATCCACTAATTTTGGATATTATTATTATAACGGTTAAGGTGCTTAATTTTGCTTTGTTTTAATTCGTGGATAATGAAGAGGAATTACAAGGTGGGGGAGATGGATTCGTATGCAAGGGATGGAGGGGAGTATGTGGCACCAATTTTGGGAGTTGAAGGAATTATTTATCACTTTCTCTCTCATTGAAATTCCCTTATAAACATCTCATTTCCAACTCAAATGAAAGGCTTTTTCGACCCTTCTTTCTTTCCTTGCTTTGGTTGAACACAAAGGATCTTATGAGCAGCAGGAGGACGTGCTCCAACCTGTAGGTAAACTCCATAGTCATCTTCAACCTTAATTTCATGGTGGAAATTAAAATTCAATGCTTAATTTCTTCTTTTCTTCATTCAATCTTCAACCTTAGCCAATCTTTTCACTCAAAGACTTGAGGACGAGCCTTTGGAAGTTGAGGAAGCTTCATTCACCATTGAGAACGTGAAGCTTGAAGCTTGGATTCAATTTTGAAGGCATGTTATATAACTTGAACCCTTAAATATCATTATTGCTTGCAATTTATTCATCATATGTTGAACCTTTCTTCTTTCTCAATTTCCTTTTGATTAGTTGTTGAAATCACCATAAGAATCACAATTGATTTCGAAGGTTTGAAGCTTGAAGATGATGATGTCATCTTAAGCACACACCTCAACAAAGGAATGGGCAAACGATTTTCAAAACTGATTGAGATAATTCGGTTTCAAAATTGATTGAGCTAATTTGGTTTCAAAACCGATTGAGCTAATTTGATTTCAAAACCGATTGAGTTGATTCGGTTTCAAAACCGAATGGATAATTGATTTCAAAACCGAATGGATAATTGACTTCAAGACCGAATGGCTAATTGAATTCAAGAACGAATGGGTAATTGAACCCAAGACCGAATGGATAATTTACTTCAAAACCGTTTGGGTACTTTGACCATTTGGAGGTCAAGTATATCAAGACCGTTTGAGGTCAAACGACCTCAAGACCGTTTGAGGTCAGGTGACATCATAAGTTGGATGCTGACCCAATGGTCTCAATTTGATATAATTCCAATTGTTTCAATGTTGGAGGGTCCATTGATTGCAAACCCTAGACCCAATAGATTGATTCAGTTTCAAGACCGAATGGATGGATTCGGTTTCAAGACCGAATGGATGGATTCAGTTTCAAGACCAAATGGATGGATTCGGTTTCAAGATTGAATAAATTGATTCAGTTTCAAACGGAATGGGTTGATTCGATTTACAATTGGGCAATACCGTTTGAAAGGTTGATCAAGACCGTTTGGAGGTCTAAACGGTCTTAGACCGTTTGAAGGTCCAAATGTTCTCAAACCATTTGGAGGTGTGGATCCAAACCATTTGAAGGTTTATTAGTAAAAACTATTCAAGGTTCAATTGATCTCAAAACTAAATGAGTACTATAAAAAGTAACTCAAGATTGATCATAATGGCAGTACCTCTAAAGCACTTAGGTGAATGAGTACAATTGGAGTGATTGTCGTTTGATGCCTATGAATATGATGAATTTAATACACAATAATAATTATAGGTGTAGGTATCTTAGTGAAAGGTTGAGCCAACTAAAAGAAGTATGGATTAATCAACATCCTAGAGAGGATGAGAGAGAGGGAAACTCATACTTGAATAATCAATATGCAATGTGCAACATTGACACCTTTAATAATGTGTAGGGTATGAATTAGGGTTTGATCCATGATGATGAGATCATGAAACCCTAATCGAGAAGGCTGATGAGCTCTAACCCTAATTTAGGATAAAGCTTGGTTGAACCCTGATCTAGGGTGATGGTGTAAACCTAATTTAGGGTAATGATATGATAAATCCCAATTCAGGGTAATATAATGAAAAACCCTAATTTCGGGTAAAGTTACACGAAACCCTAATTTTAGGAAAAGCTATATGAATCCCTAATTTTTGGGGAAAGGTTATAAGAAAAACTTAATTCAAGGTAATGATGTGTGAAACCCTAATATAGGGTGATGTCATGGGAAACCCCAATATAGGGTGATATTATGTGAAACCCTAATCTAGGGTGAAGCTGTGTGAAACCCTAATCTAGGGTGAAGCTATGTGAAACCCTAATCAAGGGTGATGCCATGTGAAACCCTAATATAGGGTGATGTCATGTGAAACTCCAATATAGGGTGATGTGATGTAAAACCCTAGTTGATAAAGAGGGGAAGCCCTATTCCTAATAATGGAATAATGAACAATATATTGGTAGGTGAAACACCTAAAGTGGTTGATAATGGATAACCTTATATTAATAATGCCTTAACCCGAGATGAGTCCACATTATTGATAATGGTTGAATAAATCAAATGAGTGACTTATGACCAATACATTACATGATAATGTGATGAACATGTGCATAAAGTATTAGGATGGGAAATATCCTAATACAAGATAAGCTGATGAACTTAAGTAAGTCAAAAGTGATGAGGGAAGTGATACATCAAGACATGATAGATATCACATCCAGTATCTCAAAGTTGATACACCTTGATGTACCCTAAATCCAATATACTTGGATGAATAACACATGAAATGTGCCATGTCAATTGTTACATTGAGATGTAATGAGCCTAATGCACTTTGATAAGTGTAGGCTAACATACTTTAAGAAAGGGTTAAGCCAAGTTAATAAAGTATGATGTATTTATACTCTGGTAAGGATGAGAGAGAAACTCATACCTTGTGTTGATATTCATTTAATGATAAATGATGAGAATAGTTGTTGCCTAATGAGAGGTGACAAGATGTTTAATGGCCTTGTAAGCCATGAGAATAGTTGTTGCCTAGTGAGAGGTGATAAGATATTTAATGGGCTTTGTGAGCCATGAGAATAGTTGTTGCCTAGTGAGAGGTGACAAGATGTTTAATGTCCTTGTAAGCCATAAGAGTAGTTGTTGCCTAGTGAGAGGTGACAAGATTTGTAATGGGCCTTGTGAGCCATGAGAGTAGTTGTTGCCTAGTGAAAGGTAACAAGATTTTTATAAAGTCACATGTGAAGAATGATAATGTTTAAAATAAACAATGGAAACTTAGTAACATAATAATAATAACTAATGGATACAATAATAATACTGAAATCTTAATCATACATGCTTTAGGTTTATAGCTAAATAAGGGCTATAGTGTTCTGAATAAGCTTAAAAGAGATACGAGGAATAATTGAATTACTCAAAGGATGTGAATAAGTATGATGGCTTGACCAAGGTTTAATACCTAGTAAAGGTGATGTGGTATTAAGTGATGATGCACATGATTGGTCATAACCCAATACCTGGAATAATTGCACATGATTGGTAATAACCCAATACCTAGAATAATGTCACAGGATTGGTCATAACCCAATACCTGGAATAATTGCACAAGATTACCCAATACCTGGAATAATGTCACAAGATTGGTCATAACCCAATACTTGGAATAATTGTACATGATTGGTCATAACCCAATACCTGGAATAATGTCACAGGATTGGTCATAATCCAACACCTAGAATAATTGCACATGATTGGTCATAACCCAATACCTGGAATAATGGCACAGGATTGGTCATAACCCAATACCTGGAATAATTGCACAAGATTGGTCATAACCCAATACCTGGAATAATGTCATAGGATTGGTCATAACCCAATGCCTGGAATAATTGTACATGATTGGTCATAACCCAATACCTGGAATAATGTCACATGATTGATCATAACCCAATACCTGGAATAATTGCACAGGATTGGTCATAACCCAATACCTGGAATAATTGCACATGATTGGTCATAACCTAATACCTGGAATAATTGCACAGGATTGGTAATAATCCAATGCCTGGAATGGTTGCACAGGATTGGCATAGACAATACTTGGAATGATTGCACAAGATTGGCATAGTCCAATGCGTGGAATGGTTGTGCATGGTGGTATAGTCCTATGCTTGAACAGAATATGATAATGTATACTCACATTACTGATACAATTCAATACTTGGCTAACAGATTGGCTAAGGTCAACAGATAGAAATGAGAATGATTTATGGATGACATACCATGATAATGAGTATCTCAAGATAAGCTTGAGATGTTGATATAGTAAGATGGATAAATGATATACATGTTCTTCATATTCCTTATAAAGTGAATAGATGATTTACTGCTCTATCATAGATAGTTACAATGCTTTAAAAGATGAGAATGTTCTAAACTGCTTATCCTTTGCTCAGTTTTATTCTATTAAACTACAATAATAATGTTTCTGGTGGAGAGTTATATCTCTCGCTGGGACAATTTTTAATTGTCTCACCCCGTGGGATCCAACATTTTTAGGTGGATGCAGACGAGGAGGTAGAAATCATACAATAGGGAAAGAACAACAACATCAAGGACAACAGTAACATCTCAGGTGGAAATACTAGTGGCCATGTCTTGTAGATATGAGTCCTATGTGTCGTCTCTGTACTCTCAGGTCCTAGGAGTTAGTAGTTAGTGCTTTTATAATCGATCTGAGATTTTAGCTTGAATTCCTTGAGGTTTTGTGTTGGTCATGTGTAGACTTAACAAAGCAATTGATGTATGTAATCCTTGAGAAGAGATGGTACATGGTATGTACTTGTGGACCAAAATGTACATGTATTACTTTGGTTCTTGTTGCTAAGAGTTTCCTGGAATTGGATCTCTTTGCAAAAGGTTTTAATTTTCAGTGATTTTTTGTTAATCCGCTATTAATGATCGCTTCTGCTTAGTTAATGACGATTTGTTTGAACGGTATATCACACAAAACTTGTAGAATACAGAGCAAAAGGAAGAGATACATATAATACCGAACCAATACGTCACCACACCAAATGATCTCCTAGAAAAACACCTCCTTGTAGAGAATACCTGGACATAACAAGAACGTTGGCTGTGATGGAGAACTCAGTGTAGACTGGGGAAGAGACTTAGAGCGATGCCACCCTCTTTCCTTTCTCTTCTTTCTTCTTCCTTGACTCCTCTTCTCTCTGTCACGAACAACAATCCATAAACAGCAGCGGCAACTAGCGTTCTTTTGATTTGCGGCAATCCTTTTCAAGTGCTTCCCTGACCATGGGTATTAATACCCTGCGTCAAGGCAACACAATAGCCCTAACGGGCCTTGCCCATCATTGGGCTGGAAAAGAACATGGCCGTGGGCCCAAAAACATTTGCCATAATTTATTCCCTAAATGGCACGTTCTTGAACTTATTGCCCAAAATGGTACATTTGGGGAGCAATGCGTCCCCTGTTGGGACACATTGCTATCTCACGAGGTAATGCATCCCAACAGCGGACACATTGGCCCCACAAGAGGGTAATGCATCCCGCTCCCGGACGTATTGCTCTACAATAGAGCAATGCATCCCAGAACGGGACACATTGCCCTCCTTTGGGACCAATACATCTGCTTCCGGGATGCATTGCACTGTGAGAATGCAATGAGTCCCAACCGAGGATGCATTGCTCCCACATGGGAGCAATGAGTCCTGCATGGGGACTCATTGCTGCCACATTAGAGTAATGCATCCCCATGTAGGACACATTGTTTTTTTTCAAAAAATTTTACAGTCACTGATACTTCTTTCATGGTTATTGATATGTATATTAACAATATTGATTATATTTGTACATTTACAATTCATTCATTTGTATTTGGATGTCTATAATATACCCAATTATTATAAATTTGTCAATTTCAATAACTCGTAACATGCATATGGAATATATAAGTGGTATTGCAACCAAAATTAGTTGGTTCCTAATTGATTATATAATAAGAACTTAATAAAAAAATGAGATAGCAATTAAAAAAAAGGTTAAAACATGAACCAACATAACGAGAAAATAATACACAACACACATACAACCCAAATAGATCCAAAATGAACCAATATGATATCATAATATGATAGATCCACATACAACCCAAATAGATGCCTTCACAAAGGCATACATACAACACAATACAATATATAAAAATCTAAGCACGTCCTCCTCGCCCACAACGTCCTCGCCCACCTCCCTCTACATTTGGCTCCTCTGTACCGATGTCATATAGAGATGCCTGAACTGGGGACAACTATGTAGGAGGATGCTGGCGAGCATCAAGGTAGAAATGAAAAGGTGGAGGTGGGGTGAGGGGTCTCTGAAAACCAGGAAAGGATGCATCAAGTGGGGTGCATCCTGAGAAATCAAATAGAGTAGGTGAATATGTGGCATAAGAAGAAGAACCAGCTCCATAGTTGAATGCTGGTTGAGGTGGGGTGATGAATGAAGAATAAGAACTAGCTCCTCCAAAGTATGTTCCTGTATGTCCCCATCCCATGAATTGAGAAATGGGAGTGAGCTCAGGAGCAGTAAGTATAGGAGTAGGAGTAGGAGTAGGAGTAGGAGTAGGAGTAGGAGTGGGCTCAGGGGCTATGGTATGAGTGGGTATGGGATCCCACGACCGGGCATAGTCGGGAAGACTATCAAAGTAAGTCCCCTGGATGCTATAGATGTCGTCTCTGATATGTGCATGAGTGTTATCTAAAGCTGCTCGGATCACCACCTGTGTTTGCACCTATAAAGCAAAATATGTAAACATAATAAAGATCAATTACATATATTACAAATAAAAAAGATAAATAATAACAGTTTGTAAAAGAAATAATAATGATACTCACAAATTCTTACTGGCGATAACTTTGTGGGTAGTATGTGGCCAGAGGCATAGCTGGAGGGGGCACAATATACTAGGGATGATACCATGTGTAGTGCACTTGAGGACTGAAGATTGTATCAGATGGTGGAGCGGGAACTAAGCTCTCACGTCTGTTGTTCCATAACTGCACCTCCCGCCTATAATGAAGCAGCCAATCCTCAGCTGCATGACCCCTCCCATCTATCTGACTAAGCTGTGACAGCTTAAGAGTAGGTTGTACTTGAACAAAGATGAACTGTCCAAGTACTCTGTCAGGGAAGTGCCACTCCACTATTGTGTAGCACAACAAAGGCACTCATGCCAACCAAACATTACTACCCTCTCTATAAATGGCAGACAATCTCTCGAGAACATCAGTAGTATAAGGAGTCAACTTTATCTATTATTCATATAGACAACACGTATCATATAAAATGGAGTAAATTGCAAATAAATAAAACATATATCATACAATATGTTAGTAGAGGTAAGTAAGTTATACTTGCGAGGGCAAAATCTGGTCAAATACTGAATCATAAAACTGGACTGTTCCCCTGATAGTGTCACTCCTGTGGACAAAGGTAGGCCACCTATGAAATCGACAAAATAAATTTAGATAAACACTCGATAATGTTTGGACAAATATAAATATTAATTGTGTAGATCTTTACCTGTAACCCAAGGGAACATATTGTGGCCAATCTGCCCAGTTCATAAAAATTAAACCTGAGCGTCTAATTCCCAACCTCTCCCAATACCACAACTGCAATAGACAAACACAACCTAATAGATGAGCAGTTCTGCTGGACCGGGTGGTAGCCTTATACAACTCCCTATATAAGTAAGCTAGAGTTGCAGCACCCCAAGATAGAGTGCCACAACATGCAAAATTAGATACAAGAGGGAGGTACCTAACATGCACTCTATCCCCAGTACTATCTGGGATAAGGTAACTACCTAAGAAGTATAGGAGATATGCCCTGGTGTACCTTGTCCTCAGTTCTAGTTGTTGCTCTTCATCACCGATGATCATATCCATATCCATGAAGTTCTCACACAGCCAAATCAAGGAGATATGCCCCTTAGACATCTCATCTGGTGCATCTCCTAAGAAATTCTCATAAAGATGAGACCAAGAAGAAAACTGCCCCTCATTTACACCTATAGGATAAGAAGCTATAACATGTGGGCCATCAATCCTAAGACCTAGAAGCACTGCAACATCCTGAAGAGTCACAGTCATCTCAAACGGGGGAAATCTAAAAGTATTGCTAGTATTGTCCGACCGGTTAACTAATGCAGTGATTAAAGTGGGGTCAAGGAGGATAGATGGTAGCCTATGAACAAGCCCAAAACCAGTCATGGAAATATTTTCTAAAACATCCGGGTCAGTAATAGGCCATTGTGCCAACATGATGTGGTGCTGGGAGAGTCAGAAGGATGCTTGTCTATGAGACATATCTATGAAAAATGCAAATATTACATTAAATGAAAACTGCAAATATTATATTAAATGAAAAGTGCAAATATTACATTAAATGAAAAGTGCAAATATTGTACAACATATAAATTTGTCAAGATTATTCATTAGATAAGATTCAAATATATGAACTACCAAACAATATTAAAATACAACATAAACTACTAAAAGAGAAATATTACAATAATTAGTTACTACATTTGATTCAATATCTCATCTAGAGGTTCATAAAATGACCACATTTGATGTACAACTCGATGCATCTCTGGATGTGATACAACTAACTGGTTTTTAACTTGTTCATTGATTGGCATTGCTTTCTGTTTCATGTGATCCCAATACCAACCAGGTAGCTCAAGGAGTTCTTCATACATGTGAAACATTTGCTTTAAAAATTGCCAATGAAATTTTGCTTGTTCTTTTGTCACTATAAATCCTAACTTGTTGTACAACAAATCTGGTACGTCATTCCAGTCATCATCCAATAGAGTTTGATGAGCCATTTTCCCCTGTAGGCACTTTGTAGCTATTATTTGGATTAATTCTACAAACATGTGAAATGTCCATGTCCTTCGATGAGCCATCTATAAAAAAACCCATTATAAATTCATTCTTTTAGTGAAATTGAAATTGAAATTGCAAACATTACATGACTTGAGTAAATGGAAATTGCAAACATTACATGACTTACTTAAATTGAAATTGCAAACATTACATGACTTGAACAAACTAAAATTGCAAACATTACATGCCTTGAGTAAATTGAAATAACAAACATTACATGCCCAGGCATCATATTACATTAGGACAAGTGCGTCTATTATGGCCCTTTCTACCACACTTATGAAATAATATGTATATTGATTTGGATCAACATCCATAGTTGAAGGCCTTCTTTTTTCTTTGGTCTTCCAGCATGCCTTCATTGCCTAGGGGTAATAAGGGATAAATACCTCTACTTTCATCAAATTGAGGCCAATACCTCTTTTTGGGAATACCACAAAATTCAGTTCTATATGCGTTTAGATAAGCCTCATTTGTATAATATGCACTCACAAGTGCATCAAGATCCAAATTGACAGAGTCTGCAACTACCCAAACATGAGAACATGGATAATGCCATTGTTGTGGAAAACCACAACTGCATTGACTGCCACCATTTGGACGCACTATTACTTGAAATTTATGTCCATCCATGTCACCAACAAGCCATTCATCATTGTTCACATGGATGTGTATTGTCAATTTTTTTGCATCCTCTTGAACATTATAAAGCTTATCATGAACCCTACAGGGCCATTTCAGTCCCTCTTATGCACGTTTATTTGCAAGATTACACCTCTCCAACCACATTGTCACAGAGCGATAGTATGTGGCAACAATTAACGCATGTATTGGCAAATGTCTAACACCTTTTAAGACTCCATTACACCCTTCAACATGATTGCTAATCAATGACCCATACCTGCAACCTCTATCATATGCGAGAGACCAAAGTACTGGATTTTAGCCTAATAAATACACCTTCATTGCTGGTTCTATGGCATCTATAACAATCATATGACGATCAAATTCAAGTATATCAGTTGTGGATCCCACCTTCCACAAAGCTCCCTCAACTCCTGGGACTTGAACTGCTTATGGAAGTTCTCCCGAAGATGTCGAAGATAATAACGATGTTGAGCCAAATCAATTTTTAATTCAAGTGTTGGAAAAATCCCACTCATTTGATCAGAAATAATACACAAGTCTGTACGTCGTGGAATGATTGGAATACAAGTTTGTAGAGAACCAAAGAACCACTCCCACGAGTCCTTATTTTCTTTCTCGACGACAGTAAAAGCAAGTGGAAATAGACCATTATCAGCATCTATGCCACATGCAATGAGAAGTGTGCCAGTATATTTTTCTGTTAGAAATGTGCCATCAACAGTAAGAACAGGCCTGCAATAGGCCCAACCCCTCACAGCTGGACCAAATGCCCAAAACACCCGCTTGAATCTACGAGTGCCTTCAGTTTGAAGGGTATAATCATCAATAAGGTGGACATATATAGTTCTTGGAATATATTGTGTCAAAGAAATCAAGAATAGCAACAAACTATGATATGATGATTCCCAGTCTCCAAATATTTTACAGACAACCTTCCTCCTCGCTAGATATGCCTTATTGTAAGATATATGGAGCCTTAGTTGAGCATGCACCTTGTCACGAATTTCTCGTGTTGACATATCCAATCGTGATACTAGGATTGGCATTATCATTCGAACAATATAAGATGGTATGACTTGGAGGTGATCATGATTCATAACAGTTAATTCACAATTGTGGCATGCTTTACAACGTTTTATCTTCCACATGCCACATGCTGTTTTGGACTGGCAAGCAGTCAATCTCCAAGGACATCATTGATCATGGATACAAACAAGTTTAAGATGATGATTATTTGAGCGTAATGTACGGTACTGGACATTCTTTTGTACCGACCATTTTTGGAGCATCTCAACCAGTACAACTTTGGATGCAAATAAAGCACCATCATATATAACAGTGTTGGAAGGATTGTAATTGAGACGGAATTCATGACGAAAATCTTCCACCCAGTCATCATCTTCAAAAGCTTCATAGTTGGAATCAATGTGTTCATGTTGGGGCCATTGGTTGTCAAATATGGATGGAATAGAACTCAATGCTGCAATAGAGTCAGGGAATGAATGTGTGTGCTCATCATCAATTTCAGTCAATGACTCCTCCTCAGGTGGTTCACGATTATTACCACCTTCATGATCACTATCATTATCACCTTCATGATCACTATCATTATCTCCCTCCTCAACCTCAACACCAATATTCTCAGTAGTAGGATTAATTTGAGAGAATTCAGGTTGTTGACTCCATTCATCAGTTAAATGACTTTGTGAGAATTGAGGTGGTTGACTCCAATCAGTAGTTAAACGACTTTGAGAGAATTGAGGTGGTTGACTCCATAAATGATTGTGAGAGAATTGAGATTGAAATTGATTCAATAGACACATGAAACAAGGCTGTTGGTGGATAGATGTTTTTTCAAGAAACACATTAATATAGACATCAATTGAAAGTGATAACAAGGTTCTGTATGCATCATCATCATCAACTTGTACGAGCATATGATTTTCTCCAGGGAAAAGATATGATATTTTGACAGAGAAGTGGTTGGGATTGATGTCAAGTGTTGTATAGATATATGATTTTAGTTCAGATAGGGTATTGATAAGTGAAATGTTTATGGGTCTAACAGATCGAATATAACAAGACCCATCAGAGAGAAATTGACCATCATATCACAGCTTGACAATTCGTGAATTTGAACTAGATGCCAAGTTCCTATCATTGTAAAATAATAATTCGTATTTTAGAATATTATATTAACATGAATTAATATTTTAGAACAGTGACATCATTTTTAAAAGAGTAGTTAGGATTTTAGAACAATAATTTTAAATTTAGAATTAAATTTATTTTACTACTTTTTCTATAACATTAACATTTTAGAACAACAATTTTATTATTTTTTTAGTAACAGTTACATTTCAGAACAATAATTTTGCTATTTTTTCAGTAACATTAACATTTCAGAACAACAAATTTGCTATTTTTTCAGTAACATTAACATTTCAGAACAACAAGTTTGCAATTCCGAACAATAATTTTTAGGTATTCATTAATCTCCAATTGTCATTTTCTACATCATTATTTTAGTAATGTAGAATTAAGGAGTAGCAATACAATTATTTCAGTTGTAATATTGCATACTAATGTTAAGTTCAAGTTTTGGAAATTAAAATTTTGATAGAAAAAATACCTCAAATGGAGAGTTCTCCCTTTTCAATCAAAGAATACGAGAAGAGAAAACAGAGAAGCAGTAGAATTGCCTCCAAGCAGTAGAAGAAGCGAAGAAGATAGCAGCTCCAAGATTACCCAAAATAAGCTAGAAATCGCCTCCAAGCAGTATAAATCTGAGCAGGAATTCCAGAGCAATGAAAGTAGAGAGCAAGAGCAAGGAAATATGAAGAATGATATGAGTTTGGGAGTCTGATTTCGTCCCATATATATGAGAGTAATTCGTCTCGGTTGGGGACGCATTGTCCCCATGTGGCACCGCGTCGCGGCCCAACGACAAAATAGCCGCTGGGTTGCGCCGGTCTGGGTGCTGCGTGGCAGCAATACGTCCCAGTCCGAGACGCATTGCCTACGTGGCAAAATGTGGCCGTTGAGGCGTCTCCGTGCGCGACACATTGCTCTCTTGCAGAACAATACGTCCCGGAGCGGAACACATTGCCCTCCTGTGGGGATAATGCGTCCGCTGCCGGGACGCATTGCCTCGCGAGACAGCAATGCGTCCCAGCAGGGGACACATTGCTCCCCAAATGTGCCATTTTGGACAATAAGTTCAAGAACGTGCCAGAGAATAAATTATGACAAACGTGACATTTTGGTTTTTTGGCCTCCCATATATTAACAACGTGCCCGTTTGCCGGTATCCTATTCTACCCTCATCAGACCATGCACCCATATGACAGTATGCTATTCTTTAGTTTTCATATTCTGCGTTGACGGCTAAACTACGAGGAGAGCAATTTTATTGAAACACAGGGGACAGAGAGTGTCGAGCCCTGACAAGAACCATGATCATGAATGAACATATCTGAAATTAGAAATTCCTGACACCAGACGCAATAGGTTTTGATCGTGTAGGTGCAGTTAACAGGGTATAAACCACGACAAGAAGGATCACAACAATGAGGGGTCCAAGTATGAGAGGACATGAATCCTGGAAGCACATTTCTGAAGGTTCAGGAGCCATTATTGCACCTATAAACATATAAACCATCGGATGTACGGTGGCAGAGGTAAATTTAATAATGATTTTGATGTTCAAATATAAAAAGAATGGTCGTGCCTTTAAATTCTTTGACAGCATTGCTACTTTCACTTGAGTAGTCATTTCGCATAAACTTGGCCACCTAACTTTACAATGATTGTTAGGTGGACAATAAATTAAATATACAAATAATTGACTAGATGCATCAGAATAATATAATGCAAGTAGAAGGCAACATAACAATTGATTCCTTAAAACTGTATTTCTTATCATCTATTTTTTTACTATTGGTCAACGCTATACTTTAATATGCTTGCGAGGTGTACCAACTACATTATATAAAAATGTTTTTTCTTAAGTTGGTTTCCTTTTTGGATATCATTTTTTGGGCTGTGATTCACGTAACCGGACTCACACCCTTTTCCACACCCCAAATTCTGTACTTGAGGCCGTAGTTCGCAACTGTGCCATCAAGGTCCCAACCTGGATCAGTGCCGACAACGGCTGTTCTAACTGTTGATTAAAATTATGTTTTTACATCGTTACATGCAACAACGACAGATGCAAGAATTAACGATTACAAGCCAGATCCAGATAAGAAGCAGAAGAATAAATAATGCATGAGAAATTCAACTAAGTTAGGAACCTGACCAGATCGTTCATTGAAAAACGAACAAGTTTTACTTAAAGAAATCAGCGCCGCTTAGTCCTCCAGGACAGGCGTCGTTCTCCTAGTTGACCCGGTCACGAACTTGAGGAGAAGCGTCACGTTCGTATAGACGATGAACGATGCAGACGAACAAATGCACCACTACTAGTGTAGGCCAACAATCGTAGGAACCACCGCCTGACAGGTTGCGTCTTGAAGGAAGAAGGTGAACGAGTTTGTCGCTTCCAGGAGAGATCTCCAAGCGATAAGCAGGAGCGACGGCGGCAGACTCCGGGATTAGGGCTAGCAAAACCACAAACCACAAGATCGAGCCCGTGCCCGGCCCGACGAGGCGAGGCGGGGTGGGGCGAGGCGAGGCGTGGCGTGGCGCACGTGCGTGCGTGTGTGTTGTGGTCACCCCACCCATCAAAGATGTGAGCATACCCTCCTCCTAGGACCCCTTGGACACTAGTGCCTCATGTGATCCTACATATAAGGACCTCAAAAGTTCTAGGAGTGAGAAATATGGGATAAAACTTCTTTGCCATTTGCATTAGAGACAACTACTTTTCTTACATGTACTAGCTGCACTACATTGGGCTTAACCCATGCTATATACATGGCTGCTACAACCATATATCTAACAATCCCCCTACAAAGTCCAATGTGTAGTGTTTTCTACCATTCAGTCTTCCATACTGTACTTTTAGTAGATACCTTTCAGTTTGAATCTACCTGAGTTATCCAGCTGTGACCCTCGCAGGAACTAGGTGAACAAAAGTCTTGAACATGAACCTTGGGTACAAGAGTATAGGTTGGTAACAACACAATAAAGACATGGTAGAAAAGAAAACAATGCATTAAGGCCATGCATACAAAAAAGTATATCATGATTGATATTAGAGAACAACCCAATTCCCCTGTTGCGGCCTACACAACATCAATCACTTAGTTAGAGTCTCCAAGGATGTACTGCTAACATCATGTCCTAAGACTTGACACCATTTAGAGATTAATCTCTTACTAACTTGCATTCATGACAATAATAAGTTTCTAGGAGATAGACACATAGATGCTAGAAGCATCAAACAAGAATACATAGTGTCATCTGATTCACCTGACAGCTTGTTATTACCACATTGAACCCAATTTGTGGGATCTCTACTCTTTTGGGTTGGGTTGCTACTGCCTACAAATCTATAGGGGTTTGAGTC
This sequence comes from Alisma plantago-aquatica, assembly GCA_963693085.1. Lineage (NCBI taxonomy): Eukaryota > Viridiplantae > Streptophyta > Magnoliopsida > Alismatales > Alismataceae > Alisma > Alisma plantago-aquatica. The sequence goes on along the minus strand of OY856412.1, from coordinate 592,109,359 downwards.
CCATCCCCAACATAGAATTTTCCACTAAAGCCCAGGTAAGACCTTTAGTGAAAGGATCAGCTGTATAATCTTTGGTACTCACGTAGTCCACAACCACAACCCCATTAGACACTAACTCCCTTACATATTTCAATCTGACTTGGATGTGTCTACACTGTTTTTTTATTGTACTTAGAACTCTTTATATTAGAAATAGTTGTAGTGTTGTCACAGTGAACTGAAATTGCAGGAACCGACTTCATTACCATAGGTAAACTGGACATAAGTCTATGTAACCATTCAGCTTCCAATCCAATTTCATCTAAAGCACACAATTCTGCTTCAAAAGTGGACAGAGACAATATAGTCTGTTTCTTAGACCTCTAGGAAACAACTCCTCCCCCTAATAGGAATACATATCGTGAGCCACCATTACTCCCACAATTCACGGCAATCTAACTTGCATCACTATACCCTTCGACTACAGAAGGATGTTTACCATAATGCATCCCAAGGGAACAAGTTCCCTTGATATACCTTAGAACTCTGTCAAGAGCTTCCCAATGGGTCTTGTCGGGACAACTAATGTATCTACTTAACTTGCTCATGGAAAACACAATGTCTGGACGTGTGCAATTCATAAGATACATTAAACTTCCGATAATCTGAGAGTATCACAATTGAGACACTGGAACCCTAGTCTCATTCTTGAACAAGGCCTTGGATGAATCATATGAAGTCTTAATAGGTTTATGTGATGTGTACTCAAACCTCTCCAGTATCTTCTCAACATAGTGAGACTGTGAGAGAGTTATACCATCAGTAGACCTAATGATTTTAAGTCCTAAAATCACATCAGCGACACCCATATCCTTCATCTCAAACTTGCTACACAAGAATGACTTTGTCTTATTTACTACTTTTATATCAGAACCAAAAAGTAGGATATCATCGGCGTATAAGCATAACAAAATGAATCCATCATTGACAATTTTGCAATAGAGACACTTATCAAATTCATTATAAATAAAGCCAAATGATGATATCACAGAATCAAACTTCTCATGACATTGCTTAGGGGCTTGTTTCAAGACATATAATGACCTAACAAGTTTACACACTTTGGACTCATTCCCACGACCCACAAATCCCTCAGGTTGTTCCATATATATCTCTTCCTGAAGATTACAGTGTAAGAACGTGGTCTTCACATCAATCTAATGGATATAGAGATTATAAATGGACCAATGCTATAAGCACTCAGATTGTGGTCATACGGGAAACATGTGAATAGGTATCAAAATAATCTATTCCTTCCCTTTGTGTGTAACCCTTAGCAACTAACCTAGCCTTATACTTATTGATTGTCCCGTCTGCATTAAGTTTCTTCTTAAAGATCCATTTACAACCAACTGTAGAACAACCAGGAGGCAAATCCACCAATTCCCAAGTTCCATTCGAGATAATTGATTGGATTTTATCATTAACGACTTCTTTCCAAAACTTAGCTTCTGGATATTCCATAGCTTGTTTGAAAGTGACAGGATCATCCTCAACATTGTAAGTGAGAAACTCACTTCCAAATTCCTTGGATGTCCTAGGCCATTTACTTCTCCTTGGTTCAACTATTTCTTTAGAATCATCAGATTCAGAAATAGCTTGTTCTGAGTTGCCCTCCACATTTTTCATCCTTTCCACGTGCTCGGGAATGGAACTTGTGGTGAATGAATTTTCTTGAGATACTTCATTGAGAACACCAGTTTTCATGGGAAACACATCCTCAAAGAATGTAACATCATGTAATTCCACAACTGTATTGACCTCAATGCCAGAGATATCAAATTTTACAATCAAGAATCTATAGGCATAACTTATATCTACATACCCCAAGAATATAGCATCAACCATTTTCGATCCCAATTTCTTCCTTTTGTGTTCAGAGACAAGTAACTTAGCAAGGCATCCCCACGCTCGAAGATATTTAAGACTTGGTTATCTTCCTCTCTATAACTCAAACAGACTACTCTCTACATTTTTATGAGGAACTCTATTCAAAATATGGCAAGCCGTATTCAAAGCTTCCCCCCACATGAAGTTGGGTAGACCTGAGGTCTGGATTAAAGAATTAACCATATCTATTAGGGTTCAGTTTTTTCATTCAGCTATCCCATTAGACTGTAGTGAATAAGGAGCGGTAACCTCATGAACTAACCATGTAATTGGAAAAATTCCAAAAACAAGTTCGAGGTGTATTATCCTCCCCTATCAGACCTTAATCATTTAAGTATTTTGCTGGTTTGAGTTTCAACTTCTTTCTTATAAATTTTTAAATTTATCCAATGCCTCATATTTACTTCTAAGTAAAAAGACATAACAGTATCTACTTGCATCATCAATAAAAGTTATAAAATAACATTTTTGATCCCTAGTAGAAATTCCATTAAATTAACAGATATCTGTATGCACAAAATCCAAAATTTCTGAATTCCTATTCATTGAATGAAAGGGCTTCCTAGGTAGTTTAACTTGCACACATATTTCACATTTATTATTGCTAATTTCAGATTTAGGGATTAGATTTAGATTCATCATATGCTTCATTGAGGCAATATTAACATGTCCTAAACATGAATGCCAATGTCGGATGATACAAGATTCACACATACAGAACTATAATCATTCAAATTTAAAATGGAATTTGAAACAAGTTCAACATGAATCTTAAATAAGTTCTCCACATCACATAAATACCCCGTGCTAAAAAATAAAGAATCACAAAGGCGTGTAATAATAGCCTTAATACATTTGCAGTCTACTCTATAACCTTCCCTAACTAAAATTATGCCACTAAGGATATTGCGTCGAATGGTTGGAACATGTTTGATCCTATGAAGAGTGAACACCTTCCTTGAAGGGAACTTCAAGTCCACCAGTCCTTCACCTTTGACTTCTGTAGAGCTGGAATCGCCCAAAGTTACGGACCGACCTTGAGAAGCCTGGTAAGACACAAACAAGGACTTATCAGCACACACATGTACATTAGCCCCAATGTCAATTATCCAATAAAGTGGTTCAAAATAGAAAGGATTTTAGGTTTAATAGATGCATACCCATCATTGATGTTCAAGTATGTATTCATCATGTTGACCACAGCCTCCTCAGTTGCAGATGCGGTAGATTTCTTTGCCTTCTTAGAAGGACAATCCTTGTTCCAGTGGCCAACCTATCCACAAGTCCAACAAGGTTTGTTCTTCGGTTTCTTCTGGATCTTGGCCTTAGGTTTATGTGCATTATTAGTTTTCTTATCTTTGGTGGTTTTAGCAATAGTAAAATTAACAATAGGGTTTGCATCAGTAGGCACCTTGACCATCTTTTCCTTTAAGTGTTCTTCTTGTATGTTTATATCCATCATTAGTTCTTCCATTGTATGTGTCCCTTTGCGATGCTTCAGAGACATACCAAATAGTTCCCAAGACTTAGGGAACTTTTCTATGATAGACATAACAACGAACTTATCAGGCAATACCATCTTGGCATCTGAGAGTTCATGAACTAGGAGTTGAAGATCGTGTGTTTGACAAAAAATAGACTTACCCTCTACCATCTGGAACTTAAGAAATTTAGACACACAATACTTTTCAGCACCTTGGTTTTCAGTACTAAAATTATTAATTAACGATTCCCACAAAACTTTAGACGTGGTGACATGCGGCTTTGAGTAAGAGTCATACAACTTGTTATTTAAACCAAACAGAATCAATCCGCGGCACGTTTTGTCACCCTTCTTCTAATTAGCAATTATATTTGTATTATCAGGAATAGTATCATCAGATTTAGGTTATGTCTCTTCTAAGTACTGATCAAAACCTTCAATATTCAGCCAAATTCGCATCTGACTCTGCCAACGGGAAAAGTTGGTACCAATAAATTTTCCAGGCATACTGCTGGTATCAATTTTATTTTCAGAACCACCCTGACCGACCATTGTTAATTAACGACATATAATGATTTCTTTAATACTGTTGATTATAATTAGGTTTTTACGTCATTACATGCAATAGCCACATATGAAAGAAATAATGAATACATGCCAGATCTAGATAAGAAGCAGAAGAATAAATAATGTAGGAGAAAAATTAAACTGAGTTAGGAACCTGACCAGATCGCTCGTTGAAAAATAAATAAATTTTACTTAAAGAAATCAATGCCACTCAGTCTTCTAGGACAGGCGTCGTTCTCCCAGTCGTCACTTTCACGTAGACGACGAACGATACAGACAAACAGATGCACCACCACCAGTGCAACCCAGCAACTGCAGTAACCACTGCCTGACATGTTGCGTCTTGAAGGAAGAAGGTGAACAAGTTTGTCGCTTCTAGGAGAGAGATTTCCAAGCGACAAGCAGGAGTGACGGTGGCAGACTCTGGGATTAGGGCTAGCAAAACACTTGCACGAATGGCTGATGACTGTGTTCAAAAAGTTGTGTTTAACCCTAATGACCGGAGGCCTGTTTATAGCCTTACACACCCCACTAATCCTAATCCTGTGAAGATGCGACCACTCGGTTGCTCTTGTACATATTGTAGAAAATTCCGTAAAAGAGACACTTTCTAGTTAGGATTAATAAATCCAAATAGGAAAGAAACAATTAATTAAATGAGTAATTAATCACATACACTACTACATAAATGACTTATAACGTCACATTTACAGGCGTCAGTTTTAAACAAAAACTAACGCCTAATACATACATCGCCAGCTAAATAAAATAATCGACATCTATCTGTGAAGGGCAACCAGACACGGGTATCGCTTTTTATTTAGCGTTGGTTTCTTAATAAGAAACCGACACCTAAAATTGACCGCCAAATCCAAATTTTCTAGTGAAAAAAGTTACCTCCAAAATTTAACATACAACATCGGTTTTTAACAAAGAAACCGACGACTAAAGGTTTTCCGCGAGATAGAAATTTGACCAATTTTTATCGTCGGTTGTCTTACAATTACCGACGCCGATGTGTTTTTGTGCGCTTAACCATGAAAATTTTCACCTCCCTTTAGCGTCAGTTTTTATAGGGAAATCGATGACTATATTCTTAATTCGAGAACATTTATTTTTGTCGGCATATGTAGATAGACGTCGGTTTTTCTAGTTGGAACTGATGACTATCAATTGACAAAAGTGTCAGTTTCTTGTTGGTAACCGATGCCTATAGTTTTAAGCGTCGGTTAGTTCTAATAGCCGATGCCTATTATTAACTTAACAACACCCATGCGAGCCAGACTCTTCCCCTTTCTCTGTTTCATTCACTCTCAATTGAGGGTTAATTAGGTCCAACAATTCCTCTGCTCACCGTCGCCCGCTGCTCTGTGCTCGCCGCCTCCTCCTCCACCACCGTTTGCTGGTGCTCTGGTTGCCGTCGCCGCCATCGCTCACCTCTGCCGCCGTCGCTTGCTGTTTCTCCAGCCACTGCTCTCCAGGCCGCAACTCTCCTAGACCTGCTCTCTGCTCTGCTCCCTACTCTCCAGGTCACCACACCTATTTTCCGTCGGTGCCGCCACGAAGGCCTTCTTCCTCCTCTTCTTCCTATGCCCTCAAGATACCCTACTCATGCTCGACCACCATTGGCTGGCCCTTTTGTCATTAGGGTAATTTTTATGCATGTTTGAGTAAATTAGGGTTCTAATCTACGCTTTTGTCCTATATTTGATGCTAATTGTGCATATATGTTGAGTTTGGGACTTTAGTGATGGACTTTGTCCTAAGTAGTTATTTTTTCATCTAATATGAACTCTAGTCTCATCTATCCTATCTTGGAAATCAGTAGTACATTGATGTAATATCAACTAAGGGCCCGAGGTCAGCCCCCTCCCCCCCTTTCTATATTATCAATGAGCTTCATCTTACTCTTTCCTAAGAAATGTTTTTTCTTAATCTCTTATACATCACTATATTTAAGGTTAGTCTATCTACTAGAGTGTGGGGATTAACCATGTTGCCTGTAGTTTATAACATTGCATTGTGAATTATTGCATGTTTGGAACTATTGATTTCTTGATTTATTATTTAATAATGCTCTATAGATTAGGATTAACCATGTTGCCTGTAGTTTATACAAATTTATTATATATAAGAATGACAACACATGTATTTGTTGGCCTAGAAACCCGTCCAAGATTTACTCATTAGGAGTAAATCTTGGATAGTCCCCGATTTGGGACTGTTCTTGAACACCTAATCTCACTTAGAATGTAAGTGTATAATGTGTATTTGGTTTTCAAGAAAATTTTCGTAACACTTCCCCGTTTGTTCTCTAAGTACATACGTACTTGGAGAACATCGGGGAAATGCTGCCGAAATTTTCTTGAAAACCCAATACACATTATACACTTACTAGTGAGATTAGGTGTTCAAGAATGTGATAGGTGGTACACATTTATTATATATAAGAATGACATCACATGTATTTGTTGGCCTAGAAACCCGTCCAAGATTTACTCATTAGGATTAAATCTTGGATAGTCCCCGGTTTGGGACTGTTCTTGAACACCTAATCTCACTTAGGATGTAAGTGAAAATGTGTATTGGGTTTTCAAGAAAATTTTGGTAGCATTTCCCCGTTTGTTCTCTAAGTACATATGTACTTAGAGAAGAGTGGGGAAATGCTACCGAAATTCTCTTGAAAACCCAATACACATTATACACTTACTAGTGAGATTAAGTGTTCAAGAATGGGATAGGTGGTACACATTTATTATATATAAGAATGACAACACATGTATTTGTTGGCCTAGAAACCCGTCCAAGATTTACTCATTATGATTAAATCTTGGATAGTCCCCAGTTTGGGACTGTTCTTGAACACTTAATCTTACTTAGGATGTTTTAACCATTAATTATATATAAGACCTTAAACCCTAAAGTTTTAACCATAAACCCTAATCTTTTAACCCTAAACCCTAATCTTGTTCTAATATATACCTATTTTCTCTTTGATCATAGAATGGATAGATCATGGATGTCCATTCCAAATTGCTGCACCCCCGAGTTTATTTTTGGTCTTGACCAGTTTATTAGATTTATCGAGGAACATAGGAAACAACCTAGAGATAGGTTCTACTGTCCATGTAGGAATTGTGGTAACAACTTGAAAGTCAACACTGGTGATGAAATCAAAAGTCATGTCATGTGCAATGGGATTGTACAAGGCTATATAGAATGGCACCGGCATGGAGAGATTTCAAACTTGAAATCAGTGGATGTCGATAGTAGTGCTTGTTTGGAAGAAGAAATTGCCTTCGATGAAGTAGATGTGAATGAACCAGTTCCAGTAGACATCGTTGATACGATGCTGGATAGTTGTGGGGTAGAGCACACCGATCCACCTCCGATGTTTAGAAACATTGTGCATGATGCTAAGATACCATTATACACAGGTTGTAAGTTTACAAAGCTTAGCACTATATTGAGATTGTATAAACTGAAAGCTAACAATTAATGGAGTGACAAAAGCTTCACGTCATTGTTGTCTTTGTTGAAAGAAATTCTTCCTGAAGGAAACAAGCTACCAATCTCAACATATCGGTAAAAGAAATTGTTGTGCCCAATGGGAATGGAGGCCAAGAAGATACACACATGCCCGAATGATTGTGTATTATTTCAAAAGGACTATGTGGATTTGAAAGATTGTCCGAAATGTGGTGCGTCAAGGTATAAATTGATGACTTCAGGAGAGTCCAAAATTGGTTCTCCTGCCAAGGTGATGTGGTATCTACCTATAGTACCACAGTTTCAACGCTTGTTTGCCAATCCTATAGATGTGAAGAATTTGAGGTGGCATGCAGATGTTAAGAAAAATAATGATGGGATCCTACGACATGCGTTTGATTCCCCACAGTGGAAGAAGATTGATTTATTGTACCATGAATTCGGTGAAGAAGACATGAATCTAAGACTTGGGCTTTGTACATATGGGATGAATCCGTATGGGACATTGAGCAGCCAACATAGCACTTGGCCAATTATGCTTGTTATATACAATCTTCCTCCTTGGTTGTGTATGAAAAATAAGTACGTTAGACTTTCGTCTTTGATATCGGCCCCTAAACAACCTGGAAATGATATCGACATTTATCTTGAACCTATGATTGATGACTTGAAGAAGCTCTGGAGTGAAGGTGTGATGACCTATGATGCTTCACGAAGAGAGACATTTTGTTTGCACGCTATGTTGTTTTGCACTGTGAATGACTTTCTAGCGTATGGGAATTTGTTTAGATATAGTTTCAAAGGATCTAAAGCTTTTCCTATATGTGAAGAGAACATTGATTCAATATGACTAAAACACGACGACAAGACTGTATATATTGGTCATCGAAGGTTTCTTCCAAAATTTCATCCGTATCGTAGGTTGCACAAAGCATTCAATGGACAGAATGAGGAACAGAGTGCACCTAAACTTATATCAGGGGAGGATGTTTATGAAAGAGTAAAAGACATCACCAATGAATTAGGTAAGAGATCAGAATGTACGATGGCCACACGGAGTGACAAGTCTTTATTCTAAAAGAAGTCAATATTTTGGGATCTTCCTTATTGGAGTTCTTTGACAGTCAAGCATTGTATCGATGTCATACAAGTTGAGAAAAATGTATGTGATAGCATCATCGGTACTCTATTGAATATACCAGGTGGTTTGAAGAGGAACATACCAATTTCATCAAGAGATAATATCCTCGATCCATTTCAATGTGGCTTGCTAGAGAGCATAACAAGACATTTATTATGTGGTTTGAAGATAAAGTCTTACATCAACTATCTCAAACACCAGATAATCTTACTAAAACCATCAAATGCCTCGCCTTTAAAGCAAAATTGAATGTTATGCTTATGAAGGGTTTGACATAAATGGATTCTCGTATTACACAAAGCGTGAAGATGATAAGATTGTTGTCCAAAATAGTGGGGTCACCCTTCAAGCATCTTCATTATTTTTTGCAAGTGCAAAGGATAAGAGTCCACGTGAAGCTAAAATGTCATATTACGGTGTCATTGAAGACATATGGGAGTTTGACTATGTAGATTTCAGAATTCCGCTCTTTAAATGTAATTGGGTTGACAAAAAAAAGGAGTTATAGTGGATGAATTGGGTTTCACGTTAGTGAACTTTGAAAAGATTGGTGAGAAGGGTGAACCATTCATATTGGCATCACATGCGAAACAAGTATTTTATATTGATGATCCTGTAAATGATAAATGGTCGGTTGTTCTTCATGGTAAAATACAGTTCATTGAAGATCCTATAGATGAAGAAGAGTACTATGATAAGTATGATGACTCCAGTCCATTCTCAGTTGGGTTGCCAACACCACCAAACATTGAAGTTGGGGATCACGATGACTTGTATGTTCGCGGGGATCACAATGAAGGATTGTTAATTGATAAAAGATCACAATATTAGAGGCATGAATGTTTATATTTTTTATATGTTTTATTTTTCTAAATGTGAACTTTACAATGTGAATGTGGACTTTACAATGCGAATTACTTTACAATGTGAATGTGAACTTTACAATGTGAATGTGAACTTTACAATGTGAATTACCTTACAATGTGAATGTGAACTTTACAATGTGAATTACTTTACAATGTGAATGTGTACTTTACAATGTGAACTTTACAATTAGTGTTACTTTACAATGTGAAATTTATAATTTGAATGTGAACTTTCAGATGGCTGAGCATTCCCATGATGACCGTACTGATGATCACCGTGAGGGTGAGGACGTGCTTGCGTCGCCTGACAATGTAAGTTTTAAAAATATATCCCTGAGGTTTCTATCTATAAGTTCATTTATAATTATATCATGTAAGTGTATTTTTTATCAAATTTTAGGTTGGTGATGTACCCCCTGAAGAAATTACAGCACTTGATGAGGAACAAAAGAAAATTGAGAAAGTGAGGGGCATCACAATGATGAACACGTTAATACATCAAAGGGGTAATGGACCCAAATTGGCTGTGGATTTTGATCATGCATGAAATCCATATGGAGTGAACCACAACTCATTTGTTTCATATCTTGGGGTTCTTACTCACAACCATTGTAATCCTATCCTAGAATCCTGGCATAAAGTTCCTAAGGGGAAGAAAGACCATATATGGAAGGAACTATGTGTGAGTTATTATTATTTGTAATTCTATTTGTGTAGATTACTATTTTTAGGACACTAGTTAATAACAATTCTATTTAATTTGCAGAGCATATTTGATCTGGATGAAAAAGTGCATCGTAAATGTGTGATGCAACGCTGTGGGAGGGTCCTAAGGAGCTATAGGACCAATCTCACCTGAGATTACATACGCAATGCTGAGAAGAGGTTCTTGATTGATTTCCAATTCTAGACATTGATCACTATTTCACTAACTCTACACTAATAATTTTTGTTTGTATTATCTTAAAAAAATAAATTTAGGCAGAAGGAAGTCACACAAAAACGGAACTACCTAGACCCCAAAGACTGGGAGGCGTTTGTTACCCACAGAAAAATAGATGAATTCAAGGTATTAAGCACCACTCCTAATTTAATTAATATACATTTTTATGTATTCACCTATTCAAGATTAACCTTTAGGCATTAAGCAATGCTCAAAGAGCAAGGAGTGCACTGAATGTGTACGACCACACAATGGGTCCAAGAGGATATGCATGCGTTCACCAAAGACTACAGGCTGAGTTTGCTCAACCTACTACTACTCAGGAGACTACAGAGTCCTCTACTACTGCTCCCACACCTCTGCCTCGCTGTGCTATGTGGATAGCTGGGAGGCAAAATAAGAAGGGAGACATACCAAAGCCCGCAACTGCTGAGGCGGCTGCAAAAATGGTAAAAATCAACTCTTAGAGCGATCGATCGATATTGATTATTGTTATGTTTACTTACTAATTTTTGTTGATGGTGATTAGTGGGAGCTGCATGAGCAGAGGAAGGAAGGCAAGTTCATCCCCCAGGGTATAAGGGATGAATTGACAGTTGCTCTGGGTAACCTAGAGCATCCTGGACATGTTAGGGGTGCATGCGCTGGTGTGGGAATCAAAGCATTCTTTGGGCCATCCTAGCACAAACCTATCCCAAAAGTGGGACTTTCACAAGCTGAGGTAACCTATTCTAATTTTAGAATGTTATTGCGAAAGGGAATTCAATAATCAGAAGCTAGCATTTATTTTATCCATGTATAGGTAGATTCGTTAATTGATAGGAGAGTCGAGGAAGTACTTGATAAGAGACTCCATGAAGTAATTATCAAGTGGCAGGCGTCTCAAATTGCCACTCAGACAGTACCTGTGGTGGGCCGGTCTTCTCCTACTTCTCATACTACAGAGGTTGAGAGTAATCCTATAGACCCACCACCTAGAACGTCCTCTGTAAGTATTTTTATTACATAATAGCCAGTCTGTTCAAGATGATATATTTGTGTATATATGTATATAACATTCTTTACGTAAATTTGTAGGGGTTGAAACCATGCTGACTAAAAAGTCAAGAATATATCGTTGCAGAGGCGTCGGCTTACCCACCCCTTAAAGGGTGCATGTTTTATGGGTATCCAATACCAGATGGTGTGGTACGTGTGAGCCTGATACATGTACTCCCCGACTGGACGGATCTTGCACTGCCTCATGCACACCCAGATGCTGAAACACTTGGTGAGGCAGTAGGCGGAGTGATACTATGCCTCGTAGTGGATGTCCTCTATACTGATATTGTATGATAAATTTCCATTACTGTAATTTGTTAGTGTGTATATATGAGTCAATTGATCTGAAATTATATATACAAGTCAAAAATATGAGACCCGCTACATCTCGACCTCCACCTCCTCGACTACCAAGTTGGCTTCCAAGGGACCTACACGCCTCGATAGGTCCTAATTGTAGGGGTGTGGCAGTATGGATCGGTGAACATGTTCTAAATTGCCCTATAATTGTTACTATTCCGGAGGATGCTGCAGGTAAATCATACGATAACAATCTATTTATACAAGTTTATCATACATATTAATACATACATAATACAAGTTCTGCATACGTACGTATTAATGCATATGTATTAATGCAAGTCAATCATACGAAAACAAGATATTTATACAAGATATTTTGGAGTTGTTTAGTTATGAATGGTTGAACACATCTATGATAGAGTTGTGGATATGGTGAGATCTTGTTTATACATCCATATACCTTGTTTTATATACGGTGATCTGGTTTCTTATATATTAATGTATATGTAGTACATGTTTTGCAGCCACTTACACAAGATATGTACAGATTTTGGGTTTTCCCATTTGGGATTTTTGGTTCCATCTTTGATTAGTCTTGTAGATGTAGACCCATATTCAGTTACTTCATACTGCTGTGATGCTTTTCAATATTTTGCTAAAAATAATAAGACGGTGATAATAGCTCCATTCAATGTCAAGTAAGTTTACTTTGCTTATAATTTGGACTTAAGCAAATTACATTTTTATTGTGGATTTTGAGTTATTAATTTTCTACTTTCTTACCTGTAGTGGTAAGCATTGGGAGTTACTAGTTATTATCCCCAAGACGTTCCCTGTCTATTATCTAGATCCTACGGGGAATGAATTGGATACATTATAAGGACATGCAATTAAAAGGCCATTATTCTCATGAGAAACATTTCATGTTTTTATATCTATTAACATCTGTTACTACATTACTATTTAATTATAGAATTTAATGGGTTACATTAACATATGTAGGGCTTTACAAGAGTACAAAAAGTTGGAGGAAAGGTTCCTAAGAAAAATGATCTGTCACTAATTTGGGAGAATGTGAAAGTAATTTCCTGACTCCAATGTATATATTATTTATGTGAACTGTGCTTATTTGTATTTTTGAATATTTTGTATGTTTCAATTTATAGTGTGCTACACAAGACAACGACTGAGCATGCGCCTACTATGTGATGCTATTTATGGACCTAATCATCAAACATGTCATAATGGAAATCGATAAGATACAACATGTATTATACATAGTCTCATTAGATAATATGAAATATATCAATCTTATTATATATTATATATATATATATATATATATATATATATATATATATATATATATATATATATATATATATATATATATATATATATATATATATATATATACGTCATTCTCTTTGCAGGTCTTTAAAACCACTGACTTCAACAGAGGTGGAAAGCGTTTCGATGTACATGCTCCCTATACGAGAGATGAATTAGATGCTGTAAGAGAAGAATGGGCAAAAGCCCTACAAAGAGTGGGAATTTTTAAATATAATTTTATTGACAATGATGACAATGATGAATAAAGAATAACTTTGTTCTCATAATTATTTTTTGTGAATGTGAATGAATTTTTATGAATTGTCATATGTGTGTGAAGATGATCAATACATAAATGTTTCTATATGTGTCTGAATGTGAAAAGAGATGAAATGAATGGAACTACAGGTTGCTACTGGTTTCTACATGTGTGTGATGAAAAAATAATATGAATTAAATGTGCTTATACATGTGTGTGAATCACATATATGTAATATTATCCATCTTGTTAATTTTGTAGGTTTGTGGCCTGTTGTTGGCTGCTATCAATAGATGTCGTAAACCTACAGTTCATAACTGAATTGCAGGTTCTCATCCTGTTGACCAGCCATACAACAGGCCTGTAAACTGATAAGAAAAAAAAATCATAACATAGGCATCGTTTATTTGAACAAAACCGACACCAAAGACATACGGCGGCGGTTTTTGATAAAAAACCGACGTCTATGTGGCCAGGAACCACGACCGTGCTGGGAAGCACGGCCGTGGTGGCAGGCAGGGGATATGGTGTCAGTTATTAGCACAAAACTGACATCGGTTCAGTTGATATGGCATCAATTATCTTTCAAAAATGACGCCTATAGGCCCTTTGCTGGCGTGTTTTTCGGTGGCGGGAAGCGTTTTGACGTCGGTTCTTTTAATAACCGACATCTGTAACCATTCTATAGTGTCGGTTTTCTTAAAAACTTGACACCTATAGTTCCTTTGCTAGCATGTTTTCGGTGGCGGGAAGCATTTTGACATCAGTTCTTTTAATAACTGACGTATGTAACCATTCTATAGTGTCGGTTTTCTTAAAAAACCGACGCCTATAGTCCCTTTGCTAGCGCGTTTTCGGTGGTGGGAAGCGTTTTGATTTCGGTTGGGAACCGACGCCGAAGGGGTCCACCTTTAGCGGCGCCCACTTGGGTTTCGCTTGGAAACCAATACTAAAACCCTTAATTAACCGATGCTAAATGCCTGTTCTACAGTAGTGGTAGTTGTATCCTAGTGCAAAAAGAAGACATAAGACATTCTCCACAATCCACAAGCCCATGCCAGGAGAGGTGAGGTGTGCGTGCACGCGTGCGTGTTGTGGTTACCTCACCCACCAAGGAGGTGAGCATACCTCTAGGACCGCTTAGACACTAGTGCCCCGTGTGATGTACATATAAGGACCACAAAAGTTCTATGAGTGAACAATATGGGATAAAACTTCTTTGCTATTTGCACTAGAGACGAAACTATTTTTCTTACACGTACTAGCTGTACTACATTATCCATGCTATATACATGGCTGCATTAGCCATATATCTAATACTGAAAGCCCTGGCAAAGATGTTCCAACGGCCATCTGACTGGTGGGGCCTGCATCGTCAGGACCCTGATAACCTATGACAACCGGTCCTAATGACCCACGACAATGACCTCATCATCTTCCTCTCATGTTCAGCAAGTTTGCCTCCACAATGGTCCATCCATAACGACTATTCAAGAACTGGAAAAGGTCGTCTGTTCCCGGGGCTGACTGATAGAAGCGAGAATCAATTTTGCTACTCCACATGCTCCACTGCACATCCCTTTCTCAACAACCTTTGCTTCCGAAATCCGAGTGTTATCACCTTGCAAAAGCAGCATCTCCTCCTCCATCACCTTGATCATGCTCGCTTGGATATGGTCCTTTCCTTTCACCATAGTGGTCATGCTGCTCAAGCAGAAAGCTTAGCTGCACGGAACAGTTGGTGCAACCAAGGAGAGCTCCACTGGCTCCATTATGGGAGATCAGGAGCGGCGCAGCCGGGACGGCTGGTTTGGCATTCTTGCCTACATGCACCAAGCACCCGATTTCCTTTGAAGGAAGAAGTTGGTGATGACCCGTCGACGATGAAGTTCTCATTGGCGATGAACTCCATGTACTTGGCTGTGGAGTCGTAGGTGTAGCGCACGCGCCGACATCCACAGATTTTCAGCCGTACCAAGCACTGATGAATGACAGTGTAATGGGGCTTTGGTGTTTGCAGTCTTCCGATGATTTAGGTCAGGGTAATTGATAGAGAATAAACAGTAGCCATTGCCCAAGCATTGGTGGCCCAATCATCATCATCTGCATCATTGATGAGAACATTCAGATTATTGGGTGCTACTGTAGTGTTGGTAGTACTTCTGCATGAAGTCTTCATTGCCTAGCCAACAAGATATGTCTGGGCCTTTCCGACCACCTTGGCTAGTTTGAACTGGTACTCACTCATGTACTTGAGCTGCTTAGAGATGGAGATCAATCGCGTTCGGCGGTGCAACATGAATATTATATAAAAGGAGATACTACCAAAAAACATAGAATAGGTGACAGTCATGTAAAGAGTTATGCACTTTAGGTGACATGTTTGTACATGGCTTATAATCTGTGTAGGCTGACATACTTTAGGTGACATGCATGTATTCCACCTATAGTGTGTGCAACATAGGTGACAGACATTTTATCATACTTGAAAGGGTGACACACTATAGGTGACATACATTTGAATCACATATGTTCTAATGGAGGTTTACACATGTATATGAGTCAAGTTTAATATACAACGAGACATAACATTTAGGTGACATGTATGTGTGTCACCAAAGTTATAGATGACATAAATTCATGTCACCTAACCTTAGAATTTTTACAGAATTACTATGAGAGGACACTGTCTTGATATGGGCCTTGAACTCTCACAAATGCATTACGGGGGACTTACTGTTAGAGGAAATTCTCATGATATGGGCCCCAACCCTCACATATGCATTTTTAGAGAATTGTTATGAGTGGACATTGTCACTATATGGGCCCCAGTTCCTAAGAAATGTATTGAAAGGGACTTTTTGTGAGAAGAAATGTGTCATGGCTCCTCCCGACTATTTTTTTGTTGGAATATATCAACACTTATTTGGTCACCGTGTGTTGTACGACGTCGCGATGCGAGGGCGCTGAGCCACTACACGTGACGTCGGCACCGATGACGATTATATTTATCTCCCACCTACCTCTGATTAATTATTGCACCTACCTTGGTGTCGCTGATGGCGGGGGTTCTCTGCTCGTCTCGTTGCCCCACACCATACCATCCAGATCCGGCTTCGATAGTGTCTCTCAAATGCGAATGGAAGGTGACAAGAAAGGTTCAGTGGTAACTTCAAGTCTAATTCAACTTATCGACTTTTGTTGGACTTGGCCAGACCGGCGGTGGCTGCCCTTTTTTCGGCAATACAAAAAGTTCATAAACATGGAGCAACATGTGAGGCCAATCAACATCATTTTCTACCTTTCACCTTGACACCTTTGGGGTGCTTGTCGATGATGCAGTTTCTCTTCTTCAATGCCTTCAACATATAATAAATAAGAATCTTATGAAACCTTCATCTACATGTAATGATTTTATTTTTTGGGTCCTTGGGTTTTGCCATCCAAAAAGGATTGACAACCCAGTTTGTTGCTCGTGCTTCTGTGAGAGCTTTTATGTAATCTTTTGAGCAATTATATGAAGAGTTTTATGTCTTCTATTTAAAAAGGACATGTGTCAGTCGAATTGTTTTTGAGAGTCATTATAATTCAATCGAAGTCATTCATGAGGGGATATTGACATGACAATCGTCACCAGACTCATAAAAGTCTCTTTTGTGATCATTATAAGGCTAACATGTCTTTGTATTATTAGGCACATTGCTCCTTGGCAACAGATTGTGTAGACCACCACCCCAACACCAATTGATAACAATGGATGGTGGCTTCCGCAAGCACCCAACTGAGTGTTCTTCAATTGTCCCCAAACTCATATACAACTCATTTATGAACAACTATGAGGACAATGCATACATGCATGTCTCTGATCAAAGCATTTTTAAGGACTTTTTATGAGAGGACATTTTCATAATATGAGATTTAACACCTACCAAATGCATTTTTGGGGACTTGATGTGAGTGGACATTGTCATGTTATGGGACTTGGTTCCTAAACGAACTTTTATATACTTTTTATGAGAGGACATTGTCATGATATAGGCCCCAACTCCATCCAAATACATTTTTAGGGACTTTCTATGTGAGGACATTATCAAGATATGGGTCATGGATCCTCCGTAATACATTTCCATGGACTTGTTTTGAGAGGACAGTATCATGATATGGGTCATGAATCCTCTCAAATATACTTCTATGCACTTTCTATGGATGATATTTGTCATGTTATAGGCCTTGTAACCTCCCAATATATGTTGAAGGACTTGCTATGAGAGGATATTGTCATGATATGGACCCTCTCTCCTCCCCAAAGTATATTCAGGGACTTGTTGTGAGAGCACATCATCATGTTATAGGCCTTGGTTCCTCATAAATTTATTTTTAGGGACTTGTTGTGAGAAGACAATGTCATGGCATTAGTTGTGGATCCTCCCAAATGTATTTCTAGGGACTTGTTGTGAGAGGACATTGTCATGATATGGGATATTACTCCCCCTAAATGTGTTTTGAAGGACTTGTTGTGAAAGGACATCATCATGATGTGGGCCGTGGATCCTCACAAATTTGTTTTGAGGAACATGTTGTGAGAGGACATTATCATGATATGAGTCATGGATCCTCCAAAATATATTTCTATGGACTTGTTATGATAGGACATTGTCATGATATGGAATGTGGATCCTCCTAAATACATTTCTAATGACTTGTTGGGAGAGGACATTGTCATGATATTGGAGGTGGCTCCTCTCAAATGCATTTTCAAAGACTTGATGTGAGAGGATGCCATAATGATATGGGGCTTGGTTCCTCCCAAAAACATATTCAACGACATGTTGTGAGATGACACCATCATGATATGAGCCCTGGCTCCTCAGAAATTTATTTTCAGGGACTTACTGTGAGAGCACACTATCATGATATTGGTCACATATCCTCCCAAATGCAATTACAATGACATGTTGGGAGAGGACATTGTCATGATATTGGAGGTGGCTCCTCTCAAATGCATTTTCAAATACTTGATGTGAGAGGATGCCATAATGATATGGGCCCTGGTTCCTCCCCAAAACATATTCAGTGACATGTTGTGAGACGACACCATCATGATGTGGGCCTTGGCTCCTTGGAAATTTATTTTCAGGGACTTACCATGAGAGCATAGTATCATGATATTAGTCACATATCCTCCCAAATGCAATTACAATGACATGTTGGGAGAAGACATTGTCATGATATTGGAGGTGGCTCCTCTCAAATGTATTTTCAAATACTTGATGTGAGAGGATGCCATAATGATATGGGCCCTGGTTCCTCCGAAAAACATATACAGTGACATGTTGTGAGATGACACCATCATGATATGGGCCATGTCTCCTTAGAAATGTATTTTCAGGGACTTACTGTGGGAGAACACTTTCATGATATTGGTCACATATCCTCCCAAATGCAATTACAATGACATGTTGGGAGAGGACATTGTCATGATATTAGAGGTGGCTCCTCTCAAATGAATTTTCAAAGACTTGATGTGAGAGGAAGTCATAATGATATGGGCCCTGGTTCATCCCAAAAACATATTCAATGACATGTTGTGAGACGACACCATCATGATATGGGCCCTGGCTCCTCAGAAATTTATTTTCAGGGACTTACTGTGAGAGCACACTATCATGATATTGGTCACATATCCTCCCAAATGAAATTACAATGACATGTTGGGAGAGGACATTGTCATGATATTGGAGGTGGCTCCTCTCAAATACATTTTCAAAGACTTGATGTAAGAGGATGCCATAATGATATGGGCCCTAGTTCCTCCCAAAAACATATTCAGTGACATGTTCAGGTCAAGATAGTTGGTATTGTTTTGGTTGTGATGGTTGGCCTTGTTTCATTTGTGGTGGTATGTTCTGCTTCTGGACGTGACACTTTGTTTTGGTCTGGTCGGGACACTGTGTTTGATGTAGTTGTGATGTTGTGTTGTGAGCGTGGATTGCGATGTTGTGTTGTGAGGGTGGGTCGTGACGTTGTGTTGTGAGGGTGGGTTACGACTTACTATGAGATAAAATTATCATCATATGTCCCATGGCACCTCCCAAATGTATTTTCAAG
The DNA here is from genome assembly GCA_963693085.1 of Alisma plantago-aquatica. Classification (NCBI taxonomy): domain Eukaryota; kingdom Viridiplantae; phylum Streptophyta; class Magnoliopsida; order Alismatales; family Alismataceae; genus Alisma; species Alisma plantago-aquatica. Next base: position 592,089,898 of record OY856412.1, on the reverse strand, counting down.
GACTTGGGATGGTTTTGGTTGTGTTAGTTGGCCTTGTTTCAATCGTGATGGTCCATTCTGCTTTTGGACGTGACACTCTATTTTGGTCTGGTCGTGATGCTGCGTTTGTTATGGTCGTGATGTTGTGCTCTGAGGGGCTTATTATGAGAGGAATATGTCAATATGGCATTGTGCTCTGACTTCGTGACACTACGTTTGTGAGAGGAGATTGTCATGATATGGGCCCAAACTTCGCCCAAATGCATTTTTAGGGATTTATTATGAGAGGACTCTGTCAATATATCGGCCCTGGATCCTCCTTAATGCATTTGAATGTAGATGTTGTGAAAAGACATTATCGTGATTTGAGTCATGTCACCTCCCAAATGCATTTTTAGGGACTTGATGTGAGATAAAATTTGTCTTGAAATGGGCCATGAAACCTCCCAAATGCATTTTCATAGACTTGTTGTGAGAGGACGTTGTCATGATATGGGACTTGACACCTCCCAAATACATTTTAAAGGACTTATTGAGAGATGACATTGTCATCATATGTGTCATGGCACCTTCCAAATGTGTTTTCAAGGACTTGGGATGGTTTTGGTTGTGATTGTTGGCCTTGTTTCAATTGTGATGGTCCATTATGCTTCTCGACGTGACACTTCATTTTGATCTGATCGTGACACTGCATTTCTTTCGATTATGATGTTGTGCTGTGAGGGTGGGTCGTGACGTTGTTGTGGGTTGGTCATGAAGATTATGTATAACGCTGGTTGTGACGCCTTGCTTTAACACTATTGTATCACGTTCTATCTCGGTCGCAACATGCGTCGTGGAGGCAGTTGCAATGTTGTGTTGTGAGATCTAGTTTCCTTCTTGTTGTTAATCACTTTCAAATGAAGCATAATAATCCAAAACCAACTTTTAAACCCTCAAACCTTACTCCCCGCTTTAGGAACATAGCTCACATTAACATAGCTCTAGTACCCCCATCTCCCTGAGGATTGACCCTACTCTTGCCACTTGCCTATACTACAACACGACCCCGTGCTCATATGGGCACGTGTGATTAGTTAAACCAGTGTGTCGTACTAGGTCCATATATAAACTTTGAAAGATCCATCGTGTTTGTTGTTTGCGGGGTTGCATCTATTCAAACTCTAATTTAGTAGTGTGTAACACCATAGGCAGAAACGCATCAGTGCTCATTTTAGGGTTTGATATGGGACCTAACACCTCCCAATTGCATTTTTAAGGACTTACTGTGAGATGACATTGTGATCACATGCTCCATGACACCTCCCAAATGTATTTTCAAGGACTTGGCGTGAGAGGACGATGTCATATATCAGCCCAAACTTCACTGAAGTACATTTTCAGGGACTTATTATGAGAGGACATTATCAATATATGGGCCTTGGCTCCTCCTTAATGCATTTGAAAGGACATGTTGTGAAAGGACATTATCATGATCTGGATCATGGCACCTCCCAATTGCATTTTTGGAGAGTTTATGTGAGATAATATTTGTAAAGATATGGACTCTGACACCTCTCAGATGCATTTTCATGGACTTTTCGTGAGAGGACGTTGTCATGATATGGGACCTAACACCTCCCAAATGCATTTTTAAGGACTTACTGTGAGATAACATTGTCATCATATGTGCCATGGCACCTCCCAAATGTATTTTCAAGGACTTGGCGTGAGAGGACATTGTCATGACATGGGCCCAAACTTCATCAAAATGTATTTGTAGGGACTTATTATGAGAGTACACTGCCAATATATGGGCCATGTATCCTCCTTAATTCATTTGAAGGGGAATGTTGTGAAAGGACACTAACACGATATGGGTCGTGGCACCTCCCAAATTCATTTTTAGGGACTTGATGTGAGATAACATTTGTCATGATATTGGCTCTGACACCTCCCAAATGCATTTTGATGGCCTTGTTATGAGAGGAAGTTGTCATGATATGGGACCTGACACCGCCTAAATGAATTTTTAAGGACTTACTATAAGATGACATTGTCATCATATGTTCGATGAAACCTCCCAAATGTATTTTCAAGGACTTGGAGTGAGAGGAAATTGTCATCATATGGGCTCAAACTTCACCAAAATGCATTTTCAATACTTATTATGAGAGGACACTACCAATATATGGGCCATGTATCCTCTTTAATGCATTTGAAGGGACATGTTGTGAAAGGACATTATCACAATATCGATCATGACATCTCCCAAATGCATTTTTAGGGACTTGACGTCAAATACAAATTTGTCATGATATGGGCTCTGAAACCTCGAAATTGCATTTTCATGGTCTTGCTGTGAGAGGACGTTGTAATGATATGGGACATGACACCATCCAAATACATTTATAAGGACTTACTGTGAGATGCATTGTCATCATATGTGCGATGACACCTCCCAAATGTATTTTCAAGGACTTGGCGTGAGAGGACATTGTCATGATATGGGCCCAAACTTCACTGAAGTTCATTTTTAGGGAATTATTATGAGAGGACACTACCAATATATGGGCCATGTATCCTCCTTAATACATTTAAAGGGACATGTTATGAAAGGACACTATCACAATATTGGTCGTGGCACCTCCCAAATGCACTTTTAGGGACTTGATGTGAGATAAAATTTGTCATGATATGGGTACTGACACCTCCCAAATACATTTTGATGGACTTGTTATGAGAGGACATTGTCATGATATAGGACCTGGCACCTCCCAAATGTATTTTCAAGGACTTCGTGTGAGAGGACATTGTCATGATATGGGCCCAAACTTCACCGAAATGCATTTTCAGGGACTTATTATGAGAGGACACGACCAATATATGGGCCATGTATCCTCCTTAATGCATTTGAAGGGACATTTTGTGAAAGGACACTATCACAATATTGGTAGTGGTACCTCCCAAATGCATTTTTAGGGACTTGATATGAGATACAATTTGTCATGATATGGGCACTGACACCTCCCAAATGCATTTTGATGGACTTGTTATGAGAGGATGTTGTCATGATATAGGACCTGGAACCTCCCAAATGTATTTTTAAGGACTTGGTGTGAGAGGACATTGTCATGATATGGGCCCAAACTTCACCGAAATGCATTTTAGGGACTTATTATGAGAGGACACTACTAATAAATGGGCCATGTATCCTCCTTAATGCATTTGAAGGGATATTTTGTGAAAGGACGCTATCACAACATTGGTTGTGGAACCTCCCAATGCATTTTTAGGGACTTGATATGAGATAAAATTTGTCATGATATGGGAACTGACACCTTGCAAATGTAATTTTAGGGACTTGATGTGAGATAACATTTGTCTTGAAATGGGCCCTAACACCTCCCAAATACATTTTTATGGCCTTGTTGTGACAGGATGTTGTCATGATATGGGACCTGTCACCTTCCAAATGCATTTTTAGGTTGTGATGGTTGGCCTTATTTCAGTCTTGATGGTCTGTTATGCTTCTAGATGTGACACTTCATTTTGATCTGGTTGCCACACTGCGTTTGACGCGGTCGTGACATTATGCTCTAAGGGTGGGTCACGACATTGTGTCGTGGGTTGGCCGCGAAGCCTATGTGTAACACTAGTCATGGCACTTTGCTTTAATGTTGTTGTATCACATTCTATCACGGTCACGACGTGCGTCGTGGAGACAATTGCGATGTTGCGTTGTGAGATATGGGTCATGGCACCTCCCAAATGCATTTTAGGGACTTGAGTTGAGATAACATTTGTCTTGAAATGGACCCTGAAACCTCCCAAATGCATTTGAAGGGACATGTTGTGTAAGAACACTATCATAATATGGGTTGTGGAACCTCCCAAATGCATTTTTAAGGATTTGATATGAGATAACATTTGTCTTGAAATGGGCCCTGACGCCTTCCAAATGCATTTTTATGAACTTGTTGTGAGAGGACATTGTCATGATATGGGACCTGACACCTCCTGAATGTATTTTAAGGACTTACTGTGAGATGACATTATCATCATATGTGCCATGCCACCTCCCAAATGTATTTACAACAACTTGGGATGGTTTGTGGCTCTAGGGTTTTATGATGTCTCTAGATACACCATATCAGTTTTGTGGCTCTAGGATTTCATCCCTATTGATTTGTGAAGGGATGCAGGTTATATAACTCTATACTCTCTTTGTTATTATTACCTTTTAGTTGTTATCTTTCTCTTGATCTATGGCTCATTATTGCTTGCACGCTAGTAACTTTTCCTTGGTAGCTTCATGTTCTATTTTGGGAAAACATGCTTGCTTAGTTTCTGCATGCGTTGCACATTCTTTTACCTTGTTTATAATGCTATCTCAAGGTTGAAGATGAAGTGGCCGATATGCTATAGAGGGCGACATGCTACGAGGCCGATAGGTAGGGTAGGCCAATACATTTGGATGCCCGTCACGACTTGTGACGCCCCAGGATGTTACCTTTGTGGCAGGTCGTCACAACCTTGGTTAGATCTAGGACGACTCATTCTTACCGTCATGCCTTTAGGAATGAGTGGGCCGATGTTATATGAGGGTGATAGTTTGTTGGTGGTTGTTGAGATGATGTGGTGTTGGATTGTGATACGTGGTGTGCTGGCTGATATGCCCTGGTCCGTCACGACTTAGTGTCACAACCATAAACGTGTTGCTTGAAGCGTGCTGAACCATAAGAGGATCGTCGCTCTACTATGTCGACACCCTAGGGCATTGTCTGTTACCCATGGTGACCGTCACACCTGTGTTGATGTTGCCAAATAGGAGAGGGTAGCCGATACACCCTGTTTCTCGATATCTGTGTGTTAGTAAGCCGTCACGATGGAGGTGTTGCTGCCCGATAGGACTAGGGTTGCATTGCCCGATACACCTATGACCCATTGCATTGTTGCGTTATCCCAATATGTCGATGCCTGTTTTGCCTTGGAGACTCTACTTTTGAATTATTGCCTTTGTCCTTCCTCTCTCATGAGAACAACTAAAAGAAGACATAAAGATGAAGCAGAAACCATCCAACTTGCAAAAATTCGAGCACTTTCGTGCAAGAACAAATGTCCACCTAGTAGAAGGACACATGAGTCTTCACCATCCCTTCCAATGTTGAAGATAACAAAGAAAGAAAATTGTTAGCTTATGTGGGAGAAAGTATAAGCTTAATGCCATTAACACTAGCCTAAAGCCTTAGTCTTACTGACACGGTGGAAATTGATATGAGAATCCAGGTAGCTAGCCACCTTTATGTATCATGCACAATTGATATAGAAGTTTGAGAGGACAGTTCCTCATTTACATGGAACCCCAGGGGTCACATTGGCATACAAGTCCTCCATCATGAACTACTTCTTACTCAGTTTATTTAGTTTGTGAGGAACCCAAGTGTAAAACTTGAAATAGTAGGTAAAATGGATCTCCCCTCTTAGTCCTAGGTCAAAGGGATGTAAATATAATATGATGAAAGTAAGTTTAGGGAATGCAAATTTTCCAGCAGCCCCTATTGCCCCCCCCTGAATCGGTCAATCCTGTGCATCCTTCTATTTCCCCACTCATGCATCGCTCTCTCTTCCCTATTTCATCACCGCCCAACCGCCGACCCTCTTCCGCCTTGCACCTCCCGCTTCATCCTACCCATAGACGGGTTGCACAATCTCACCCAGAGTCTCCATAGATCATCGAGGAGTCCATTAGAGGGTCAGTGCACCTTTGGGGAAGACATGATCAATCTGTCTCTCCCTGAACTGGAAACCATCGTTGTCTCGACACTAGGCACAGCTGCTGATGGCGCATCTCCCATGTAAGCTACAACGCTTTTCTTTGTTCTTTTCCTCCAACATACCCTCTCCTTCATTTTCCCTCTATTTCTATATACCCTGATCCCTTACTTTTATTGTTACCTTGTGCTAGTGCCGACGAAGACCACATGTTCGATGAAACGCCTTCCAGTACTGATGTTCCCTTCAGTCACAGAGATGAAGAGTGGCCCATGGTATCTCTGGGTTCAGATCAATGTCTTGCAGCCTAGCTACATCTGGGACATGGCCATGGGAAACTGATCGGATTGCCAAAAGACTCCTAATTGGATCTTGTACTGCAGCAGGACAGTAGGACGACACCCCTCAAGCCAAGCTCAAGGCCTTCACACAAGGTAACAACAAACATGTCACAGACGGAACTCACCCCTTTTAGTAATTATGGATACAAAATTTCATTTCACAACTCATCATTATGCTCACCCTCTTTATCTAAAACTAAAGGGCTTGTCAAAAATGCTACTCTAAGATTCACATTATTGCACATTCCCAATAGAATGCACCTAGAAACTGACCTAGGCATCCTGGTAGACTCAAAAACTGCACTGGAATGATATGCCTCTACCATTCACTGACCTTCTAAGTGGCTCTTACTCTTAGCAGTCAAAACAAATATGGACACGAGTTTACATTGAAATTTGCAGACATCAGAAATAAATTTAATGTAATTTTCTTGAGTCTTGATCACCCTGTACAGCCGATGGCATAGCTAATATGTTTTGGTATGACAACATCATTAAATAAAATAGTGATTTTTGTCCCTAATAATTGTTTGCGTGATTTTTTGATTGAATCAAGGCTAGGGAAAATATGCTAGATTTTTGACAACCATTATGGCTCCACTATCATTTATGTACTCTTGTGCTTGAAATCTATGACTCACATGGCTTGTGATACAGAAATGTGGGTTGCAGCTTTGCTTCATTCATGGTACATGGTTTCTTATGCCTCAGTTGTCCTGTGCTATACAGATATAAGCAAATTATACTAATAAGTATTTGGAACCACTACGAAGTGAATGTACTCACATTAACAGAACACCGATTCTTGCTTGCATTTTCAATTTTCTTACTCTAACCTTCCTATAATAGATTTCTATTTATTGAATCAACTCACTTGTAGGCAATCTTATTTCCCACACTACTCAAGTCCACCAAATCTGGCTGCATGACCGCCTGGATGACCTTGATTTATGTGATGATGTGTGTAGACTAATGCAATCGATGTTACAATACTAAGTGAGTTGCGTTAGCCATTTTTCTTGGCCCTTATTTTAATTGTCACTATGTTTGGATATCCTTGTAAAAGCACTGACTAGGCTCAACAACTTCCATTTCCATCTCTTATGGTCCTCTAAGCCAATATGCTATCAGCTTCGATGAGGGAGTGAAATGAATCACATATATTATTCCTTTAGATAGCAACATGGTAAGTGTAAGTGTTCCTATCTCAATCACAAACCCAACACATTCTAGTCCTGTTTGGATTTCTCTAATTGATTAACCTTGGAGACGTTATCCTCTCTATATATAAGGGTAGGGCATAGGCTTCTTTAATCTTTCCCTCACAACTCGGCCACTCAAATTAGCAACTAAGGAACTTGAATTGCCACTTAGATGTCTGGTTTTGGTCAGCTTGAACACCATCCAAGCATAATCACTATGTGGATGCCTGTCTAGGGTGATAGTTGCTTTGTGGAACACTTAAACCCATGCTTCATTTACATGTCAACAATCCAGATTGTTGGTTGTGCGTCTTGTCGGGAGCTTCTTCTTTTGCTAAGTGAACAAACCTCACTTAGTGTCTTTTTTGGGAGCTATTATTTTTCCAAGTGACACAGCCTCACATCATGTTGAGTTTAGATGTCAGAGTGGTTATAATATAATTGTTAACATTAAATGTTATAATATAAATCTTTCCATATTTTCCATCCATAAAGTCTTTCATTTTGTTTAACATATGATTAATTAGAATAATATCAAACCCAATTAAATATTTCTATAGTAGACTATCACAAATAGTTATATCCTTTTGTTATAAAAATAAGGAATCTAGCAATGTTGAAGGAAATTACTTGGAATTGACTTTAATGCATTTCAATTGGTTGAAAAAAGAGAGAATATGAGTCAACATGATTACAATTTGAGACATACAAGAAGGCTTGTAGCAAGAAAATGTTTCCCCAATATTTTTGAGACATAAAGGAAGACTTGTAGTTACAAAACGTTTTCCCATTATCTTTGACTTGATCACGTGTATAAAAATAGGGAATTGTGGGAATAAGAAAGGTTGGGAGTACAAGAGACAAGAGAGAAGTATGAACAATGAAGGACTTTAAAGAAAAATAGAGTGGAAAGAAAATGAGTAACAAAACATTTCCCCATTATGCTATACATCTTGTCATGCTTTACCATCCATAAATTATTTTCGTTTATTTGACATATAATCAACTAGCATAATACGAAATTCCCAATTATGTATTTCTATAGTTGATATTATCACAAACATTTATATTCTTTTGCAATGAAAACAAAAAGATTAAGAATGTAAAACGGAAATGAGTTGTAGTTGATTGTTGGGGGAGATCATACAAGAAACTATGCTACATAATGGGCAATAGTAGGGATGTGATAATGCATTGCTTTTATTTTTCTAATTTGATAAAAAAAAGATAGAAAAAGAATTAACCTACTGAGAGTGTCAAAAAATATTGTTGGCTTCAAAATATTAATCAACAAGGATAGATCAGGTGACATTAATAAGCCATTTACTAAATTTCACTTGATTCAATTTGGTGTTGGGTTAAGAATAGGAGTATAAGGATGTATGAAGAAAGATGTATATTTGTTCTTGAAAAAGAAAGAAAGAAATAAAATATTAGTGAGAGGATTTTTTGAAAGAAAATTGTGGCTTGTTAAATTAGGATAACTAAACTTATACATGTGACATATAATGATTTATACTGGATGCGCATTTAGTATATCCTATTCCTAGAAATAATAGATTATTTTTATTTCATATCTGCCTAACTATTATATACCCTCCCTCTTTTCTTATATTTCCCCTGATAATGTACACGAAGCCTGGTCATCACTATCAACTTCCAGATGTCCACTCCCGCTTCCCACACCATGATGCCCAAATGTCTGCTCGCATTTCCTCTCCCCTCTATGCTTCCCACGCCGCGCATGTCTCACAGAGTGCAAAAAGGGCGTCGTCAACCCCATCTTCCTCTCCCAATCATGTGCCCCATCTCCTCCACGATCGAGATTGCCGCCTTCAAGGCCCTGAAGTCGTGCCTTAGTATTTTGTTGCAAGTCAAGGAGTCCATATCTCGTCTTGTTCATGCCCTAGCTTGGAATCAGGGAGCCGATGCCCTAGAATCACTCCATATCTCCTGAAAGGTTCTTCTTTCACTTAACTTTGCTTTCCTCCAATCTCAAAAATTTCTATCACTTATGACTCTTATCAGTTTCTTCTAGCACAATGATGAGCAACCACCTTTTGTAGCCGGGAACGACATCAACCACCATATCCAACTGAGCCTCAGAGGACAATAGAGGGGGAAGGTGAGGTAAAGAGGACAACAACAGTAGAATCCAAGATCTAAAGGACAACTACTTCAGCAGCAACAAAAGGATGATATTGCAGAAACATCATAGGTAATTTTCAGTTCATGTTTAGTTTCTCCACTGCTCTACTCCTCCACACACCTTTCCATCTCACCCAATCATGACCCAGATACAATGACGATGACGCATCAGCAGGTTACTAAACAATCACAACCTACATTCAAACTCTTCTACCCAGCACCCAATCATCACCCAACAACTACCACCATCACCCAATTACACCACCATTGACACCCAAGAGCTGCTTTCACATTGGCACCAAGCAGCTGCTTCCACCCCACCACAACTCACTAACTCCAGTCATAATGAAACGTCTCCTCATGTCTTGCTTCCCAATCTCGACCTCCCATTAAACACCTCCATACCAGCACCCCACCTCCAAATAACACCTCACCTCCTACCCAATACCACATGCACAACCACCACAACCCAACAGCTAACCAACATTGCACCCAACAGAAACCCAACCACCCAATCTTCACCTACCAGCTGCCATCATCACCCAACAGCTGCGATATGCCAACTTCTATTTCTTCCAGTTCTGCAATGAATAGAAAATACAACAACTTTAGAAAATGACATGGGACCCAAGGGGATATTCAACATTCATGCTTTGTTTTCCAAACCACCACTCTGTAGGTCCCCACCACCACATTGAAATGCAGTGCATGCGGCAGAAGAATGGGATGCTTTACGGGCACCATTCATATCTCGATGGGTATATGTATATGGCAACACAAACTGTGACATACATTTGTTGCATTCATTCTTTAGACGATATGAATATCATTATGAACTAATAAAAGTCAACTTTATTTGCAGGAATGGATACGAAGAAAGGATAGAATACAAATTTATGTACACTAGCTCGTTTCACTCAATGTGACATTGATATATATTGCTTTGGCGCCTTTTTCATGGTCATGTGATTGATCAAATTCTCACACAAGGCGGTGTGATATTTTTTAAGTTCATCCAGATTGTGTCGTACCAACAATGAGCTCCAATAAGGAAGCTCAAAAAAGACACTTCACTTTTTCCACCCTTCAGGTAATTCAGACCGGCTTCGGGAATCATTACTTGAAAACTTTCCAAAGACAATGTTATCATAATCCTTCCATATATGTTGGATTTGTTCACCATCTAATGGTTTTGGAGGATGTCCATTTTCCTCATGTCCGTTGAGGCTCCTTTCATCAACACGCCATGGGTGATCCATAGGTAGAAAGCGACGATGCCTTAGATACACACACTTTCGACTATACGAGAGGTAAAGGGAACCGTGATCAACATGGCAATAAAGGCATGCCTTGTAACCTTTAGTACTCCAACCAGACAACATACTATATGCTGGAAAATCACTAATGGTCCACAAAAGAATTGCTTTCATAGAAAATACTTCTCCTTTATTAGTATCAAAAGTGTTGACACCATCCCACAACATTTTCAATTCATCAATTAATGGTTGGAGGTACACATCAATATCGTTTCCGGGTGATTTTGGCCCATCGATAAGAAGAGACAACATCAAAAATGATTGATGCATAGCAAGCCATGGGGGAAGATTATAGAAAATTAAGATTACAGGCCATATGCTTCTACTACTTCCCATTGCAATATTAAAAGGACTAAATCCATCAGTTGCTAACCCAAGTCTAACATTGCGTGGCTCGTTGCTAAATAATGGGTGATTAATATCAAAATGCTTCCAAGCCTCAGAATCTCTAGGATGTGCCATTTCACCTACCTTACCAGTCGGACTAGTGGAATGCCAAATCATTAGAGGAGCAATCTTTGTTGAATTAAATAATCTTTTAAGTCTTGGAGTTAAAGGAAAGTACCTAAGCACTTTTCGTGGGGTCCTTCTCTTGACCTTTATCCTTCTCCCCTTATAACTATCATTCCACCTAGAAGTATTACACTTTGGGAACCTATCCAAGTCTAAGTGATCACCACTAAATAACACAATCATTGGGGCAGGCATGGATGGTCTGATAATCCAAACCCAATGAAGACATGAGCTTTCTACATTCGTACCATGTTGTTGGCAACTTGTGTCCCTTAGGTAGCACTTGAGTAAGAATTTCTAGATAATCAAACATTGCCTTATTGCTTATTTTATTCAAACACTTGTGTCTGAAAAGGTGAATGATAAATGATAGTTTTGAAAAGTTATCACAACCCGGATATAAGGGTTCACAAGCTTCTTTCTATAGTTCATCAAATCTATTATCATTTAGTAGAGGGTGTTCACTATCATTCCCAACATTGTCTCCATTCATTTCTACATGATCATAGAAAGCATCATTAATCAAGCCATCTATATCATCAAATGGTTTATCAACATGTTCGTTATCCAAAGTATGTCATCATGATACACCCAATTAGTGTAGGTCGGTAAAAATCCATATTTGATAACATGTCATTGTATTGTTTTTCTAATGTAGAAAAATTTATTCTCACATTTCACACATGGGAAATTCACCTCAACGTGATTCCTAAAAGCAAAGTCCAAGAAGGAAGTAAATCATGTCATGAATGTACTTTTGCAACGGTCATGTTTAGAGTTTCCTCGACTAATCCAACTTTTATCCATGTTTCCTAAAATAAACCATGTAACTTTATTTTTAACATGTGTACCATTAATTTTTGAAAAATAAGAAACAAAGATACAATAGAGACTGCAAGAAAATAATTGTTATGTAATGAAGAAAATTGTTCAAAATTTTCATCTCACTTTCTATGTTTTTGCATACCAAGTAGTCTTAAGAATTTTAGTAGAAAATGTTGGTATGAACAACACTTGGTTACTTATGTCTCTTTTCCCACCAACAATTCTAAATGACAAGACAACCATATAAATTTATTATCCAACAAGGCAACCAATCAATAGATAATATCATCATATGGTTGGTGGTCTATTTTAAAATTTTCAAAATTTATATTGCCAACTCAGAGGAGGATGTGTGAAAATGAAAGAAAGAAAAAACAGAGAAAGAGGAGGAAGGAAAAATAGTTGAAGGAAGGTTGAGGTATGGATAGAGAAGGGAGTAAATAGCAGAAGAGGACAGAGAAATCAAAAACAGAGAGGAGAAATGGAAGGAAAGGAGGAAGGAGAGATTAAATTAGTTTAATGGCAAGACATTATACATATATATACACATAAGTATATGTATATGTGTGGGTTTTTCTATTGATGTAATTATTTTCTAACATTGCTCTTAGTGACTAGTAAGGCAACATTTCATCTATGCCTTGTATATTATGGCCTCTCCACGTGTGCGAAGAAAGCAGCATGGGATTAATTTTAGGGAAGAAGAAGAAAGTAGGACAGCTGGAAAAGTGGGAGAAGGTAGGAGGAACATAAAAAAAGGAAGAAAGAGGAGGAATGAAAAATAGTTGAAGAAAGGTGGAGGTATGGACATAGAAGGAAGTAAATAGCAAAAGAGGACATAGAAATCAAACAGAGATGAGAAATGGAAGGAAAGGAGGAAGGACAGATTAAATTAGTTTAATGCAACTATTGTTGTTTGCCTTAATCTGTTGATTTATATTCCTAACTAAAATATATTATAGTAGTATTCATCAAGCACTAAATGCATTCAAGATTACAAATAACCTATATCACATTCTGAATGAAATGTAAATCAGACTGAAATTAAGTTAATTCACCATGAGAAATGGCTTATATGAACTGTAATAGGTCGTAGGAGCCCACAGAAGGCAATGAAAGACATGGGCCAGAATTTATGCAAACAAAATTGGAAATCCTATAACAAATTATCTAATATATGTGCTTACTAGAGATTCAAACAATTATTGTCTTAATGTCAATTGCTTTAAATCATTAATGCAACATTGTATAGAACATCTTGAAGTTATTTTCATCATGATAGACTCCAATAGACTACAATTTGAATTCCAAGCTTCATTGGTTCACAATTGACAAGAGCATCTATGTTAGTAGAACATGAGAAAATATTGAGAGACGTTTGCATTATCATCTGGAAAGGGAGAGAGTGGAACAGGAGAAAGACATTTAAGATACAACATATAGGTGAAAGAAGAACAATACACACCCAAACTCAGCGACAGTTGGATGTGGAAGGCACTGTTAAAATAGAGAACTAAAATGTTGCATCTAGTCCGATTCAAGATTGGTGTTGGCTCCAACATTTCTTTGTGGCAGGACCCATGGGTGATGGGCCAGCCTCTTAGCTCTCTGGTTGGTCTGCAACTTAAACTTAGGACCGGATTTGGTCCTACCAACAAAGTAAATGTTTTGCTCCTTGTATACAATTAAAAGTTTCACACAAAAACGGAATAGCAAGTAGCATGTCTCTGAGAAAGATAGTTGTGCTCTTATCCAAAGTTACCGTCAATCCAGGGTTCTACTATCTGATACGTCTCCACACATATATCAATAAATATTAGGTGGTATCCTCCGTATTTTTCCTTATTAATTATGTCAAGCTTTGTTTCTTGGAGTAAGCATTGTTGGTAGTGTATGTATCTAGAATCCTAGATCATTGTCTTTTTTCTATTTTGTAACCTTGAAAAGAAGATATAGTCCTCCATTACTACAATTGTTGGTAGTTTACTGCTAGTTGTCTACTCTGGGTAAGTCGGGTAACTAATAATGCTAAGGAGTATACACTATACAGGTCTGAAATCAAATTATGAATACATGTTCCTCTTACCTAAACAAGTATTTATTTTTGTAGAGGTGATGGTTAGGTGAAGATTTTGTTTACTGGTGAGTTCTAGTTCGTTGATTTTGGTAGAGAATAGATCTTCAGTTGGGTGTAAATGTTGGTTAGTAGTTGTGGGGTTGCAGGTGAATGCATCAATGGCTGTTGTGAGTGTCGAGTTGTTGGTGGCATAGTTGGGCAAATGTGTTATTGGGGCTTCTATGTACTCCCTGGTTGAAGAGGAAAGTGTAGTGGATCTATGTGGGTTTGGTGGATTGGGTCTATATGGAGGTGATTGGGTGGATTGTGATGCGTGATGGGTGATGATTGTACGTGATCATATGGATTCGATTGGGTGATGGGTGGTGATTGGGTTCCAATCGCAACACAATTAGAAAGAGGTACTGCTCCTATTTAATGTGGGTTCCATTCCACAAAATCCTTTTTAGTTAGATGAGATGTCATATACTAAAAATGTGTAGCATATACATATTGTTTTTGGCATATGTTGACATATTTAGCTTCCTATGTCAGCATTCCATTCTTTGTTGCAGCAGGTGTTTATGCTACATCTGCTACAGTATTGTTACTGGTGATTGCTAATGATGGTGAGGATAGGGTGATTGGAGGTGTTGGTGTCGGTTATGGTTATGGGGGATTGGCTTTCCAATGTTTGGAGAGGGGAGGTGGTATTGCTATGATATGGAGGATTGGTGATTGTTAATGATGGAGAATTGGTGATGATGGGGGTACTATTTGCTGCTTCCAGCAGCAAAGAGGTTATTGTGTAGGTAGTTATGATGGTTGTGAAAGTGATTGTCAAAGTGGTTATGCAAGGGATTGGGCGAACAGGGAAAAAGGTGTGTGGCAGTTGTTGGGTGATGATGAGGATGCAGAGAATTGCAAGAGGGAGAGAATCTTAGGATTGGAGGATGATGGGCGGAGAAAGAGATCTGATGATGGGGAGATATAGATGTTACCAACTTCATCCTTCTTCATGAAAACTTGATATGCCCACCTACCATGAAACAATTTCATCATGTGCACGCATCCACATCCCAACTTTCTCCCCGCTCCTGTCATGATTTGATTCCAACATGGGACATGTTGTTGGGACTGTATGCTTCTAGCAACAAGCATATGTATGGAAGTGAAATAATAGGGAATGAGGCTGATTTATAACGTCAGTGGTCTTGAAATTGTGAATAACTAATTGCATGCATTAAGCAATGCAAAATATTAGCTACCTTATTTAATTCTACCTGTTAGTTAAGTACATACACGACACACATGAGAGACCCATCTATAGAACAGTTGTGTTTGTCAATGGCAGGGAGAGGGAAGATCTTAGAAATGGATAATGCTATTCCCACAGAGATTAAAGTTCTTCTAGTCGATGATAATCCGGTATGTTTATCGATCATGACAACAAGACTCAAATCACATGGTTATCATGGTATATTCCAAAGCTCCCTCTCTTTTCCTTCCGACTCAATCGAAATCCCTACGTAATGCATGTATGCCTTCAATCGCAGTGATGACATGTTTGAGTGGAGAGGAGTCTCTAACCAAACTACATGCCTATAAGGGGAAGTTCGATATGGTTTTAATGGATTTGCAAAACCACACCATGGACGACCTCACATTACTCCAAAAAATCAGTGAGGAGGACGTTCCCATTATTGGTAAGTTGTACTTGCTCTGCTTATTAGGTGATTTATGGCATCATACATATACTGATCTATATCTTCTCTCCCTGCATATATGAAGATAGGAAGTCGGTCATGAAGGTTGTACTCAACGATGCTTGCGAGTACCTTGTGAAACCGCTGGATGATAAATCCTTCAAGTTCTTATGGTAGCACGTCTTGAGGAAGGTGATGACTAAGCAGATACAAGAGTTCAAGTTGACTTGTGGTGATCATGGGGCAGATACAGGTGCACAGGAAGCGACAGCCCCATCAATGCAGCAGACTAACAATGGCACCGACGCCACTGTTGGAGCATGGGTTGAGAGGGTTACACAGCAGACACTAGTGGCGGTGTATAGAGACGCCGACAGTAGTATATATGCTGCGGATGTGCCAACTAATGCTCCCCGGATCAAATCTTCTATGCCGCTGAAGCCACAGATGATTTGGAAGGGAGAGTACCGTCATAAGTTTCTTCAGGTCTCGGAAGAAGAAGGCTCAGAACATAAGTTGCTTTTCTTGTTCATTCATATATGTATATAGTTGAAATCAGTCTATAATCCATATATATAGTTCTTCTCACAATTAACTAAAGATACTATAGGTTGGACGACAACTACTTTTTATGTGCTTTCGTTGGGTTTTGATTCGATCCAACACATTGAATATGTTCCATTTTGGTTGATGGATTTCCAGATTTTGCTCAGACATAATGTTGATGGCTCTAGATGCATTAAGAGAATACTTGTAATTCCTTAGTCAAATATGATTGGTTATAAGAAATTATTTAACCTAAAAAATAGTTGTTCTCTCAGAAGTGACATGGTGGCCTAGTTCTTTTGCTGTTCAATATATTTGGGTGTAGCGCATGCAATGTTTAGGGATAGGGTTTATTTAGACTAGATGGCACTTGTATTCTACCTTCTGTTATGGTTAATTGCCTATTTCGTTTGATGCTTCTTGATTTCTGCATGCATATTTTCTTTTTTATTCATTGATCGAATCCGGATGCGCCTTTCAACATATAATTAATTAGTTAGCTAGGTACCTATTTCTATATGTCGTTGCAAATGTGGGATTCCTCATTTTTAGAGACCTGTTTTCTTTATAATTTTGAGAGGGCAACAAATTTTTAATTTGTTTGAACATTTTTTTGAACTTTATTATAGTTTAGACACCAATGATGCGATGCTCTTACATCAACCCTAATGACAGGTGTTAAGATCTAAATATGGATATTTTGTTTCAAGACGCTTTGCAAAGAGACTATATGGAAAATTGAAACTATCATTCCATGGCATAACAAAAGAGTAAGTCTCCTGCCAGCTGCACGTAAGATCCACATAGAACTCATTCTTTTTCAGCTTCTAAAGAATCTTTTGGTAAATCTTATTAACAATTTGGTTAGACAAATTAAAAATATAGTAATGGATATAGCGTATAACAACTATAGATTACTATGATCAATAACATTAATTATTCATTGATATTTCAATATTTGTGGGTACAGAATTACCGACTTGAACAGAAGGCCTTTAGAATGAAAAACAAGTAAGGAATATCCTCATAGAATGATGACCTTGCTACTCTCTCCGGTCAAGCATGAAATCCACCACCAAGCAACATGATACACTCATCAAACAACGATGCTACTCTCAACCCAGATGCCATGCCACCCCTTTTTTCCCCAACTGAAACACAACTGATGGGTTTAGCAAAAGAAGCAGCAGAGCAGTCACAGCTGTACACTTGAATAAGACACAACAGATCAATCTTTTGCTACACCCAAAAGTGGGTTTTCTACTTGGAGAAATGAATTATGCAACTTGTAGCCAACAACCTGCATTGCATCAGAACTTATGGCAGTTCGCTTCGACACCTGGGTCAGCTCAGTTGTGGGTTTTCTTCATCTGTAGACTCGACGTGTTTGAACTTTATATGTGGTGGTTTCCAGGTTGTATTTGCCTCATGCGTATGAGTGCTGGATGTAAAACAAATTCAACATGATGACTATGTAAGAGATTATTTATTATTAGAAATAAAAGTTGTTCATTATGCATTTGTAGTCTCCGATTGATAACTCGTGTACAGTTTCATGTTAAGTCAATTTGAATTTCTTACAAAAAAATTCTGCATGATTTGAATGGTGTTCGCAATGTGAAATTTTTTGTCCATTGTTAGGCATTACATGTATATATATGTACATGCCTATCACGTATTGGATTTTTGATAATGACTTTGTCTTTACTTCTTATGAAATAGGTGACATCAACCTGTGTGGTTTTTTCAATGTGGGTGATATCTTATGCTGTCACGTATTGCCTTGATTTGGAATACCAGAACCCCCAATAGATGACATACATTCAAATAGGCTACATTGCACAAAGCCCACGCTTAATAGGTGACATCCATTTTATAAGTGATGGATAGTCATGTCACCTTTTCATCTAAAGATTACATATTTGAAAGTCACCTATACCCCATTTTTTAGTAGTGAGAGTTTGGATTGGGAACCACAATGAAAGGGGAAGGATGAAGTAGAACGAAGAGGAAAGACGAGCAGACGAGAAAGGATAGTAGTCGGCCATGTATATAGAACCACATCCAGTGTTTGGAGGAGAAGGTGTACCGCGAGCGTGAAAGTAAAGGGGTGGCTTTACATTATACAATGTCGAGTTAGTATTAACTTAAATAAATGAAATGATATTAAATGTATCACGCCTAGTAATTGCAATAAATTAAGTGTATCACGCCTAGATTACAATTTTGTGCACTTGTAGAGTTGCATGTGTACGACTGTGTATAGTTTTGTGCACATGTGTATTGATATGTACAACTTTGTACACATGTGTACTTCGAGTGTACTATAGTGTATATATTGTGTACATTTTTGTACATCCATGTGTGTTATTTTGTAAAGTTTTATACTACCATGTGTATGGTATTGTACACGTGTTATATTTGTACAATTTGTACACATGTTTACTACAATATGTACTATTATGTATACATGTTTACTTCTATGTGTAATGTTGTGTATAGTTTTGTAGACATTTGTATTTCCATGTGTATTGTTATGTAAATATGTGTGTTGTCATTTGTACTGTCTAGTACATAGGTCTATTGTTATATTTACTATTGTGTACACATGTGTACTTCTATGTATATTGTTGTGTACAATTTTATACACCTATGTATTGCAATGTGTATTGTTGTGTACACATGTGTACTTTCATGTGTAGTATTATGTATAATTTTGTACACATGTGTACTTCTATGTGTATTATCTTTTATACATGTGTACTTCCATGTGTACACATGTATATTGCAACATGTACTATTGTGTACATATTTTTATTGCCACATGTATTGTTGTACACATGTGTGCTGCCATCCGTACTATTGTGTATAGTCTTGTACATATGTATATTGCAACATGTACTATTGTGTACACATTTATATTACCACATGTATTATTGTACACATGTGTGTTGTCATGCGTACTATTGTGTATAGTCTTGTACACATGTGTATTGTAATGTGTACTATTGTGTACACATTTTTACTGCCACGTGTATTGTTGTATAAAATGTGTGTTGCCATGTGTATTGTTGGGTATGGTCTTGTACACGTGTATATTGCAACATGTATTGTTGTGTACAAATTTGTATTTCTACATGTATTGTTGTACACATGTATATTTCAATGTGTATTGTTGTGTAAATATTCGTACTGCAACGTGTATTGTTGTACACATGTGTGTTACCATGCTTACTATTGTGTATATTCTTGTACACATGTGTACTGTTGTGTATACTTTTTTATTGCCATGTGTATTGTTGTACACATATGTGTTGCCATGCGTACTGTTGTGTATAGTATTGTACACATGTGTACTATTGTGTACACATTTGTACCACCGTTTGCATTGTTGTACAAAATGTGAGTTGCCATGCATACTGTTGTGTTATAGTCTTGCACATGTGTAATTCCATGTGTATTGTTGTGCACAAATTTGTATTGCCGCATCTATTGTTATACACATTTATATTACAATGTGTACTGTTGTGTGCACATTTATATTGTCACGTGTATTGTTGTACACATGTGTGTTGCCATGCGTACTGTTGTGTATAGTCTTGTACACATGTATATTGCAATGGTTATTGTTGTGGTCTTATAAGGATTTACATTTGTATGTGGTCTTTTGGGTTTACACAATGATCATATTTTTCTCCTTTCTATAGATCTCCATTTCAAAAGTTGCTGATTTGGCTGAAAGCACTGAAAGGGTAAAAATAAATTACATGTTATGTATATTATCTCAGATTTGCTAAGGTCTTATAAGGATTTATTGATTTGTAATATTACGTATAGGGAATTAAAAATATTGTTATAAATGTCAATGTGGCTGATACTTTGAAAAGTGTTTGCACTAACAGTATGGTAATAAAAAAATTTAAATGCAAGAAAATATAATAGAAATTTTCTACAATTCTAATGATCTTTCTTATGTAGATGTCTCCTAATTGGAATCTACTTGACATGTCTGATATGGAATCCCCATTTAACACCCATGAAAAAGTTGGAAATGTGACATTCTACACCTTTTCTTTATTCTTCAATTTAATAATAATATGTATGGATGACAGTATTGTAGGTATAGTCTTGTGACACATGTGTACAGTCTTGTGACACATGTGTACAGTCTTGTGACACATGTGTACAATGTTGTAGGACCATGTGTACAATCTTGTGACTCATGTGTATAGTCTTATAGGACCATGTGTACAGTCTTGTACACATATGCATAGTCTTACAGGATAATGTGTACATCTTGTACACATATGTGTATAGTATTGTAACACATGTGTACAGTTTTGTGACACAATGTGTACAGTTTTGTGATATATGTGTACAATCTTGTGACACATGTGTACATTCTTGTACACATGTGTGTAGTCTTGTAGGACCATGTGTACAGTCTTGTAGGTCCATGTGTACAGTCTGTACACATGTGTACAATATTGTAGGACCATGTGTACAGTCTTGTACCCATGTATACAATATTGTAGGACCATGTGTACAATCTTGTGACACATGTGTACAATATTGTAGGACCATGTGTACAGTCTTGTGACACATGTGTACAGTCTTGTAGGATCATGTGTATAGACTTGTACACATGTTTACAATATTGTAGGACAATGTGTACAGTCTTGTGACACATGTGTACAATCTTGTAGGACAATGTGTACAGTCTCGTAGGGCCATGTGTACAGTCTTGTAGGACCATCTGTACATCTTGTACACATATGTGTACAGTCTTGTGACACATGTGTACCGTCTTGTGACACAATGTGTACAGTTTTGTGATACATGTGTACAGTCTTGTGACACATGTGTACAGTCTTGTAGGACCATGTGTACAGTCTTTTTTTGGTTGGAAAAAAATGTGTTACTAGATAACCAAAAACTTTAGGTACATAAGTGCCCCTTGTGGAAACAAATAGATCCTTTAAATCCCCACACAGGGGGGGACAAAAGGATCAAAACAGAATAGAGACTCCATGCTGGTTAAAGCCGAGAGAAAGGAGGATCTAACAAAGAACACATAGAAGAAGAGGAGAAGAAAGATCACATAGGCCCAATAATAATACCCACAAACACGCCTGTAGACCCAACTCTCAACTACCAATCTGAAGAACAGAGTCATCACCAAACCTTTCTCCAAACACAAAACCAACAAGGAAAAACTAGGATAATCCAAAAAGAAGAAGAAACAGCCTGCCACTCCGTATCTTCTTCTCGAAGGTTAGAAACATCTACCATAGGCTTATAACCTTCATATTTTCACTGGAAAACTTTTCGTCAAACACCTACAGGTGTTCTCCCATCAGGCTGCCAACTAACCTGTCGGCGAACGCCTGGCGAGCACCCAGGGCTGCAACATTAGGGAAGGCCCCAATCTTCTGTAGCTTTGCAAAGCTGCTCCAAACCTACAGACAAGAAGACCAGCCAGATGCAAGGTGCTACAATTGGGATCCATACCATGGCCGATCCGTGCAAATCATCTCATCCCCCTACTAAACACTGACATTAATCACACCCAGAAAATGTGATAGGAGGGGGGAGTTGACCTCCACATCAAACCACGATCTATCACCTAGAAGAGCCGACTAGCACATGTTATCTTTAGGGAAAACAGGGGCCAAATACCAAAAACAACATTCCATCTTGCATCAATAGAGAGAGCCTAGGCGGGGAGGAAGAACCCGCCATCCTACTAGGAGACATCATGAAGTCGAGAAATAGCACCACGTCAAGCACCAGAGGATGTACCCTCGAGCAACAATTGAAGAAGCCAACATCTAGCCGTCGTCATGAGTAGCGAAATAGAACGCCACTGGCATGCCAGGGCACTGGGCCACTGGGACATTTCATCAAACACCTTAGGGGTGTCCAGACCACAATAGTAGCTATGCTGAGTCAATGGTTGTGGAGTAACGTCTGGAGTCAGAAGGGATCCGAGACGATCAAAACCGCCGAAAAGAATCGACTGACACCAGGATAGCATCAGCCCATCGCCAGGAGTAGCGAAGTGAGCTATGCATCGAGGCCTGGAGTCAAGGTTGTCTAGAAGCTCCACCACACTGGGGATGCCACCGACAGGGACAATGCCGAGGCTGCCAAAAGGGGAACATGCCGCTGCCACAGCAGAAAAAACTGGAGTAGGAACTATCAAGCCGGTCGAGTCATGAGGCCACAATATCTTTGGTCATAACCAGAAGCCGACTCATAATGGGGAGGTATAGAGGGTAGGAGGGGATACAAATCCCCTTCTAGATCTGTGGCGGTAGAGCAGCCACTCGAGGACTAGATCCACGAGAACTGGCTCCTCTCCATCCATCTCTCTTGAACGGAATGGAGTCGACCATAGCTGATGCTGCCAGATCCAAGAACCAGTCTTCAGCGAGGCACATCACACCTCTCCCTATCCCTCGCCGTGAGCAACCCCAACACGAGCTTGGCAACCATAGCTCTGGTATCACTGCTAATGTGAAAGAAGTGATGCTGAGGATGATCTGGGCTAGGGGGGAGGAAAGCACTGGGGAGACACCCCCTCCCCCCAGCGGTAGTCTTCGGAGGAAACTAGAGAGAGACAAGAGCAAACCCTAGAGGCGCCAGGGAGGCACTCCATGTGTATAGCCTTATACACATGTGTACAATATTGTAGGACCATGTGTACACATATGTACTGTAAGGACCTTGACCTCCGTTTTAGGCCTATCCTATTTGCTTTGCCTAACCCTGGTGTTAGTTTCTTGCTAATCACCTTTAGTGGTGAATATGGTTTGTTTATGCTTTGTTGAGTGTTGGAGGTGCTACTTGCAAATAACCCAATTCTAGGGTTGATGAGCAAGTTTGTCATCTTGAGAGGTGTTTCTCTCTCTCCTTGCTTCCTCTAGAGTTGATAAGAAGGGTTGGGCTCGTTATTTGACTTGCCTTGGGCTTGGTTGAGCTTTGTTGGGCCTTGTTTTGCCTTGTCCGGGCCTTGCCTTTCCTTGTTGGACCTTGTATCGGGCAAAGATGTGCTTGGGAGCCTTGTGTCATCCATGGTTGTGTCGCCCATGAGGCAGTGTCGGGAAAGAGAGTGTATCGCCCATGAGGTGTGTCGGCCTTTGACCATCCTTGACCTTTGGCTTCATTTGTGTCACCACCCTTGTGGACACTTGGTGCATGATGCTTGCATGTGGCAATTGCCTTGGACATGTGTATGGGGTGAAATAAGGAGGTAGCATTGCCCATGGACAAGTGTCCCTAGGTGGGTGACACCTTGCCTTGTTTTCTTTTTCACCCTCTTCTATATATGCCTCTTCTTTCTCTTACTTAGGATCCCTTTAGTTGGTGTTGCTTCCTTTCCTTCCTTGGTGGGCGACACATCTCCTTTGCAAGTTGGTGGCCGAACCTCCTCCTTCTCCTTGGAGTCTTCTTCTTCCTCTAGTGGTGGCCAAACCCTAGAGTGCCTTGTTCTTCTTATTCTAGTGGCTGAAGGTGGTGCTTGAGCTTGGGAGCTTGGTGCTAGGAGCTTGGAGCTTGCTTAAGGCAGGTTACATAACTCCTAACCCTAGATATACTACTTTCTTTTCTTATTGCATATTATGTTTCACCTTGATCGGCCATGTATCTTGATGGATATGCTTCTTGTTAGATATGTTTCTTTCTCTAGTTGGTATCTTTGATCTTGTGGATATATGTTCATGTTATAGATGTGTTCTTGACCTTAGTGGCCGAACCATATGTATAGAGTTTCTTGGGCAAAACTCCTTTCTCTCCATTTGGTCTTGAGAAGTTAGTTCGGCTCTAGTGGTATAGGAAACACTCCTCTCACTTGGATGTTGAGAGGTGAGTCTATACTCTAGTTGCTTGGGCAACACTCTTCTCTCACCATGGATTTGAGAGGTGAGCCTTGGTTGGATGTTAACCTAGTAGAGGTTGGGAACTTGGCCGATATGGAGATGATCTATCATGTTTCCCGAGATATGTGATGGAGGTTGTACAAAACCCCTCTCTCTTAATTGTTGAGAGGTGAGCCAACTCTCTTGATCTATTAGGGTTTTGGTGATGGTGATCTTGAGGTTAGTGGTGACTAAACTGAGATGAACCTTGGTGTCTTACACGATACTCCTTTGTGGTGATGATGCCCGACACCCCTCACCTTGGGTTTATCTTTGGCCGATATGGTCATGTTGAGATCGGTTGGCTTTGTGCCCGTTATGACCATCTTGATCTATTTGATGACCTTGGGTGATATGCCTTGACCGAGATAACCCTTTTCCCTAGTAGGTGTTATCCCCTTGGCTGATATGGTGCTTAGTTGTTAGCTCTGTTTGGTGCCTTGGGCGACACAAGTTGGGTTGGTCTTGAGTTTCCTGATATGGGTTGAGTGGTGCACCTTAGTGAGTACCTTAGTGGTGACCGATAGGATGTGTTTAGTCTTTTTGGATGATAGGCCTTCTTGTTGTGACGATACTTCTATCTCAGAAAATGAGATCAACGAATGCGGAAGTGATTAACTAGCAGCGGAATTATTAAAAATCACTAAAAATTAAAACCTTTTGTAAAGAGTGTTGGCTAAATGGACATCTATAAATCCCTTTGTTTTGATTATGACAAACATTTCGTTCTTATTGATCTAACGAGCTACTCGAGTGTGCAGGAACAAGGTGGATGACAAAAGCAATTAGGGAAAATCCATATGCTTATATGTTTGTATTTTCATGAAATGTAATCGCCTTGTAAAAACTTGTACAAATATATAATGTACAAGTACTTAGATTTCATGTAAATCAAGCGTTAGATTCTCCCTAGCTAAACACCATATTTAGATAGGTCATCCCCTTCAAATAGGATCACATATGCACACTCATACATATAATTAGTGCCTAAATTGAAACATTGAAACAGGATCAATCTCGGTCGACAAACTCCTCGACCGAGACACTCTCGGTCGACAATCTTCTCGACTGAGAAAGATCCAAAGTAGCCGTTAGATACAACTGACAAGGTAGTTGGCAGTTGGAGATAGACGTTGCAAATCACTTGTTCCAGAGAGCCTGTCGGTCGACAAAAGTTCGACCGAGTAGGTGTCTCGGTCGACCATTCCTCGACCGAGATGGTCTCTGACAACAACTGCAGAATTAATTAATTAGCCGTTGTTAAATCAACAAACTTGTACCTAACGGCTAGTTAAGCACTTAGAAACCCCTAGAAGTTGTCTAGAACGTCCTTAAGCATCCTTAGGCCATTCCTATAAATAGGACAAGCCATAGGACACTCAAATACACTTGTTACACTTGAGAAATTCTTGAGCATACTTTGAGCAATCTGTTTGTGAGCAATTTGAGCATTGTGACAATTGGCCATTTCCTTCCTTAGCTCAAAATTCGTGTCCTATAGGCTAGTATCTCCTACCCACTGCAATCACAAGTTCATACACTTGGTTAGGAGATCTATACGCTTGATCTAGGCAAATCAAGCCTTGGGCTACAAAGGATAAGTTGTAATTTCCTTTTTCCTTTCTTGTTCTCTATTACCATTTGTACTCTCCTTGCTACTCCTAGGTTGGAGGCTGCTGATTGGAGAGGGTGGAGGTCTTCTTGGTGAAGAAGGTGACTTTGAGCTACTTCAGAAGGCTGGTGCAACGGGAGGTTACTTCTAGAGAGGAAGGCTACTTCAAGGGGGAGCTTGGAGTTACTTCAAGAAGGCTACCTCAAAGTTGGTGCACCTACTTCAAGTGAAGGCTGTTCAAAGGGTGTAAAGGAAAGTATTGTATTTTGTATAAATCCTTGAGAAGGTAATAAAATAAATACTTTCAAAATCCCAGTTGGGTAAGCAACCGGGTAGTGGACTGACAACTTTAGTATTTGCTAAAGTTGGAACCACTCTAAACACCTGTCTCCTTCTTCCAATTTTCAATTGTGGTTGTTTGAGTTTAATAAATTGTTAAAATTATTTTAAAACTCTATTCACCCCCCCTAGTGTTTTTCAATTGGTATCAAAGCGGGCTTCAAGGAACCCTAACCAAGTCTTGAAGAATGGAGGGTAATGGTGATTACAATCACAACAAAAGGTGCTGCTTGGACAAAACTACAACATGTTGCAATTGGTGCTTAGGAACAAGCCACACAACAACTAGATGTCCATGGAGATCAAAGAAGGAAGATGAGAACAAAGATTGTCTCATTGCTACAACTAGCGAGGAAGAAGAAGAAGAGGTAAGTCTTTTTGATTTATCTAAAGAAGAACTAGTTGCTAGCCTTGAAGAAACACATATTAAATATGTTGAATGCAAGAAGAAATTAAAGAAATCTAATAAAGCAAATGATGAATTACATGCTAAGCTTCTGGCTATTACATCTGAAAATGAAGATCTTAAAAAGATCATTGAAGATCATGATATTGAGATAAAATCTATAGAGGCAAATTGTAATCTACTTTCTTTAGAGAAAAATAATTTGCAAAGTCAAGTGAATGATATTAAAAAACAACCCATCTTATGCAACCATCTAGATTATGATTCTATTGTCAAAGAAAGAAATTCATTGTCTTCTAATCTAGATCAAGCAAAACTAGATATCAAGAAAAGAATGGAAGAGATTGCCAAGTTACAACAAAAAGTTAGTAATTTGAATAGTAATGGCATTCTTGATAAAATCTTAGATAATCCCTATCATCAAATCGGGAGAAGAGGACTAGGTTACAAGCCTAAAGGGAAATCCTATCAACAACCTAGTTGGAGAAAGTCACAAACACATCAATCTATATATGTACCTAAAGGAACATCATCACAATATGACAACACTGCACACAACCATAGAAAAAGATATGAGGTTGACTCGATATGCTGTCATTATTGTTTGCACCTTGGTCATTATTCCTTTTCATGTCCTTACAAAAGAAAAGATGTCGATTTAGTTTGGGTTCCAAAACCTCCAAACTAAATAAACACAATTAAGTTGAGATATGACCAAGAACCTTAGTTGCATAATTCTACGTCTATCTCAACTCAACATAATGGGATAACAAATAAATTTAAGTATCTAAATATTTAACTTGCATAATTATGTTTTATTTGGAAGCAATTAACAGTTTCAGGAATATTGTCGGTCAAGAGACTGTCGACCGAGATACTGTCGGTCGAAAAATTATCGACCGAGCATGTCACTGATTTCCAGTCTGTTGCAAAATTGCTGAATTCTTTGATAAAATTACTATCTATTCATGATTGATGATTGGATATATATTTTGGAAATCATCCCTACAAAGTTAAATTAATATTAGTTTATTCCCTAAATGATTTAAGTTTAAACTGAATTTATGCTTAGAAAATTTCTATCATTATTCACACGATTTTTTTATTTTCTGGTCTATCCATATAGAAATCATGTGATTAAAATCATGTGATTATTTACTGTTATTGTTCTTTTATTACATCATGGATATTCTTTCACCATTTGGTACTGTGATTAGCTTGATAGATAATTGTCTACATGGATCCATGATAGGCAAGAAAATGCTTTATTGGTAATATGTTATGCTTGCAACACATAAGATAAAATCTCTCAATTAGTATCTTTTAAAGACTTGAGATATTTAGTGTGTCTTCAGTAAAGAATCTTATGAAACGACGTGAAATTTGATATTCATATTACTACAGAAAAGCCTATATTTTAAGAAAAGGACAAATGTTTTCATATTAAGTATTATGCTTCAACTTGTTACTTAATCAAATTTTATGCAGATATTATACTCGATATATTCAATTTGAAAATCTGCAAATTTGCCTCTCGGTTAAAATGAAATTTGACCAAGGGGCGCTATGGTCGTAGTCAAATTCGACCTAAAATAAGTTTGACACAATAACTATTAGTCTATCATTTTATTGTGATTAAAAGCAAAATCAAATTATGATCACAAAATTGTCCCAATATTGTCAATAATAAAACAAAATATTACTCCCTTAGAAAATATATATATGCTCTACAAATTCAGTTTATCATTTGCATTAAAAATCAGCTTAAAAATTCGTACCCAGTAAGTCTGTCGGTCGACGAATCTTCGACCGAAAATCTCTCGGTCTGCCCACCTCTCTCGACCGAGACAGAATCTAGACAGACCTAACATCAGACACACTGTCGGTCGACAATTGTTCGACCGAGACAATGTCGGTCGACAATTTCTCGACCGAGAAAGAGCCATTGGGATATGACCGTTGCAATCCGACCATTACCGTTAACGGCCGACCGTTGCAATTCGACCGTTGGACGGCCGAGTGGCGCGTCTGGAATATGACCGTTGCGGATGCTCGGTCGACAAATTGTCGACCGACCCAGTCACTGGATTGCTATAAAAGGGACCAAAGACGGGTCACTTCTTCACACTTTCATATTTTTGTTTCCATAGGCTCTCTCTAGTGAATTCTTGTGCAAATCTTTAGCATCCTCATCCCCAAGACTTCCTTGCTTCTTCTCCACCTTCAAGCAACACAATGGCATCATCCTCTGCTCGTGGAAAGAAGAAGGTTGCTGGCAGGAAACAAAGGGAAGCTACTCCACCATTGACGATCATCAACGACATTGCCTTCATCGACGGAGATGCTGGTGATCGCTATCTACGGCTATCCTCCAAAGCTCCTCTCCCACGATGACCAGTTGAAGTTATGGACTTCCTCAACATCGTCGATTTGGAGGACCTTTTTGAAGTACAAAAGTTGAAAGAATTCATCAATCCTTCTTTCACTTCCTATTCCACCAAGGTAGTGAATGAATTCTATGCTAATCTCATTTCCCACTCTGAAAGAGAAACCATCTTCTTCTATACTATGGTCAATGGGCATAGCTTTCGATTTACTGAAGGAGATATTCTTGATATGCTAAATATTGACCTAGATGAATATCAAGACACCCTTGACCTTACCACTGGAAACCCACTTAATCAATTTTCCCAAGATAACCATACCGTTAGTCTTAGTGACATCAAAAGAACCATTTTTCAATCCAATACAACCTGTCACGAAGATAGGGGCACATACTATGCTATAAATCTCAAACCAGCTGCTAGGATTGTAAACCTTATTGTTTCAACAAACATACATCCTAGAGCAAATAAGTCTGAAGTTCCTATTTTTCGTATGTGTCTAATATATGCCATTATCCAACGTATTCCCACAAATTTTATCCGCATCATTCTTAAAAACATGCTTGAGTTTTCTGGCAATCCTCCATATGCTGATCTTGTATGCCAAATTACTCAACATTTTCTTAAGACCCAAATTGAGGATATGGGATATACATGGGAGCGTAGACCACAAAAATTAAGTAAGAATACTGTGGAAAAAATGGGAATTGATTTCGATCATAAGAGGGCTAGGGTAGAAGGAGAGACATCTACCCAAGATATACCACCTCCACCTCCTCCTACCAACCTACCCTATGATCCCATTCAAAACACTCTAACCTATGTTGCTGGGTCACAATATCATCTTAGTAAACAACTAGATTATAACCATCATGCCATGACTTATCTAAACCAAAGAATGCAAACTCTTTCTCCAAACCAACCAGATGAATATCCTTATTCTTTAAATCTGGGCATGCTCAATCCATATAATCCATCTTACAACTACTATCAACCTCCACTTCCACCATCTACAGATCTCACGCATACCCAGTTTTCATCAATGCAACTACAAGATATTGCTGCTCATTTCCGATTTGATCGGGTTCCTACCTTCTTGGAAGCGTATGCCTTAACCAAGACAGGTGCTCTGGAGTGGCAAACTTTGGTCCAGTATTATGGAGCTGAGCCTTTTCTTGGAAAAGACCCTGATGTTGATGTAATTCTTAAGTCTTTCCAGTGAGATTTGGAGTTGTATTAGTTGTAATGGAATCTTTGCAAAATTGTAATAAATGGTTTATCGTTACATGATTTGGCTATCTTTTCATGCTTGTAATAAAATTGGTTATCTTTACAATGGATATCTTTTTGGCATCATTTGAATTTGGATTATAAGACTATTGTAGAGCATACAAAATAAGGGGAGTAATAAATACAAATAAATCAAAATGGATGACAATCTTTGCAAATACCTAAAAGTTAAAGTTATGGCTAAATTGACATCTATTGCAAAGCACTTATACCTTGGGGTATCTATCTAAGGGGGAGCATAGTATAAAATTAAGGGGGAGAAGTAATATCAAATATTCAACAAGAATATCTTTTTGAAATGACAAAGGGGGAGAAAAGAATATCAAAATAAAATAACGATCAAAACTATAATAACTAAGTTTCATAATGAAAAAGGCCAAGCACTCACTTGCAAAACAAGAATGGCTACAAAAGGTAATTTTCAGGTATGAAACTCATTTGTTTTATATTTGCTTTATTTATATTTTGGAAATGTTTGTCATCTTCAAAAAGGGGGAGATTGTTGGCTAAATGGACATCTATAAATCCCTTTGTTTTGATTATGACAAACATTTCATTCTTATTGATCTAACGAGCTACTCGAGTGTGTAGGAACAAGGTGGATGACAAAAGCAATTAGGGAAAATCCATATGCTTATATGTTTGTATTTTCATGAAATGTAATCGCCTTGTAAAAACTTGTACAAATATATAATGTACAAGTACTTAGATTTCATGTAAATCAAGCGTTAGATTCTCCCTAGCTAAACACCATATTTAGATAGGTCATCCCCTTCAAATAGGATCACATATGCACACTCATACATATAATTAGTGCCTACATTGAAACATTGAAACATGATCAATCTCGGTCGACAAACTCCTCAACCGAGACACTCTCGGTCGACAATCTTCTCAACCGAGAAAGATCCAAAGTAGTCGTTAGACACAACTGACAAGGTAGTTGGCAGTTGGAGATAGACGTTGCAAATCACTTGTTCCAGAGAGCCTGTCGGTCGACAAAAGTTCGACCGAGTAGGTGTCTCGGTCGACCATTCCTCGACCGAGATGGTCTCTGACAGCAACTGCAGAATTAATTAATTAGCCGTTGTTAAATCAACAAACTTGTACCTAACGGCTAGTTAAGCACTTAGAAACCCCTAGAAGTTGTCTAGAACGTCCTTAAGCATCCTTAGGCCATTCCTATAAATAGGACAAACCATAGGACACTCAAATACACTTGTTACACTTGAGAAATTCTTGAGCATACTTTGAGCAATCTGTTTGTGAGCAATTTGAGCATTGTGACAATTGGCCATTTCCTTCCTTAGCTCAAAATTCGTGTCCTATAGGCTAGTATCTCCTACCCACTGCAATCACAAGTTCATACACTTGGTTAGGAGATCTATACGCTTGATCTAGGCAAATCAAGCCTTGGGCTACAAAGGATAAGTTGTAATTTCCTTTTTCCTTTCTTGTTCTCTATTACCGTTTGTACTCTCCTTGCTACTCCTAGGTTGGAGGCTACTGATTGGAGAGGGTGGAGATCTTCTTGGTGAAGAAGGTGACTTTGAGCTACTTCAGAAGGCTGGTGCAACGGGAGGTTACTTCTAGAGAGGAAGGCTACTTCAAGGGGGAGCTTGGAGTTACTTCAAGAAGGCTACCTCAAAGTTGGTAGACCTACTTCAAGTGAAGGCTGTTCAAAGGGTGTAAAGGAAAGTATTGTATTTTGTATAAATCCTTGAGAAGGTAATGAAATAAATACTTTCAAAATCCCGGTTGGGTAAGCAACCGGGTAGTGGACTGACAACTTTAGTATTTGCTATAGTTGGAACCACTCTAAACACCTGTCTCCTTCTTCCAATTTTCAATTGTGGTTGTTTGAGTTTAATAAATTGTTAAAATTATTTTAAAACTCTATTCACCCCCCCTCTAGTGTTTTTCAAAGAGATCTTCAAACAGTAAAACTCTTTCATAAAGAAACATGATAAGTTATTTACAAACTGATCCATCATTACATCTCTGTAAAATCACATCTCGCGAGTCACAAGCATCAACTGCCCTGTTAAACTGTACATGAGCAGTGTACAAAATTCTCGAGGCATTAAGCCAAAAATCTCAGATCTACTTTTACACATCTATTGACTCCTAGGACCTGAGAGTACATAGACGACACATAGGACATTCTATCTATAAGACTTGACAGACAATGTCTCCACCTGAGGATCACTGCTGTCCCTGATGTTGCTGCTGCTTCTGTTGCTGCTCACCCACTGATGGTTTCCTTCGTCCTCGACGTCTACCTAAAAAGTCGAATCCCACGGGGGTGAGACAATTGAATAAATGTCCCAGCGAGAGTTATAACTCTCTGCCAGAAGCATTTTTAATGCAATAATGGAATAACATTAAGCAGTACAACTATAACCATTCAGCAGCAGGTTTAACATAGTATAAACTAAGTGAAGCAACCTTCTTTTAAGCAATCATTTCAATTATAACTTAATTGAATGACAAGACATATAACAATAAGGAATATGAAGAACATGTATACTAGTTATTTAACTAGATCACTATAAACAATGTAACATCAATCATTGTTTCTCATAGTTCAACCTAACCAATTATGCTACACGGCTGATTACATTTTTCAAACATATTTATGCCCTGAGGAGATGAGTTACACCTCTCATACTCCAACCGACCATTATGAAATCGCAATCGGTACCATACATAGGTCATCAGAAGAGCTGGATTCCTATGACCTCATCCTCCTCAGTTAGTATGAGGAACAACATGCAAGACATCTTGTGTCTCTGCCATAATAGTTTTCCAGGGTATTCTGGAAACTTCGCTATTAGAGTTACAGTGGCGTTTTGTACTCTCTTCGCCATTGAGGGATTTCTTGTTTATCTCACATCGATGCGGCATTAACAACATCATCGAGAGATTAGTGATACATCATCCCGACATAAACATATAATGAAGGATTGAGAGATTAAAAGTACATCTCACATCAAATCCTACATTAGGACGTAAGGATATTCACGTCCATAACCCCCACATACTCAAAAGTATGTTCTCCATGAGTTCCCTTAGGAAAACCTATTTCACCATCATTTAAATTCTGACAATGATGGATCTATGGTCAGGGATCTACATGATATCATTATATTTGATTATTTAAGTACATTATGGCATTCTTTTAGCATCATGCATGTTTTCAAACATAAACCATTAAAACAATTGCTATAAAGAAAGAGTACTAATTGTATCAAGTTCAAGTCACATATTGTTATCACTGGGATATCAATCCCTAACCGTCTCATCATTATGATTCAAGAACATGGGTGTTTAAACCCTTAGATTATCAAAACACTTGTTACCAAGTAACATATTGTCATTAAGTCATTTTAAGAGTATGACCTTGATTGTAACAATGCAGATATTTCTCATAGCTATCACAACCTATCAATCTCATATGTTACCTCTCACTAGGCAACATACCATATCATTACTTTCAAAGATTATAAAGTGCTTTAATAAATATGACATCATATCCCTTACCTGACTATGTTCACCATTTCATAAAAGCCTGCATAATTAATACATTTGATAATAGACAATTTATCTCTATATCAGCATATTGCAAAACAAAGATAACCTTTCAATTCAAGGGTTATACCACTATGCCTTTAATAGGGTTAGGTTTTCCCTATTCAATTCAATTAGGGTTATTCAACCCCTTTATCTTAATTAGAAATAGTGATTCCTTATTTCGTACTTCAATCATAGAGTTTCATGTTTAAAAGTATATCCCAGAATTAGGGTTTACTGTTCATACCATCACATTACCCTAGATTAGGGTTTACTATTCACATTTGCAATAAATTAGGATCATACCATCATCATGTATGAGGATTACTTTCATTAATACCCTCAAATTAGGTTAAGATTCATTAACCATTATAATTAGGGTTTCCATGATCTCACTATAAAGGATCATACCCTAATTAGATACATTTATACATATTGGAAGCTTATTACTTAATTCTCATTTATATAAGGAGTCTTCTCTCTCCTCTTTCTACTAGATGATGTTTACATCACTCTTGATTAGGTTAAGTCAAATCAACACTGACATCATGGGTTGTGTCGTTACTATTGTGGTTATTAAGATTCACTTGATCAAAGGGTATAGGTTACTCTATCCCATCAAGGGTACTTTTGTAATGTTCATCATTGATCGTAACATGCATTAATCCACTAATTACTTAATCCCTTAATCACTTTAGGTATCTCTAGGGTTTAGGTTAATCAACTACTAAACCATCTTGACCACTAAGGCATCAAACGATCTTGACCTTTTTAGACCTCAAACGGTCTTGCACACTAAACCCCCAAACGGTCTTGAACAAACCTTGAAACCGTTTGGTAGTGTTGACCGTTTGGTCATGAAGACCGTTTGGCCAAGTTGACTTTGAAATCGCATGGACACAACCGTTCTTGAAACTGCATGAGCACCAAATGGTTTGGG
Organism: Alisma plantago-aquatica; assembly: GCA_963693085.1. Taxonomy (NCBI): domain Eukaryota; kingdom Viridiplantae; phylum Streptophyta; class Magnoliopsida; order Alismatales; family Alismataceae; genus Alisma; species Alisma plantago-aquatica. The sequence goes on along the minus strand of OY856412.1, from coordinate 592,055,049 downwards.
ATCGTTTGGTCCCAAACGGTCTTGAGACCGTTTGGTCCAAACCATCTCAAAACCGCATGGACCAAAAAGTGTCTCAACCACTTCAATTGAGTTAGGGTTTCCAAGGTTGAACCCCTCAATCATTCATGCACTTGTTAGCCACTTATCAATTGAGTCAATTAGGTCAACCCTAAACTGATTTTACCCTCAATTGATCACCAATTAGGGCTTGGATCAATTGAATTAGGGGTTTAGAATCGATCACCCTTCAACATGTATCAACATGAGTCTAATTGACATTGAAACCATTGAACCATCATTCAATTTGGTCATGACCTGACCCCAAACGGTCTTGAGATCATTTGGATGTCCTCCAAATGGTCTTGAGACCATTTTATCAAGTCAACATCAAAATCTAACTCAACCTATTAAGGTTTGGCTCATTGATTTGATTATTAGGTCACTAATCAATTATTCTTCAACTTGCTATCCTTAGATTTACAACCACTTGACCATAGTCAACCCTAGACCTCCAAACGGTCTTGGGTGACCCCCAAACGGTCTTGGGATCGTTTGGACATCTTCCAAACGGTATTGAGACCGTTTTCCCATTATTTCATCAAAAACCAAGTCGTAGTCTTAAGGGTTGAACCCTAGATTTGGTCACAAAATAAGCACTCAATTGCTCATCAACTTGATATCATTGGACCATCAATTGGTCAACCCCACTTAAGCCTAGACCTCCAAATGGTCATGGGTGATCACCAAATGGTCTTGAGACAGTTTGGGTGATCCCCAAATGGTTTTGAAACCGTTTGGGTCACTCAACCCAAACTTCAACATGATTGTATTAATGAAATCAGCAATAGACCCGATTAGGGTTTAGGTGACTAATGGGCCTTCAATTAGTGATTCTCTTGGAATTACTTGATGATTTTTGGTAGGTGATTAGTCCAAATTATTTACAATAGACCTCCAAATGGTGAACGCCTGGTCAACACATCCAAATGGTCTTAAACTGTTTGCTTCTATGCGGTTTGTGAAACCGTTTGCATTCAAACGGTTTGAAACCGTTTGCTCCCAAATGGTTTGGGAAACCGTTTGTGCAAGAGATGGAAGACCGTTTTCTAAAGCAAGATTTAGGATAAACATTGGAAATAACGTCATCAACTTCTACCTCAAGAACAGGGGCTGTTCTTCACAGAATTGCTAGCAAGAACACTTAAAAGTGTCTAAAGGAGAAGAATAAGCAACGATTCTAGGAGAAGAAGATGCATTAACAAAACTTAAGGGTTAGAGTTATAAAACCCACCTCTAGGACTGATCCAGAGCTCCAAGATTCTTAGCTTTAATGGTGGCTTGAGCTCCAAAGGTTGTCCAAGGTCCGTTCTTTAAGATTTGGATGGAGAAGATGGCTAGAAAAAAGAGTTGTGTAAGGAAAACTAACAAACCAACCTTGTATTAGGGTTTCCTCCAAGAATTCGAGCTAGGTGATGATCAAAGATTACCCAAACCAGCTTGGTCATCCTCCTCTGTTCCATAGCTCCCTCTTGGTCGGCCATACCAAGACTAGAATGGTGACTATTATTGTATGCAAACTCTAGAAGGATCAAATGTTCTTCCCAACTTCCACTGAAATGCAAGACACATGCTCTCAGCATGTCCTCAAGAGTCTGAATGGTCCTCTCTGAGTGACCATCTGTCTGTGGGTGAAAAGTTGTATTGAACCTTAACTTTGTGCCCAAAGCACGATGCAGCTGATTCCAAAACCTAGATGTGAACTTAGGATCTCTATCTGATATAATTGAAACTGGGATACCATGCAACCTGACTATCTCATCCACGCATATATTAGCCAACTTTGGGACATCAAAGGTTGACTTAATAGGAACAAAGTGAGAAGACTTAGTCAGTCTATCCACAATCACCCATATCAAGTCACAACCTCTAGGTTTCCTGGGCAACCCTACCACAAAATCCATTATGATATGTTCCCACTTCCACTCTGGTATAGGAAGAGATTGCAAGGTACCTATAGGTTTCTAATGTTCAACTTTAACCTGCTGGTACACACTACATCTTGCCACGTACTCAGCTACATCCTTTTTCATACCTAACCACCAGTACAACTCCTTCAGATTCTTGTACATCTTAATGTTTCTTGGATGCATAGCATACATCGATGCATGTGCTTCCTCAAGAATACTTTCTTTCAAATCACTATCTCCAGGTACACACAACCTATCATGATGATACAAAAAAACATCATCTGAAAACCTGAACTATGGTCTTTTTCCCTTTGTCATATCCTGCATCATCTGCTATAACTCACTATCACTCTGCTAAAGTTCCTTGTTATGATCATAAAAGGTAGGCTTGTCTTGCATCTGTGCAATCAAACCACTCTGCTCTATCACCCTAAGTCTAAGTTCAACTTCCGCATCTCAACTAGCAGGTCTCTCTTGAAACATGCCATAGAGAATACATCTACTGTTGAACTTGACTTCCTACTGAGGGCATCTGCTACCACATTCGCTTTACCAGGATGATAATCTATCATCACATCATAATCCTTGATCAATTCTAACCATCTCTGCTGTCTAAGATTCAGATCCTTCTAGGTGAAAATATATTTCAAGCTCTTATGATCTGTAAACGCCTAACATGCCTCACCATAAAGATAGTGACGCCATGTCTTAAGAGTATGAACTACAATAGCTAACTCCAAATCATGTGTCGGGTAATTCTCCTCATTCTTCTTAGGCTGTCTAGATGCATAAGCTACTAATTTGCCTTCTTGCATCAACACACATCCTAAACTTCTCCTTGAAGCATCACAAAACACTATGTAGCCCTTATCTGCTTCAGGAAGAATCAACACTGGTGCTGTCTCAACAACTGTAATGCTATCCTCAGATGTTTCTCATGCTGCTCATCATCTCTGGAGTAGATCAAAATGTCATCTATGAAAACTACTATGAACTAATCCAAAAACGGTTTGAAAATCTGGTTCATCATATCCATGAATGCTGTTGGGGCATTAGTCATTCCAACGACATGACCAGAAACTCATAATGCTGATATCTTGTTCTAAAAGTTGACTTAGGAATATCTAAAGCCTTTATCCTCAACTGATGATACCCAGATCTCAAGTCTATCTTAGAAAATATCATTGATCCAAGCAACTGATCAAACAGATCATATATCCTTGGCAACGAATACTTATTCTTGATGGTGATCTTATTCAACTGTCTGTAGTCTATACATAGCCTCATAGTACCATCTTTCTTTTTCACAAATAAGACTGGAGCTCCCCATGGTGAAGAACTAGGTCGAATGAAACCCTTATCCAATAATTCCTATACCTGAATCTTGAGTTCCTTCAACTCTATAGGTGCCATTCTATAGGCTGGTAGAGCTACAGGGTGACTACATGGAAACACATGGATCTCAAAGTCTATCTCTCTTTCAGGAGGTAGACCTGGCAACTCATATGGGAAAACATCTGGGAACTCACAAACTACTGGCACATCCCATAGACTAACTGTGCTCTTCTCAGCTCTAGTATCTACTACATGTGCCAAGAACACCTCACAACCTTTCTGTAACATCTTATCAGCTACAACAACTGATATGATATACGTAGGCAAAATTTCCTATCTCCAGAAAAGACACAAGAAAATCCACCCTGTTGAAAGATATCCTCCTTCTCCCAACATTCAAGTTGAACTCGATACGTCTCTAGGCAATCCATACCCAAGATAACTTGAAAAGAGTTAACATCTAGGGGTATAAGATTAACCGTGATGGTGTAACCACCAAAAGTCAACAAACATCTGGGACAAAACTCCATCAACATTGTCGGTTCACCTAACGGAGCCCTCAACAACAACTCAACCTGTAACTCCTGGGTTAATAGGTTAAGCTCACGAGCTAAAGAACATTGTATAAACGAGTGAGTAGCACCCAGATCTATCAAAACTGTAACTAAAATGCTGTTAAAGAAAAGAATTTCTCCTGTAATTACTCGGGAAGAGACAATACCTTCTTGTGGTGTCAAAGAGAAGAAGCGTCCTGAAGCTCTTCCTCTCCCACGATGTCCTCATTGTCCTTCCCTAGCACTGGGTGCTGCACCACCTCGGGAACCTAAAGTTATAGAGGAACCAGGTCCTCCAGCTGGAGCCTGTCTCATAACATTCTGGTACTGTGACTAGGAACCCTGTGATGCTGACTAGTGTAACTGGGGGCAATTCCTCTTGATATGTCCCATCTGTCCGCACTGATGACATCCTTGAAACTCTGTTCCCTAACACTGTCCTGAGTGTGGTCTTCCACAGATATCACATGCTCGCGTCTCTATCTTATACTTTTCCCTGGTCTCCAGAAACATCATGTACATCCTTGATGCCTCATCCACATCACTCCACCATCTAGACCCATCACCTGAAGATCAGGTCCAATGTGGTTCTCAGCTTGGTCCTCATGACCACTTCCTCTTCCTGCCATCTGCAATAGTATAACAGAACACTTCCTATTAGAAAATTGCAGATAGAAGGAAAACACCTAAGTCCTAATCCTATTGGTCTCTTATCATCCCTTGACCTTGACTTAGAGTAACTACATACTCAAACCTATGATTTGATACCAAATTTATCTATCACGCCCCGACCCCACAATTACCACCAATCATGAGAGTAGGGCATGACAATGAATATTACACTTAACACAAATACACCCTTAAATTTTTCTCTTTTCTTAATCACTTAAAATTAGCTTAAAGGAAAAAATATTTGAAATTAGAATAAACGAAAACCTTACTAACCGCGGAAGCAAACTTACTATTTCTAAATCTTGAAATATACCTCAGAGTTTAAACAATATATTACATCTTACTTGCAGAATATAAAGTGCAACAATTAATTGAAAACTAAACTACATATTACATTTCATTCCCTCTCTCTCTCTACCATACCACATGACCAAGGACCGAGGGGAAGTACTAAGAGACCTCTAACTAACTACGAACTACCTTCTAAGTACTTGGGTGATACGATCCTTCAGCTTCCTCGTGCTGACGCTGACTTGAAAATGTTTCACTAGGTTGGTGAACTACTGGCTCAGTGAATAGAATTTCACCCAACCATCGCATATAACTCATTTTATGTTTATTAATTAGAATAATATGCTAGAAATACTACACTGAGTAGATACAAAACAATATAGTTTAAATAATAGGAGATGTCAACATTTCATTATGAAAACAACTGCTGCAAGGTTGTAGATACAATTAAATAACAGAGAATACTAAAATTTCATTTAAAGGACAACTTCTACAAAACTAACTCAAACCTTTCTTAACTCTTTATCTAACTCTGTGAACCTATATGAACATATTTTATCTTATGCCCTGATCATATGCAGTGTACTCTACATATGAAGACTCATAGCGAACTATGATCCCACCATACAAGACTTAGACGACACCCCGAGATAGCTAAGTCTGACGGTTGTCCTGGTCTGCAATAGGAAAATTGGCTCTCTGGCCTCGACACTCCTATGGTGTTGTAAACTGGACTCCTCCTCTAGGCTGAGTACATAGGTAGAGGGTCTGAGACACTCTGTGGGCACCTCTGGTTACCACCGGGACTTCTAGTTCATGTTGGGTAACCTATCTTCTCTTAGGAGACTTCCTCAAGGGCTTTGTCTCCCCGCATGCTCAGTGGGTGCGTTCCAACCCCTGTATACTGGATGCATCGCCAGGGTAGGTCGTTTCATCCCTAAGGCACATACATCTCGAAGGGATTCTACGGTGTCAAGGCCCTTAATCTATTATTTTATTATTCTAGAAAAGCTCTTACTACATTGTACATTTCTCTTACTTATACTCGACTCTAGTATCTCTATGACACCATGTCTATTTACTTGAACTTTACAACACAACATGAATATCATTCTAAATTTGACAAAGCAGTTTATTCAAGCATTGCAAATGCTGAGAGATTCGACATATTAAGCATGCAGACAGATTTCAAGTTCTTAAATAAACTAAATACATGTCCACTTGTAATTTACTGAGAAATCAACATTATTATGCATACAGGAAGACTAAAATTCTTAAATAAATAGAATTCAGGTCAACTTGGCACTTATACACTAGAATCATGCAATTGGACCTCTTAATGCACTAATAAGAGTAAATTACTTGACATATGAGAAATCATCGGTAGCATCTGTAAATGATCTAAAATTCCTCAAAAAACATGCACATTAACCCTAGTCCTGGATTTTGCATCGCATAACTCAATTAAGAGTTAAATTACTTATTATGGCACGATTTATTAATATTAATTTGAGAATTTCAAATAATTTCTCTGGAAAACATGTCAATTTGTATAGTTATTAAACTACTCACATTAAGTATAGTAGGGAGCGTGCAACTAGGTTTTTCTTGAACATTTTCATGTCATCATCATTTCTTTATAATCATGCATCAATTGAATTACCAAAATCATGTTGCCTGGGTTTATACCCAAAATGTACCGTTATTGGTCGTGTGCTACTGATCCCAACTTTTAAACTGAGCAAATTAGGTTTTAATCAATCGTTTGATTTCACTAATCTAAATCACACTCATCAATCAACTAACTAGCGTCGTGCAAGAATAAATAATAAATTCACACGATTTAGAAATTAAGCGACACCGACATTGCCCGACACCTAGGTAAATGTTGACATTGACGAATAACACTGATTTCAACCGAAACGTCTGACTATTTGAGTTACACTTGCATTTGGGAGTGAGATTCTACTCACCGTGATTCGATATGTATGAAAACACCCTGAAACGCATCTAGAGGCCAGTTTCTGGGCGTCAGCAGGTTGTCTTCAACCTTGGAACTACCCGGTTTGAACATGCTGCACGCAACAGGTTGAAGAGGATCTCAACTAGGAGCTGAATTGAGGGGTAATGGCTACATATTTCTGCTTAGGCCTCTTGGCCGAGCTCGAGGGTTGCTTGCTTGGTGCTGGACACACCCCAAAGGGCTCCTGGCTATCCACCCTGCTACTGGCCGCAGCTACAGGGGTGCCGCTAGGGCGTGGTAGAAGAGGAGGATGGAGGAAGAAGAAAGGTGGAAGAAGAAGAGGAAGGTGGGCGCTGCTGGTTGGAGCTATGGAGCTCGAATCACCCACGATTCACCCCCTTGCTACTATCGATCGAACAAGATGAGCACCACTTAGGTGGTTTCTAAAAATGATTGGGTGAAGAAGAGATAAGGAAGAAAGGAAATAATAGTCAAAAACTAAAAAATTTGCAACCAAGTCTAAGAAAACTAGAAAATGTCATATCTATTGACTCAAATGTCCAAATAACATGATTTCTTTTGCAACTTTTCAAGCGTGAGATCCTCCATAATCTTAAGGCAAGATATCATGTTAATTAGACTATCTCACTTGATCAAAGCACTAATTGCATCTTGAGCACTTAACTTATCTCAATTAACTTAATGATGTTGTGATCATTGAACTTGCTAGTTAGCTTTGGAGTGGGTCATAACAATCTCCCTCCCTTATAAGAATTTCATCCCAAAATTCCTAAAAGAGAAAAGGAAACTTGTTACACATATCAGACTCAAGCTCCCACATGGCTTCCTCTAGGTTGTGGTTCCTCCACAAAACTTTCACTAACGATATTTCTCGATTCTTAAGCTTCTTGATCCTCTAATCAATTATCTCAATAGGTCCTTCAACATAGGACACATCTGATCTGAGCTGTACAGGTTATGGGTCCACTATCTTCTTTGTACTAGGGTAACACTTCTTCAACATCGATACATGAAACACATCATGTAGATTAGCCAACTCGGATGGCAAATTCAACCTGTAGGCTTTAGGTCCAATCCTCTCAACGACAAGATATGGGCCCATAAACCTAGGAGTCAGTTTGCCTCTCTTACCAAACCTCAAAACTCCTTTCCATGGTGAAACTTTCAGATACATTTCATCACAAATCTCAAACTCAAGAGGTCTACGTCTCTTCTCAACGTAACTCTTCTGCCTGTCCTATGTAGCTTTTAACTGTTCTCTAATCAATGTTATATTTTTTGTAGTCAAATCCACTATCTCTGGTCCAAGAATCTCTTTTTCACCCAACTCATACTAACATACGGGTGATCTACACTTTCTTCCATATAGAGCATCATACAGGGCCATACCAAGACTGGAATGGTGATTATTATTGTATGTAAACTCTATAAGGCTCAAGTGTTCTTCCCAACTTCCACTGAAATGCAAGACACATGCTCTCAGCATGTACGCAAGAGTCTGAATGATCCTCTCTGAGTGACCATCCGTCTGTAGGTGAAAAGCCATACTAAACCTCAACTTTGTGCCCAAAGCACGATGCAGTTGATTCCAAAACCTAGATGTGAACTTAGGATCTCTATCTGATATAATTGAAACTGGGATACCATGCAACCTGACTATCTCATCCACGTATATCTTAGCCAACTTTGAGACATTAAATGTTGACTTAATAGGAAGAAAGTGAGTAGACTTAGTCAGTCTATCCACAATCACCCATATCGAGTCACAACCTCTAGGTGTCCTGGGCACCCCTACCACAAAATCCATTGTGATATGTTCCCACTTCCACTCTTGTATAGGAAGAGATTGCAAGGTACCAACAAGTTTCTGATGTTGAGCTTAACCTACTGGCACACACTACATCTTTCCACGTACTTGCAGGTTTCTAATGTCCATCTTGTGACATAGTGACTCCTTGAAATGGTTGCCACCTATAGAACATGGGATGTAGAAACATCCTGGATCCTTCCTCTTCCTTGGCAACTTCCCCTTATCAATGCACTCATGACCTCATCAACATGTATAATATCTGTGTCTTTAATCTGCCACTTTTTGTTGATGATATCTTTCAAAAATCACCCATAAGTAGGAATTTGCTCGATCACGTTCACCAATGGAAAATTGTGTTGGGTTTTTACGGGAGGCAGAGAAGCAGTAGAAACAAAAAGTTTCTCCCAAAACCCAGAACAAAGGAATCATGTCAACGTCTATACAATAGGAAAGATAGTTTGTGAATGAATACCTTGCCCCAAGGCTTTCTCGGCGACAGTACCTCACACCTTGCGCAATCTTCACCTCCGGTCTTGGACGGTGTCTGTGCAGCTCCTGGTCGCACCGGGACTGAAGACTCCTGGCCTCACCATGACTGTCGGGATTGACAGTTGTCCTCTGAGCAGCAGAGGTCTCCCGCCTATGCAGTCGTCCACACAGACTTCCTGGAACTCTGATCTCCTTGTCCCACAAGGAATTGGAAGGAGTCACACCATCCTGTCGGCGTACTAGTCGCCAACACACTCTCCTGCCACCAGTCGCTTTCTGCAGTTGTCTTTCCCTTGCTGTGCCTCCCTTATCGGGTAGCACTTGCTGGGGCTCTCTCGGTTACCAAAACCAGAGAGAACGACAACTTTGCAGAGCAACTGGTTTGCACTGAGTTGTACTTTGAGAAGCCCCCATTACCCCTATATATGGGAGGGTCATGGGACATGGTTCTCTATCCCGGGCAATGCGAGACTAAAGCAGAAGTAGAAGGGTTTGAGATTTTCCACAAAAACAACCAACTGTGCAACCTGAACCGATCATTTCACAACTGAAACAGTCGTTGGGGATATGAGCCGGTCGGTTGACACCTCAACCGATCGGTTGGGACCCATGAACCGGTCGGTTCACTTCTGAACCGGTTGGTTCACTTCTGAACTGGTCGGTTCGTGGTCCTGATCAGTTCTCGATTGACTTTTCTTCTTTTGTTTCTAATTGGAACCAAATACCAATCCTTGTTCCAATCAAATTTGGCAAGTGAAACAAAAGGAAATTTCTCACCAATCTTACTTTCCCAACTTGCTCGGTTGGACTTGAACCGATCGTTTCAACATTTGAACAAATCATTTCACCCTATCCATGAGCTGATCGACTCACCAGTTGAGCCGATCAGTTCACCAAGCTCAGCCGATCGATTCATCACATGAGCCGATCGGTTGGGAGTGCAGATTGTACAAAATCAGTCAATCACAGTTTCAATCAATCTGATACTCTAATCAATCAGTCCAACAGCTTGAACATTATGATGTTGAGCTATCAATTGATTGAGTGTTTAATTGAACTACTAAACTCCTTTAGTAATCAATCTAAACATTGTTTGTGGACAAAAATCCTTTTCCAGGTTAAATCCTATGTGTGTGACCCTGCAGGTCCATTTCACGTTGGTAGTGAAAGTCCATAACACTTATGACTTCACAAGTAAAAGAGCGGTGCCTAGTCACACATCAGTGTTACCCAAGTGAAATTGAAAGTTGGAGAACAACTTTCAATCCTACAATCCGTGAATGGTGTTACAGTGAATGTATAATTCCTTTGTCACTGATATCCTGAATGAACTCGAGGCATGGAACAGTCATCCTGTCAACATTCATTCATTTCCTTGATCTCAGAGCAGACTGGGTGAGATGTGTGTGACATCAATATCACATATTGATTCACACGTACTTGCGCATGCCTTTCTCAATCCTACTCATCAAGTGGCCAAGGACATCAAACTCCCTCAGGAGGGACAAATCCCATATCTATCACTCACCCCTCAAAAGCCCCATGTGTCAAAGCCACCCAATCATCGCCTTTATAACAACCCATGTTTCAGGACTGCATTTGATGATGTCAAAGTGTACCCAACGACATGTGTTGAGTGTAGTGATTTCGGGTCTAAGAATCACACTCACCACCATCACTGTGAGAGTTGACTGTGACTACCAAGTCATGGTTCCATGTGTCACTCTCACGGTGGGTCTGTCCGGTACCTTGTTCTCTAACAAGTACCTATGTGCTTAGTTTGATATCACTATATCATGACTAATGAGATTCTGTCATCAACCAACACACAATCTAGTCTTCAGTGTTATTGATGTCTATGGTTATTTCCACAATAACAACCGACTAGGGACTGAACAAGAATGTATACTCTTAACATCCATATGATCTCATCATTTAGGTCCTCAACCCAAAAGCATACATCATTGAGTAAAACAATTCTTTAGACATCTATCATGTTACACCATCATCTCAGAAACAGTTTAAACATATAGATCGGAAATTGCCTTTATTATTATTCAAATCATTTACAAAGTATCCCATTACAATCATCATATGACTTGCTCTATGGGCATACATACCAACAAACTCCCACTTGCACTTAGAGTCAGTCACCAAGGAACCTCAATCCTTGTGACCTAGCATGACCATCATGCTTCTTCTGAGAAAGGGCCTTAGTCAGTGGATCAGCTATGTTGTCTTCAGTTGGTACTTTGCAAATCTTCACATCTCCTCACTGTACAATCTCTCATATGAGATGGAAGCGCCGCAGTACGTGCTTGGACCGCTGATGTGATCTGGGTTCCTTAGCTTGTGCAATAGCTCCATTAATGTCACAATAAAGCTCAATTGCATCACAACTACTGGGAACTACACCAAGTTCAGAAATGAACTTCCTGATCCACACAGCCTCCTTTGCTGCATGTGAAGCAGCAATATACTCGGCCTCTATAGTAGAATCGGCAACTGTTTCTTGCTTGGAACTCTTCCAGCTCACAACTCCATTATTAAGGCAAAATACAAATCCTGACTGCGATCTGTAATCATCTTTATCGGTTTGCAAGCTTGCATCAGTGTAACCCTTTACAATCATCTCTTCCTCCCTGCCGTAAACAAGAAACTGATCCTTAGTCCTTCACAAGTACTTGAGGATGTTCTTCATGGCTGTCCAGTGAGCATCCCCGGAATCTGACTGGTACCTTCTCGTCATGCTGAGAGCATACGAGACATCTGGGCATGTGCACAACATAGCGTACATGATTGATCCGATGGCTGATGCATATGGGATCCCATTCATACGCTCCCTCTCTTCACAAGATTGGGGACATTGAGCTCTAGAGACAGTGACTCCATGTAGCATGGGGATGTTTCCTCTCTTTGAGTTCTCCATGCTGAACCGCTTCAACACTTTGTCAATGTACATGCTCTGACTTAGTCCGAGAAACCTTCTAGATCTATCTCTATAGATCTTAATTCCTAGAATGTAGGATGCTTCTCCTAAGTCCTTCATTGAGAAAGTATTCCCAAGCCAAGTCTTTACCTTCTCTAAGGCCAAGACATCATTCCCCATCAAAAGTATGTCATCCACATACAATATGAGGAATGTGGTCGAGCTCCCACTAACCTTCTTGTACACACAAGGTTAATCTTCATTTTGAATAAATCCAAACACTTTGACTTCCTCATCAAATAGAAGATTCCAACTCCGAGATGTTTGCTTCATTCCATAGATGGACCTTTGCATCTTACAGACTTTATTGGCATTCTTTGGATCTACAAAACCTTCAGGCTGTGTCATGTACACATCCTCATTTATATTCCCGTTAAGGAATGCGGTTTTAACATCCATCTGCCAAATCTCATAGTCATAATAAGCTGTAATAGCAAGCATGATCCTGATGGACTTAATCATGGCAACTGGAGAAAAGGCTTCGTCATAGTCAACACCTTGAACTTGTCAAAATCCCTTCGCAACCAATCTGCCTTTATAAGTTTGCACATTTCCATCAATGTCGGTCTTTTTCTTATTGACCCACTTGCACCCTATGGGTTTTACCCCTTCGGGTGGTTCCACCAAAGTCCATACATTGTTGGAGTACATGGATTCCATCTCGGATCTCATGGCTTCAAGCCATTTCTTAGAATCTAGTCCATCCATAGCCTCTACGTAGGTAGTTGGATCATCATCTATGATCCACTCACCACCTTCCTGAGTCACAAGGTATCCAAACCTCTCAAGTTCAAGGTGGGTCCTACTAGATCTACGAGGTCCTTGTGTTACCTGAGGAGACTGTGATTCCACAACACCTTGTGAATCTCCATTTTCCTCTTGTACATCTACCGGTTCTATATTTTCTTGTTGGGATTGAACCTATTCAAGCTTTATTTTCCTCCCACTGCTTCCTTTGGAAATAAATTCCTTCTCTAGGAATACAACATCCCTAGCAACAAACACTTTGTTGTCAGTAGGGTGGTATAAGTAATATCCCCTCGTTTCCTTGGGGTATCCAACAAGATAACTTTTATCAGATTTGGGTCCAAGCTTATCAGGAAACATTTTCTTGACGTAAGCCTCACAACCCCAAATCTTCATAAAAGACAATTTGGGACACTTCCCATACCATAACTCATATGGTGTCTTTTGAACCGATTTAGATGGTATTCAGTTAAGTGTAAACACGGCGGTTTCAAGAGAATAACCCCAGAAAGAAATTGGAAGATCAGCAAAACTCATCATTGATCGCACCATATCCAACAATGTGCGATTCCTTCTTTCAGACACACCATTATGTTGTGGTGTTCCAGGCGGAGTCCATTGTGATACAATACCACGGGCTCGCAGAAGGTCCTCAAACTCCTAGCTTAAGTATTCTCCACCTCGATCGGATCGAAGTGCCTTAATACTTTTACCAATTTGGTTCTGTACTTCATTCATGAAATCATTGAACCTTTCAAGGGTTTCCGACTTATGTTTCATTAGGTACACATAGCCATACCTACTGAAGTCATTAGTAAAGGTAATGAAGTACTTATACCCACCTCTGGCATTAGTTCTAAAAGGCCCACATACATCAGTATGTATGAGTCCTAATAGATTACTAGCTCTCTCACCTTTACCTGTAAAGGGAGTCTTGGTCATCTTGCCCAACAAACAAGATTCACATGTCTCTATTGATTCATAATCAAAAGAGTCTAGATAACCATCTTTATGGAGTCTAGAAATGCGCTTCTCATTTATGTGCCCTAGACGACAATGCCAAAGATATGTTTTGTTTGAGTCATTGAGTTTTTGCCTTTTGGTGTTTACATTGTATACACTTGTCTCCAAATCTATCAAGTATAGACCATAAGACATTGGGGCACTGCCATAAAAGATCCCATCTTTAGAAATGGAACATTTTCCATTCTTAACAAGAAATTCAAATCCATCTTTGTCCAAACAAGAGACGGAAATGATATTCCTATTTATGGCAGGTACATAATAGCAGTTCTTCAACTCTATTATTAGCCCACTTGGTAGAGTTAACTCATAGGTTCCTACAGCACTGGCGGCAACTCTTGCCCCATTGGCAACACATAGTTCAACCTCGCCTTTCCGCAAAGGCCTACTTCTCTTAAGATCCTTCACATTTGAACAAATGTGAGATCCGCATCCGGTATCAAGTACCCATGACAAAGAAGTAGTAAAGTTAATCTCTATCACGTATACACCAGAAGTAGATATCTCTATCTCTGACTTCTTCTTCCATCGTTCCTTCCATCCTCTCCATGTACAAGAAATTGGTTTGGCGAGAGAACCCTTCTCTCCCTTACCTTTCGTTCCATTGATCTCTATCAATGAACTTTCTTTCTTCTTCACTAACGCATTAAGCGTACATAGAGTGGATTCAAAGGCTCCTGGTATAGCTGGATTGTGCAGAACACTTCTCACAGTCCTCAACCAGTTATGGAATTTGTTCTCAATTAATTTGCCCATTTTAAAAGATGATTATTTTGCCATTCTACAAGAGAAAATTGCATTTTTCAAAACTCCTTTTTGATTTGATTTGAATAAAATTTGATGATAGTTAATTATCCTTTAATTAATTACCGCTCCCACTATTTTGACTCAAATTGACAGCCCTCACCATCAATTTGGAAGATTGCAGCGTACAATCTTCTAGTGGGTCAAGATCCTGAAATCCTCTGAGCCATGGACCAGCTAGGGATGTCACCCACAACTCAGATCTCCTAGGTAGGCAACTCTTGCCAATTGCATCATATGCAACTCTTGAAAGATGTCATATGCAACTCTTTGCCATGATCATCTCCATGCCTCAAGGTACTAGATCCCATCTAGATCACCTTGTTAAGTCCGACCCAAAGCCAACACGATGATTATGCACCCTGCTAGGGCAAACCCACACATTCATCCTTCACACTTCTACGAGATAGATGGTGCACCACGCTAGGGCGTGCCCACACTTGGTCGATCAAGCTTTTCACGTGTGTTGCATTTGGAAGGCATCTAAAACTTTAATATTTAATGAGGGATTTGTTTTTTATATACATATACATATCCAATCACCACAATATATAGTACGTATCATATACATGCTATATCCCACAGAAAACATGCATAACAATAAAAGCAATGATTATGGCCATCCTATTGTGATTCCTCGAGCCAAGAGGAATCACGGTCATCTAGGTCTACATCACATGCAACCTGTATAAGATGAAATCTGTGCCTGCCTTTCTGGGTTTGATCAGCTCATCTCCATGAATGATCGGCTCGCCATCAAGTTGGTTGTTCGGGTGCCACTAGTCGATCGACTGGCGCCTGCAACCGATCGGTTCACCAGTCGTCGTGCATCTCCTCAGGTCGCCACCCGCTCGTCTCGCTCCTCAAACCGGTCGTCTGGAACACCAACCGATCGGTTCAAGGCGGTTCACTCCTTGAACCGATCGTCTCAGGTTGTCCGCCAGGTCATTCACCGTTCTTTGACATAACAGGAAGTAAAATCTATCCTAATTACAATTGAATTGTGAAACCCCGAGTTACATTCGGGGGGAGAAAAGGTAGGAAAGAAGTCTCAAATTATTTCGAGTTACATCAGGAATAGGAGAAAAGGGAATCCGTACGCAGACCGAGATGCCAGCAACCACATACAACCACACACAGATATAGGGTTTATTGGCCATAACCATGCTACACATCCACCAAAAAACTCGTTTAAGGGCGACGCGTATCGAGTGCATTAATATTACATATCATATATGTATATTTGGGATTTGTGGATTGGACATGCATAAAGCCAATTTTATTCACATCGTATGCAATAAATAAAGGCGATAAACCAAAATCGATCATATCGATAATCCTAAAATATAGAGCAGTTGACGTGGCTCTCATACCATTGTTGGGTTTTTACGGGAGGTAGAGAAGTAGTGGAAACAAAAATTTTCTCCCAAAACCCAGAACAAAGGAATCGTGTCAACGTCTATACAATAGGAAAGATGGTTTGTGAATGCATACCTTGTCCCGGGGCTTGCTCGATGACAGTACCTCACGCCTTGCGCGGTCTTCACCTCCGGCCTTGGACGGTGTCTGTGCAGCTCCTGGTCGCATCGGGATCAAAGACTCCTGGTCTCACCGGGACTGTCGGGATTGACAGTTGTCCTCCGAGCGGCAGAGGTCTCTCGCCTCTACAGTCATCCACATGGACTGCCTGGAACTCCGATCTCCTTGTCCCACAAGGAATCAGAAGGAGTCGCACCCTCCTATTAGCGTACTAGTCGCCAACACACTCTCCTGCCACCAGTCACTTTCTACAGTTGTCTTTCCCTTGCCGTACCTCCCTTATCAGGTAGCACTTGCTCGGGCTCTCTCGGTTACTAAAACCAGAGAGAATGACAACTTTGCAGAGCAGCTGGTTTGCACTGAGTTGTACTTTGAGAAGCCCCCAATACCCCTATATATATAGGAGGGTCATGGGACATGGTTCTCTATCCCGAGCAATGCGGGACTAAAGCAGGAGTAGAAGGGTTTGAGATTTTCCACAAAAACAACCAACTGCGCAACCTGAACTGATCATTTCACAACTAAAACGGTCGGTTGGGGATATGAGCCGGTCGGTTGACACCTCAACTGATCGGTTGGGACCCATGAACCGGTCGGTTCACTTCTGAACCATTCGGTTCACTTCTGAACCGGTCGGTTCACTTCTGAACTGGTCGGTTTGTGGTCCTGATCAGTTCCCGATTGACTTTTCTTCTTTTGTTTCTAATTGGTACCAAATACCAATTCTTGTTCCAATCAAATTAAGCAAGTGAAACGAAAGGAAATTTCTCACCAATCTTACTTTCCCAACTTTCTCAGTTAGACTTGAACCGATCGTTTCAACATTTGAACGAATCGTTTTACCCTGTCCATGAGCCGATCGACTCACCAGTTGAGCCGATCGGTTCACCAAGCTCAGCCGATTGGTTCATCACATGAGCCGATCGGTTGGGAGTGCCGATTGTGCAGAATTAGTCAATCGGAGTTTCAATCAATCCGATACTCTAATCAATCAGTCCAACACTTTGAACATTATGATATTGAGCTATCAATTGATTGAGTGTTTAATTGAACTACTAAACTCCTTTAGTAATCAATCTAAACATTGTTTGTGGACAAAACTCCTTTTCCAGGTTAAATCCTATGTGTGTGACCCTACAGGTCCATTTCACGTTGGCAGTGAAAGTCCATAACACTTATGACTTCACAAGCAAAGAGCGGTACCTAGTCACACATCAGTGCTACCCAAGTGAAATAGAAAGTTGGAGAACAACTTTCAATCCTACAATCCGTGAATGGTGTTACAGTGAATGTATAATTCCTTTGTCACTGATATCCTGAATGAACTCGAGGCATGGAATAGTTATCCTGTCAACATTCATTCATTTCCTTGATCTCAGAGCAGACTGGGTGAGATGTGTGTGACATCAATATCACATATTGATTCACACGTGCATGTGCATGCCTTTCTCAATCCTACTCATCAAGTGGCCAAGGACATCAAACTCCCTCAGGAGGGACAAATCCCATATCTATCACTCACCCCTCAAAAGCCCCATGTGTCAAAGCCACCCAATCATCACCTTTATAACAACCCATGTTTTAGGACTGTGTTTGATGATGTCAAAGTGTACCCAACGACATGTGTTGAGTGTAGTGATTTTAGGTCTAAGAATCACACTCACCACCATCACTGTGAGAGCTGACTGTGACTACCAAGTCATGGTTCCATGTGTTACTCTCACGGTGGGTCTGTCTGGTACCTTGTTCTCTAACAAGTACCTATGTGCTTGGTTTGATATCACTATATCATGACTAATGAGATTCTGTCATCAACCAACACACAATCTAGTCTTCAGTGTTATTGATGTCTATGGTTATTTCCACAATAACAACTGACTAGGGACTGAACAACAATGTATACTCTTAACATCCGTACGATCTCATCGTTTAGGTCCTCAACCCAAATGCATACGTCATTGAGTAAAACAATTCTTTAGACATCTATCATGTTACACCATCATATCAGAAATAGTTTAAACATATAGATCGGAAATTGTCTTTATTATTATTCAAATCATTTACAAAGTATCCCATTACAATCATCATATGACTTTCTCTATGGGCATACATACCAACAAATTGATGTTGAGCTTTCAGAATATGTCCAGAAACTTTTTGAACTGTGTTTCCTTTTTCCTCAACTTTAGACTATCTAGGATGGCACATCAGACTTCTCTGCTCACTTATGTGGGGGAACATATGGTGCTTTATGAACTTCCTCCCCTATGCTTGCTTCAACACCACTACCCAGAGTAGAAATTGGCTTATCTACTATGGGTGGAATGACTAGTGGTTGCTCTTTCTGGGGTGTGGTGCTTTTTTATTAACTATGACTTTCCCACTATGGAGTAGAACCTTCACATGCTCTTGTTGTGTGTGCACCTATTCTGGAATGGGGTCTGCTGAGGTGCATGCATGAGCACAATGCACTAGAAATTTGCACCCCCTTGCCATACATATAAACTATTAGGAAATGGAACTTTAGGCACATATGTCTGCTCAGGATCTGGAGTATTCTACTTTGGTAACTCAATAGAAGCATGTTCTGCCTTCTTGACAACAAATACATATTTCACTTGAAGATGTGATGTTTCCGTATTTGTTGGGACTTCATGTTGACTAGTCTTTTTCAAAGAAGCCACTTCTGCTGCCAATTGAGAAATTTGATATTTAATACTGCAGATCTTGGCTCCTTGGTTTTGCGGATCCCTCTTAGTCTGACCGATAATGGTTTCATTTTGAGTGACCAACTTTCCTAGCATGTCTTTTATGTGATCTATCCTACTAGGGCCCCTGTCCTACAATTGTTGTTGATGCACAAACATTAAATCTTCATCTTCACTTCCAGATGAAGTGTGGGATTTCTTCTCAAGCTTCCTCGCAATAATAACCAACTTCTCATTTAACTCTGAAATAACTCTGGAGTCTCTGATGATATTAGCTGATGTTGTGCTTTCTCTCTCTTCACCCCATGAATGGTTCTTAGCCATGTTCTTCAGGATCTCATGACACATGGATGTCTTATTGTTGAGGAAGAAACCTGTCCCTGCATTATCCAGAGTGGTCCTTTCCACCTGGGGCAACCTGTAATAGAAGATCTTTGCCTACCCATAGAGATCAATCCCATGATGAGGAACCTTCCTCAACATATTTTGGAACCTCTCCCAAGCTTCAGAATATGACTCCTCTTCTTGTTGTTTGAAGTTGATTATCTGTTTAGTCAACTCATTCATCTTCTATGGAGGGAAATAACTCTCAAAGAAATCATCAATCATTTGTTCCCAGGTTTCTATTGACTCAGTCTTGAGGTTAAGGAACCATGACTTAGCACCATCTTCCAGTGACGATGGAAATAGCTTTAAGTAGATCACAACCACCGACACTCTATCTATTTTTACCATGTCGCAACTTGACACAAAATTGCTAATATGCGTCATTGGGTCCTTAGTATTATGGCCATGGAAAGCATGTCCCTTGACCAATGCCATCAATCCATGGTCTATCTTGTAGATTCCCACATTTATTTCTTGTTGCTTGATTGGCCCAAGATGAGTTGTTGAGGATGATGCCTTGATCTTCTCCCAAATGGTCTGCTCCTCCATTGCGTCACCTATACTTCTAGATCTGGATTTTTTGTAGGATCATAATAATTTATTTGAGTTTGAACCATGCAATAGTACCTTGAAATTTGTGAATTCAACGTGAGAACGAGATATGAGTGATTGAATCAAAAGATACTTGCAATCCAGATTTGGAAAGAATAAAAAGAAAAATAAAGATGGTGGTCCAGAGTGGCTGATTACAACATTCGTAGGGATTGAATATGTCGTTTCCCCAGAAACGGTGCCAAAAACTTGACATGACTAAAATGTAAGTGTAGAGCACAAGCATACACATCAAAGTAATACATGTCAAAGAGGCCCGAATATCAAACATGGGAAACTGCAATTCAAGAAACTCCTAATAACTGCTTTCAATCATCTAGGCCAAAAAAACTTTGATTTGAGAGTTATTAAACTAATTGCAAGAAAAGAAACTGATTTAGTGGTTTATCATCACAATGAGAAGAAATTCCCTAGGACTGTGGTTTCACCACGATTGACATTGCAATTTTTACCCTAAGATTAATATATGTTCCCCCTAATTCTAGAAAAAGAGACTTGTAGCTAGAATTATCTGCTCTCACAGCGTAATCCACTACCTATCCTAATAACAATCCCATTTTCATATCGATTGTGTTATTAGATAGGTGCTTTAACAAACTACTCTGGGTTATTCACTTCACGCTAGTAGCCTTTCTCTCGAAACACGGTATAAAACATGTGTTACTATGGATTTCTCAGCCTTAGTCACCCTCTCGAAGCTATCAAGGATCTGATTAATCACCTATGATGCACAACATAGATAATTTAAGACAATTTCATAGCAACATGCCCTAAAATAAGGAAAAAACAATATACTAATGCAAAAGATCCATATATTGTATACAACTGGGCTACTCTCGAGTCCTAAGAACACAGAGATTAGCCCCTCATGCTTTCCATCGATGAAAATATGCTAGGAAGAAGGAAAGACTTAGAGAACATAGAAAAACCGATGAACCCCTTGGAGAAATGTAATTAGGATGTTCTACGACAAAGAACAGATCCACAAGCTAAAAATTTTGCCCATCAAATGTGCCTGAAACCTCCTGAACATGTAGTTCTCCTCCTCATTCTCCTCTCCTGTGCCTTGGCCGTTATGCAATGGAATATAATGTGATCATTAGGTTTGGCCGAAATCCCCTTAACTCATAGAAATGACTTAGGGTGTTACTAATTGCAGCCGTCTGATTAGACTTTATTTTCAGATCTGACTGTTTCCCACCATGTTGGTATTACTGACAAGATGTCAGTACTGCTGACTCCTTCGATAAGTTGCGGCCTCCTATGTCTTTGTTGGTACTATTGAACTGAGAGTCAGTTTTATGGAGTTTATCTGGATTTCTTTATATTCCAAACTGAGCATGTGTCGATTTCTTTATGTTCCAAACTGAGCATGTATCAGTACCACCGACTCCAAAGTCGGTAGTATCGAGCAGTGTAGATTCTTGTACATTCACCTGAAAATGCATAAAATCCAAAATTAAGCTCTGGAAATATATTAAATCATTCAAGAACATTGAGATTATATTTATTTGATGTAAATATGCATCACCGGCTAATAAAAGTAACTCATTCACAATTAATATGATAATGAACAAAAAGTGCACAAAAATCAAAATAAACTAGCTTGTGAAAATGACAAATAAACAGTGCATCAAACCCCCACCTGGGTTCTAGTCACATTACCTAAAACAACTTGTACTTTCATAACTTGATTAATAGCCTAATTGCTCCTTTTCTAGTTAATGTTTTCTTAGTTAGTTGCTTTACTTATTTCCTTTATTAATTCTCTTGTTCATGGTATCTATGTCTTTCTAGTCTTTTTAGTCTTTCTTTGTACTTGCTTTAGTAGTTAGTTTTTAACTTAGTTATTTTCTTACCCTAGTTTGCTAATTGCTGGTCTAGTTTAATCAATTTCTTAGTCTAACTAGTTGCAATCTCTAGGTTCTTAATTAGCTTTGATTGGCAAATTTTGTGTAGTGTTAGCTCTTTCTTTTCTCTTCCTAGTATAAATTTCACTTTTCTTACTTAGTTTGCCTTTCCTTGTTTATTAGAATTGTACTGTCTAAGGTTACATTAGGTTTTGCTTTTTCTCTTTCCCTTTAATTGCCAAGTTGGGTCATTAGTTTAATTAAAATAGACAAGTTAAAACCCTTCAACCCTAGACTCCGCATTAGGAACCTAATTTAATTGAACTTAATTCTAGTCCCTCTCTCCCAGAGGATCAACCCGTAACTCGCTGATTTCCTATACTATAAAATGAACCCGTGTGCTTGAGCATGAAGTGTGTCAGTCTATGTGAGAGTGTCTATTTAGAGCTTTATAAATTTAAAAGACCTAGTTGTGTGCCTTAGGAGCATCAAATCAAAATTCAATCGGTTGGGTGTACCTTTGGAGAACACACAAAGCTTTATGGTGCCAGTACTGGGGAGAAATGCGCTCAGCCTTGCTAGTTATTTTAACTTTGACTTTTCCTACTACCCTCACCATTGCTATTGCATATTCTTTATGTTACATTTTCATATTTATTTACTAACTTAAATTCTTTTGATTGATTTTGCATTATGAAGGTGACAGTTAGTGCATGTTTAGATGTCATTTGCTTTCCATTAACTCATTCCTAACTGATGCTGAGCTAGGAAGAAGAAGGCGTAGAAACTACTCACTAGTACAGATATCACCTTTAGCGTCGGTTAAATATGACCTTAGAAGTTGGTTCCCAAGCAACACCCAAGTGGGTGACACTAAATGTAGGCGCCTTAAGCGTTGGTTTCACAACCTATGCTACAAAGCTGTCCCCCGATTGTAAACCCAAAAACCATGCCAGCAGGGGGACAATATGCGTCAGTTAAAAATCCATAACTGACACTAGGTTAGACCTTAGGTGTCTGTTGGAAACAAAAAACCGATGCCATTAAAGGATAAAAATGCTGGTTAAATATTTTTCACCGACGAGTTAAGCTTTTGTTGTCGGTTTTTATTGTTAACCGATGTTATGTTTTGATTTTTGTTTCTTATCAGCTTACATGCCTACTGTTTGGCTGGTCAGCAGGATACAGAACCTGCAGTTCAGTTCTGAATGTAGGTTTACATCATCCATTGATTTCAGCGAACAACATGCCACAAACATGCAAAGTTAATAAGTATGGAAAACATTTTTAATATATGGAATGATTCACACACATGTATAAGAGCATTTCATTAGATTTCATCACAAACATGTAGAAACCTATAGTTTTCATTCCTCCATTTCATATTCACACACATGTAGCAACCTGCAATTCCATTTATTTCATCTCTTTTCACATTTAGACATGTACATGTAGAATTAAACATTCATGTATTCATCTTTAGATAAGACAATTCAAAAAAATTCATTTACACATGTATATATAAGTGTGCAGCTTTAAAGTTTAACATGTCATCAAATACAAAAATAATTATGACAACAAAGTTTAGAAATATCATTCGTTATCATTATCATTGTCATCATTGCCATCAATATTCCAATGATAATAAAAAATTCCCACTACTTGTAAGGGTTTTGCCCATTGTTCTCTTACATCATTTAATTCTTTCATCATATAGGGAGTATGTACATCTAATAACTTTTCATCTGTAGTGAAGTCACTAGTTTTAAACACCTACAAAGAGAATGATGTATATATAAAATTAATAATATATAATAAGATTGATATATTTCATATTATCTAGTGAGACTATATATCTGACGTCCCCAGATTTTCTAAAACTTAATCTGATGTGTGACATCTAAATTGAAACCTCACCTCAGTGAGAAATCCAATTTAAACACCCCACACTACTCTAAGAAGAAGAAAATCAGAGGAAGTCAAAAGGAAACAAATGATAGCACATGCACATGAACAATAATAAAACCATATACACATGTTCACCATTCAACATATAATTACAACATGAATTGTTACAATATTTGATATTACATATTGAACAAAAAACTTTTACATATACATGTACTACCACTAAACTACATGATCTTAAGACAACAAGTCCAGCTGTACATCAGCTCGCCATACAACTCTCAACTATCTTGGATCTTTAAGAGCATAACAACGCCTTTTGCTGGCCGGATCTAGCCCAGCCCAGGCGGCGATGCCCTAGTGGAGAAGGAACTCCATAGCCGACCATGAGGATCAGATCAGTCATAGAGGTCTCTACATGGTGTACGAAGAAAATGGTGACCTGGTGGACTAGCGGGGAGCACCATCGCACCATTAGTTGCTCGTCAGAGCCAAGCCGTGCGGCGGCACCCACGTGAAGCAGAGGAGATGGGCGAGTTCTCAAGATTGAGATCGCGTGAGAGAAGGAAAGAAAGGGAGGACCGGGTCTGCAACCTTGAACGGGGTCCAAGATCCTCTGAACCAGCCAGTGAATCCAGTGCAATCCAGGAGGAGCTGCGCCCCCACGTGGACACGTGGCGGCCATTGATTGGCCAATAGAGGTAAATATCTCAAAAAATTTCAGATCTTCAATAATTTGTTATAAATAGCTTGTTTGTCAAAAAATTACAAATAATGTACAAAAATTCTCAAAAAAATGCGTAGAATAATATGGAACCATCTTATCAGTAGTTTGATGCTTAAATGATAGTGATATCATGTAAGTGGTGAAATGCTCATATGATGGATAATAAATATCAAATGTTGGTATAAAATTATGAGAAAATACCAGTAAATCACAAATCATGTTTATAATCTTTCAAGGTCAGTAATTATTATGTTGATGAATAGAATCTTGTAATTTATTCAATATGGCTATGTATGGCTAATAACCCTAAATAAAATGTAATAATTACATACATGCACAATAAATGATGAAATTCACAAAACACCCTCATACCAGTAACATGAAGATGATATGTAAATCTCATATCAGTTTAATACACGAAATTCATGCTACATGAAGATGATCCTTAATACATGTTATGAAACCCTAATTTAGGTTAATAATGTAACCTAGGATTAATATGTGACATAATGTTAATATGTTCATCTAATGATGGAAAATATGATTATTAGTTAACGAGTAAACAATCTAGAATATGACATCAGCAAGATAATCATAAGACAAGAATACAAGTAACAATGAGAATATCCCAATGACTAAGTGAAATCCTAATGAACATGATTAGGGTTAAGGAGAGATGTATGATGATGAGAACCTGGTGGTGATAAGTCATCTTGTCTTAACCAGGGGTTGACCAAGATGTATATGACATCAAAATATGTGGTTTAGATTATCTCTTGATCTAAGGTACACCATAACCTCCTACTTGGCTTATTATACAATATGCTTGTGTTTTATGCGTAGTTAAATACTTAGCATATGATATTAGATGAAATGATTATTCTTGTATGATATTTTGCATGAATTTCCATACTTATTGATATGAAAACATGAAACATAATATATTTGTTCCATTATATCCAAGCACTTCAACTCTTTAGTAGTCAAGTGTTGGAAATAAAGTACTTCAACTCTTTGGTAGTAAAGTACTTGAAAGTGATCCAACTTCTTGGTAGTCTGATCACATCTTGAAATGATCCAACTCTTTGGTAGTCAATCATAAGGCCTTTAATGCATTCAACCTTCAGTGGTCAATGCATGGATGATATAATGGAAAATATGCTTAAAATATGTGTTCTCTTTTGTTAATGAACATCTTTGTGCAAGTATATGATTTTCTTATATTTCTTTATAACTGCCAAGTATTAGTTTTATCTTATTGCCAAGATATGATGAGAGGTATATAAAATACATGTAGGCATACTCAGTCTAATATTCTTGAATATTGTGCTGACGTGTACCACATGTAATCTCTTGTTTGGGTTCCAGTTATGATCTAAAAGATCCAGAATAGTTGAGAGTTGAATGGTGAGCTGATGTATAGGTGGACCTGTTGTCTTAAGATCCTATAGTTTAGTGGTAGTACATGTGCATGTAAAAGTTTGCTGTTGAATATGTAATATCAAATGTTATAACAATTCATGTTGTGATTATATGTTGAATGGTGAACATGTGTATATGGTTTGATTATTGTTCATGTGCATGTGCTACCATTTGTTTCCTTTTGACTTCCTATGATTTTATTCTTCTTAGCCTAGTGTGGGGTGTTTAAATTGAAGTTCTCGCTGAGGTGAGGTTTCAATTTAGACGTCACACGTCAGATTAAGTTTTAGAAAATCCGGGGACATCACAATATATAATACTTGTTGTATGGTATCGATTTCCATTGCAGCATGTTTGATAATTAGGTTCATATATCACATCACCTAGTATCCAGATTCCCATCTGTTGTCTTGTGTAGCATACTATAAATTGAAGCAGACAAACTATTAAAAATAAATACAAACAAGTATAGTTCACATAAATAATATATATATTAGAGTCAGGAAATTACTTTCACATTCTCCCAAAGTAACAGTTTCTTTGTCTTGGGCATGTTTCCTCTAGCATTTTTGAACGCTTTTAAAGCCCTGCATGTTAATGTAACACATTAATTTGCATTATTAAATAATAATGTAATAATAGATGTTAACGAAAATAAAAAATAAAAGATTTCCCACGTGAATAATGGCCTTTTCATTGTGTGTCCATATAATGAGTCTAATTCCTTCCCCGAAGGATCTAGATAATAAGCAGTCCACGTCTTGGGGACAATAACCAGTAACTCCCAATGCCTACCACTAGAGGTAAGAAAGTTAAAAATTAATAACTCAAAATCCACAATAAAAATGTAATTTTCTTAAGTCCAAATTATAAGCAAAAATAAACTTACTCAACATTGAATGGAGCTATTATCACCGTCTTTTTTTACCAAAACATTTAAAAGCAGTAGAGCAGTATGAGGTAACTGATGAAGGGTCTTTATCTACAAGACTGATCAAAGATGGAACTAGAAATCCCACATGGGAAAATGAAAAATCTTTACATACCGTGTGTAAGTTGCTGCAAAACATGTATTACATATGCATTAATATATAAGAAACCAAATTACTGTATATAAAACAAGGTATATGGATATATAAACAAGATCTCACCATATCCATAGCTCTATCATAGATGTATTCAGCCAATCATAACGAAACAACTCCAAAATATCTTGTGTAAATATTTGGTTATTGTATGATTCGCTTGCAGCATCCACCAGAATAGAAACATTTATAGGAGAATTTGGGTCATGTTTGCCTATCCATACTACCACACCCTTACAATTAGGACCTAATGAGTCGTATAGGTCCCTTAGAAGCCAACTAGGTACTTTAAGAACAGGTGGAGGTGGAGGCAGAGCTGTAGAGGGATTCTTCCTTTTGATCTGTATATATAATTTCAAATCAATCAACTAGCTCGTATATACACGCTAACAAATTAACATAATTTAAATTTACCATACAATATCAGTATATACGACATCTGCTTTGGGCCACAATATCACTCCGCCTTCTACTTCACCAACCGTTTCAGAATATGGGTGGGGATATGGCAATGGATGATGCCTCCATGGGTGGAGTAAAAGTCTCGGGTTCACACGAACCGCACCAATTGGAACTGGAGTGCCATGAAACATGCCCCCTGGAAGGGGTGGGTAAGCCTCGACCTCTTTGCTTTTTAGATGGCATGGCTTAAACCCCTACAAATTTACTTAAAGTATGATATATACATACACACACACACACACACACACACACACACATATATATATATATATATATATATATATATATATATATATATATATATAAACATATCATCTTGAAAAGACTAGCTACTATTTCATAAAAATACTTATAGAGGACGTGCTAGGTGGTGGGTCTATAGGATTACTCCCAACCACCTCTATAGTAGAAGAAGAGTGGCACACCACATGTACTGTCTGAGTGGCAGTCTGAGACACCTGCCACTTGCTCATTGCTTCATGGAGTCTCTTATTAAGTGCTTCCTCGACTCTCCTCTCAATTAACTCATCTACCTATATATGGATAAAAGAAACACTAGCTTTTGATTATTGAATTCCCTTTGGCAATAATATTTTAAAAAAAGTATAGGTTACCTCGGCTTTTGAAAATCCCTCTTTTGGGACATGTTTGCATTGTGATGGCCCAAAAAACGCTTTTATGCCCACACCAGTGCCTGCACCCCTAACATGTCTGGGTTACTAAGGGCAACTGTCAGTTCATCCCTTGTGCCCTCAGGGATGAACTTGCCTTACTTCCTCTTCTCGTGAAGCTCTCGCTAATCGCCAATAGAAATTGGTTAGTAAACATAATAATCAATATGGATTGCTTTGAGAGTTGAATTTTACCATTTTTGCAGCCACCTTAGCAGTTGTGGGTTTGGTTATATCTACTTTTTTGTTTTGCCTCCCAACTATCCATACAACATGGTGAGGCAGAGGTGTAGGAGTAGAAGTAGAGGACTCCCCAGTCTCCTGAGTAGCAGCAGACTTAGCAATAGCAGCAGCCTGTAGTCTTTGGCGAACTCCTGCATAGCCTTTTGGACCCATCGTGTGGTCATGAACATTCAGTGCACACCTTGCTCTTAGAGCATCACTGATAGCATTGTTAGTAAGCACATTGATTTGGTTAGTAACACTAAAGGTCAATCTTGAATAGGTGAATGCATAAGAATGTATATTTATTAAATTGGGGGTGGAACTTAATACCTTGAATTCATTAGTTTTCCTTTTGGAAACAAACTCCTCCTAGTCATTGGGGTCCAGGTAGTTCCATTGCTCAGTTGACGACTTCTTCCTCTTCTCAGCATCTCGTATGTAATCTCGGGTGAGATTTGTCCTATAGTTCCTTAGGACCCTCCCACAACACCGCATCACACATTTATTCATCCAGTTCAAATATGCTCTACAAAATAGAATTGCTTTTAACTAGTATACTAAAAATCAGTAATCTACAAAATAGAATTGCAAATAATAATAACTCACACATTGTTCCTTCCATACTAAGTCTTTCTTCCCCTTAGGAACTTTACACTAAGATTGTACATTAGGACTACAATGGCTACGAGTAAGAACTCCAAGATATGAAGTAAACGAGTTAAGGTTCACTCCAATTGGATTTCCTGCATGATCAAAATCCATAGCCAGTTTGGGTCCATTGCCCCTTTGTTGTAGTAACTTGTTCATCACAGTGATGCCCCTCACTTTTTCAAATTTTTTTTGCTGCTCATTAAGTGCCCCAAGTTCTTCAGGGGGTACATCATCAACCTAAAATTTGACAAAAAAACACACTTATAGGATATAACTATAAATGGACATAAAGATCAAAATATAGATATATTTTAAAAACTTACATTGGCATGCACCACATTCACATCCTCACCCTCACGATAATCATCATCACGATCATCATACTCATGCTCATCCATCTGAAAGTGTCATTAAAAAATCTAACATTTAACATTTAACATAACTAAAAGATAATAAAACATTGTAAAGTTCACATTCAAAAAAATAAAACATATAAAAAAATAAAAACATGCCTCTAATACTGCGATATTTTATCAATTAACATACCTTGAGTCTGATCTCCGTGCACATACAAGTCATCATTAGCTTCAATATTTGGTGTTGGCAACCCAACTGATAATGGATTGGAGTCATCATACTTATCATAGTACTCTTCTTCATCTATAGGATCTTCAATGAACTATCTTTTACCATGAAGAACAACCGACCATTTATTATTTGCTAGATCATCGGTATAAAATACTTGTTTCTCCTGTGATTCCAGTATGAATGGTTCACCCTTCTCGCCAATCTTTTCAAAGTTCACTAATGTGAAACCTAATTCATCCACTATAACTCCTTTGGTGTTATCAACCCAATTACATTTAAAGAGCGGAATTCTGAAATCTACATAGTCAAACTCCCATATGTCTTCAATGACACCGTAATATGACATTTTAGCTTCACATGGACTCTTATCCTTTGCACTTACAAAAAACAATGAAGACGCTTGAAGGGTGACCCCACTGTTTTGGACGACGCTCTTATCATCTTGACACTTTGTGTAATATGAGAACCCATTTATGTAAACCCTTCATAAGACATAACATTCAATTTTGGTTTAAAGGCGAGGAATTTGATAGTTTCAGCAATATTATTTGGTGTTTGAGATAGTTGATCTAAGACTTTATCTTCAAACCACTTAATAAATGTCTTATTATGCTCTCTAGAAAGCCACATTGAATTGGCTCGAGGATATTGTTTCTTGATGAAATTGGTATGTTCCTCGATATAAACACAGATTTCATCGATGTTGTGTAAAATATACAAGTGACCTTGTTCCAACTGCTCATGGCTGATTACTTTCATCTGTGATCCTAAAATTCCTTTGCTAGAATACTCCTCAATATTCTTGTCATTAATAGGAGCGTCATTACCACTCAGAAAGTCATTGCAAAAATCCATAACCTCTCTTGCCACATAACCCTCAATAATACTCCCTTCAAGTCGATAACGGTTTTGAACATCACCTTTAAAAATGCTCATGTATCGTTCAAAGGGACACATCCAATGCAAGAAAAATGGTCCCAACATTTTCACTGCCCTAGTCAAGTGGACAAAAAGATGTACCATGATATCAAAGAACAAAGGAGGAAAATACATCTCAAGCTAACATAGGGTAACAACCACTTCTCTTTGCAATTTATCGAGTGTATTAGGGTCAATAACTTTGATACATAGACTGTTGAAAAAGAAACAAAGTCTGGTGATTGCAAACCTTACATGCTTCGAAAATATAGATCGAATTGCCAAGGGCAATATTTGTTGCATTAGAGTGTGACAATCATGAGATTTAAGACCTATCAACTTCATATATTTCATTGATACCAATCTACTAATGTTGGATGAGTAACCCTGTGGAACCTTAACATTTACCAAGCAATCGCAAAAAGCTTTCTTGTCCTTTCTAGACAACTTGTAACAAGCATGAGGTAAGTATGTTATCCGATCACTACTAACTACTTCTGTTAATTTTGTCCTTATTCCCATTTCACGTTGGTCCATTCTAGATTTTATCCCATCTTTAGTCTTACCTAGTATATTCTATAGAGTACCAATGACGCCATCACAAACATTTTCTCAATGTGCATGACATCGATACAATGCCTGACTGCCAAAGAACTCCAATAAGGAAGATCCCAAAATAAAGATTTGTCACTCCGTGTGTCCATGGTACATTGTGATCGCTTACCAAGTTCGTTGACCAAGTATTTTACTCTTTCATAAACAACCTTCCCTGGAATAGGTTTACGTGCACTCTATTCCTCATTCTATCCATTGAACGCTTTGTGCAACCTACAATACTGATGGAATTTTGGAAGAAACCTTTGATGACCAAGATATACAGTCTTGCTGCCATGTTTTAGTTGTATTGAATCAGTGTTATCTTCACATATAGGACACACTTTATATCCTTTGACACTATATCCAGACAAATTTCCATATGCTGGAAAGTCATTAACAGTGCAAAACAACATAGCGCACAAATGAAATGTCTCTCTTCATGAAGCATCATAGGTCATCACACCTTCACCCTAGAGTTTCTTTAAGTCATCAATTAAAGGTTCAAGATAAACATCGATATCATTTCCAGGTTGTTTAGGGCCCGATATCAAAAACGACACCATAACATACTTATTTTTCATACACAACCAGGGAGGAAGATTGTATATAACAAGCATAACTGGCCAAGTGCTATGTTGGCTTCTCAATGTCACGTACGGATTCATCCCATATGTACAAAGCCCAAGTCTTAGATTCCTGACTTCTTCACCAAAGTTAGGGTACAATAAATCAATCTTCTTCCACTGTGGGGAATCAAACGCATGTCGTAGGATCCCATCATTATTTTTCTTAACATCTGCATGCCACCTCAAATTCTTCACATCTATTGGATTGGAAAACAAGCATTGAAACCGTGATTTTATAGGTAGATTCCACATCACCTTGGCAGGAGAACCGGTTTTGGACTCCCCCGAAGTCGTCATTTTATACCTTGATGCAGCACATTTTGGACAATCTTTCAATCCACATAGTCCTTTTGAAATAATACACAATCATTCGGGTATGCATGTATCTTCTTGGCCTCCATTCCCTTTGGGCACAACAATTTCTTTAACTGGTATGTTGAGATTGGCAGCTCGTTTCCTTCAAGAAGAATTTCTTTCAACAAAGACAACAATGACGTGAAGCTTTTGTCACTCCATCTATTGTTAGCTTTCAGCTTATA
Source organism: Alisma plantago-aquatica (assembly GCA_963693085.1). Lineage (NCBI taxonomy): Eukaryota > Viridiplantae > Streptophyta > Magnoliopsida > Alismatales > Alismataceae > Alisma > Alisma plantago-aquatica. Next base: position 592,022,869 of record OY856412.1, on the reverse strand, counting down.
CAATCTCAACACAACGCTAAGCTTCATAAACTTAGTACAACCTGTGTATAATGGTATCTCAACATCATGCACAATGTTTCTAAACATGGGAGGTGGATCAGTGTGCTCTACCCCACAACTATCCAACATCGCATCAATGCTATCTACTGGAACTAGATCGTTCACATCTACTTCATCGGAGGCAATTTCTTCTTCCACACAAGCAATGCTATTGAAATCCACTACTTTCTAGTTTGAAATATCTCCATGCCAGTGCCATTCTGTATAGCCTTGTACAATCCCATTGCACATGACATGACTTTTGATTTCGTCACCAGTGATGATTTTCAAGTTTTTACCGCAATGCGTACATGGACAGTAGAACCTATCTCCGGGTTATTTCCTATGTTCCTCAGCAAATCTAATAAACTGATCAAGACTAGAAATAAACTCAGGGGTGTAGTGATTTGGAATGGACATCCATGATCTATCCATTCTATGATCAAACAGAAAACAAGTATATATTAGGGTTGACAGTGTTATATATGATAAATGTGTACCACCTATCCAATTCTTGATCACCTAATCTCAATAGTATGTGTATAATGTGTATTCAATTTTCAAAAAATTTCATCAGCATTTCCCCATAGTTCTCCAAGTACACTGATGTACATGGGCAAATGCCCACCGACATATGTACTTACAGAACAAATGGGGAAGTGCTGACGAAACATCATGAAAATTGAATACACATTATACACTTACATCCTAAGTGAGATTAAGTGTTCAAGAACAGTCCCACACCAGGGACTATCCAAGATTTACACCTAATGAGTAAATCTTGGACGGGTTTCTAGGCCAACAAAATACATATATATATCTTGTCATTCATATACCTACAATCATAGTATCATCATTCATATTCTAGGTTTTGTGTAACATCATTTAATTCAATTCATTATTCCATTTGGATAAGTTCATTCATTCAAAGGGAGCTGCTCCGGGGAAGGGAGTGGTTCCAACCAACAATAATTATGCCCATCCTCGCATGGAACATGCGAGGGGCGTTGCTGCCCAGAACACATAAGAAACTTAGAGGTATTCTCGGAGAGTCGAAGGCTGATCTTATTTTCTATTTTGAAACAAAGATCCACAGAGTTAATGGCCGTAGGACCAAATCCATCTTTCCTGAGAGTTGGCATACTATCAATAACCTGAATAAAGTTGATAGAGGTAGGATTGTGATAGGTTGGAATCCTCTCATTTGGACAATTGAACCTATCCAGATCTCTGACCAAGCTGCGACTATCAACTGCTTCAACGTTGGTGGATTCTCGGGCATCATCACTAGTGTCTATGGTGATAATTTGGAGAGCAACTGAAGGACCTTGTGGGAGGACATCTAAGATGTGGCACAAAGTGAGATCCCCTACCTAGTTTTTGGGGATTTCAACAATGTGCGCAAAGCCAGAGAGAAAAAAGGTGGTCTACCTGTACCTGAGAGAGTCATGGCTACGTTCAACAACACCATGGATATCGCCAAGCAGCTGGAGCTACCTTCCATTGGAGGTATCACGACCTGGTCAAACAAGCAGAAAATAAAAAGGAGAATAGCTAGTCACCTCGATAGAGGACTAGTTAATGAGAAGTGGTTGAATGTTTTTCCACAGGTCGTTATCAAAATGGGGTCTCACCCATTCAGTGACCACGCTTGGATGAAGGTGGAGCTGATGAACTCACCTAAAAGAGGGAGGCCTTTCAGATTTCCGAACCTGTGGAGTGAGTGTCCGGAGTTAAAGACACAGTAATATAGAGTTGGGGCACTGAGGTGATGGACAACCCACTCTTTATTATCTTGAAAAAGCTGCAGCATACGAAGATGGCCCTGAAGAAATGGTCAAAAGAGAAAGTGAATCTTCCTAACCTTACCAGGGAGGCTTTATCTACTTATAACAAGGCTGATTTAAATGTTAGAATGCATCCACTGGACAACTTTGCCATCAAGGAGGACAGTAGAGCTGAAGAGAGACTAAGACCGTTGGAAAAGGCTAAGGAGATGTTTCTATGGCAAAGAAGCCAAATGAGATGGGTGGTTGATGGAGACCGCAATTCTAGAGTATACCATAGTGTTGTGAAGAAGAAGGAAATGCTTGAAACTATTCACGAGCTCATTAATGAGGAAGGCCAAACAGTTGGGGCCCAGGATGAGGTTGCTTGCAAAGCTGTGGATTTCTTCTACAAACTCTACAACTAACACAATGACTGGTCCAATCTTAAAGATGCTCACTTGCCAAGTTTGAGAGTTACTGATGACATGAATGCTGAACTGTGTAAACATGCCTCTGTTGAAGAGATAAAAAATGCAGTGCTCTCGATCCACTACTCCAAGGCTCCAGGACCCGATGGCTTTAATAGATTTTTCTTCTAGAAGTTGTGGGATCTAATTGGGGCGTATGTATGTAGTGGAATCAACTGGTTTCTGGATGGAGGGTGGATGGTTAGAGCTGTTAACCATGACTTCATCAAGTTGATTCCCAAGTCTACGCATGCCACCTCTATCACTGACTACCGACCCATAGCCTGATGTTCAGTACTCTATAAAATGATCTCCAAGCTTCTTGCAGGTAGACTGAAGGCCATTCACCCTAGTATCATTTTGGCTGAACAAAATGATTTTATTAAAGGCAGGAACATAGCAGATTGTGCGGTGCTTGCTACAGAGTTCTTGGTGGATTTCAATAAACAAAGATCAAATTCAAAATCTTGTGTCAAGATTGACATCACAAAGGCTTATGATTATGTTAGATGGGCTTCTCTATGGTGAATCATGGAGGCGATGGGGTTTGATGAAAAGTGGATTGGTTAAATGAGATAATGCACTGAAACGACATCCTTCTTTATCGTGGTGAATGGTACTCCTGCTGGGCTATTCTGTGCATCTAATGGGTTGAGCCAGGGGGACCCTTTGTCACCTTTACTCTTATCCATCATTATGGAGGGGCTTATCAATGCTATAAGAAGTGTCGAACAGTAGGGCAAGATAAAAAGCTTCAAGATTAAAGGCTGCAAAGTCATGATGCATCTAATTTTTGCTAATGATGTCCTGCTCTTCTCGGCATGCCATGTTAGTAGATTAAAATAGTACAAGAAGGTGGTGACTTGCTTTGGCTGTGATACTGGGTTGTACATCAATATGATAAAATCCCAAATTTTCAACTCCAAATCCTGTGACTCTAGAAGAGGTAGATTGAAAATGACTATGGGGATAAAAAAAGGCAGGTGGCCCACTAGATACTTGGGCATACCCATCATGGGTGGCAGAGGCTCTGTGAAAGACTTCAGTATGCTGGTGGACAAGATTAAAGCACTACTACAGAAGTGGCCTTTGGCGTCGGTCGTTTAACGCCATTTGGCGTCGGTTTTCGACCGACGCCTATGTGGGCGCCGCTAAAGGTCGAACACTTCGGCGTCGGTTGTTTAACCGACGCCTATTTAAACTATCGGCGTTGGTCGTTTAGTCAATAACCGACGCCAAAGGGGTTCGCGCCACATAAAACGGCGTCAACTAGGGCACTTTCTGTGTCGGTTATTTACTAACGGACCGACGCCTATACTACTTATAGCGTCGGTCTTTTAGTAGATAACCGACACATAAAGTGTCCTAAATGACGCCATTTTTTGTGGCGCAAACACTTTTGGCGTCGGTTATATACCAAAAGACTGACGCCTCTAATTTAAATAGGCGTCGGTTTGATACGTATATCCGACGCCATTTCGAGGACTGCTTTGGCCACATAAGGCGTCGGTTATCTATAAATAACCGACGCTGTAGATCTTTGCTGACGGTTTTTTATAAATAACCGACGCCTATTTTTTTTTTTCATATCAGTTTGCAGGCCTGCTGTGGCTGGTCAGCAGGATGAGAACCTGCAGTTCAGTTTTCTGAACTGCATGTTTACGACATCCATTGATATCAGCCTACAAACAGGCCGCAAACCTGCAAAAGTCATAAGCAAAATTTCACACAAGTACATACATTCAGACATCAATTCAATTCTCACATTCACACATATAGAAACATTCAAATACATGTATTAACATTCAGAAATATTCATTTACAAAGTATCATTCATTATCGCTATCAACATCCCAATTATATCTTACAGTTTCCACTGCTTGTATGGCTTTTGCCCATTCTTCTCTTACTTCATTTAATGCTTCCATCATATATGGAGCATGTATATTTTTTAAGCGTTTACCTGTAGTGTTGTCAGTTTTAAACACCTGCAAAGAGAATGATGTATATATATAAGTAATAATATAAAAATAAGATAAGATTGATATATTGCATACTAACTAATGAGAGTATATATAATACCTCATGTATGGTATCGATGTCCAATGCGGCATATTTGATAATCATCTGCATAAATCGCATCACATAGTATGCGCATGCCCAGCCATTGTCTTGTGTAGCACACTATAAATTGAAACATACAAAATAATACAACTAAGCACAATTCACATCAATAATATATATATTCGAGTCGGGAACTTAGTTGTACGTTCTGCCAATTTATTGGCTGGTTCTTTTTCCTTGGGACCGTTCCTCCAGCCTTTTTGAATGCATCTAAACCCCTACATGTTAATATAACACAATAAATTGCATAAGTAAATAGTAATGTAATAAAAGATGTTAACGGATATAAAAATGAAATATTTCTCACCAGAATAATGGCATTCTCATTACGTGTCCAATTTTAGTGTTCAATGTACTCCCCGCAGGATCTAGATAATAAACAGTGAATGTCCCGGGGACAATAACTAGTAACTCCCAATGTCTACCGCTAGAAGTAAGAAGTTAACAATTAATAACTCAAAATGCAAAATAAAAATGGAATTTTCTTAAGTCCAAATTATAAATAAAGTAAACTTACTTGACATTGAATGGAGCTATTATTATCGTCTTCTTTTGCTGACCAAAAATTGTAAAAGCATCTATACAGTATTGTTGAACATTATCAGGGTCTTTAGCTACCAAACTAATCAATGATGGAATCAAAAATCCCACATGATCAAATGCAAATTGTTTGCAATGATCTTCGACTAGGTAGCTGCAAAACATATAGGCGTATGCATTAATATATAAGAAACCAGATCACCAAATCTTACACAAGGTATATGGATGTATAAACAAGATCTCACCTTATCCATGTCTCTATCATTGATGTATTCAGCCAATCATACATAAACAACTCAATAATATCTTGTATAAATAAAGAGCTATCGTATGATTGACCTGCATAATCTGCATCTAAAGAAATAATTATAGGGCAATGTACATTATGTGCCCGTAGCCAACATGCCATTCCCCTACAAGCAGGACCTAATGGGTATGTTAGGTCAGTTGGAACCCAATCGGGTAATGCGGGAAGTGGAAGTGGAGGCCTAGGTGCTCCTGGTGTCTTCTTTTTAACCTGTACATATAATTTCAGATCAGTTGACATCATATATACACATTAACAATCTAAATCAATGTAAATTTATCTTACAATTTCAGTCGTGTAGACGACATCTGCTTTGGGCCACAATATCACCCCGCCTTCTACCTCACCAAGTGTATCAATATCTGGGTGGGCATATGGCAACGCAACTTCCCTCCAATCGGGTAACACACGTAATGGGCCCACACGAACATAGCCCTGTGGCATTGGAGTCCCGTGAAACCTTTCCCCAGGAAGGGACGGGTAAGCTTGCGCCTCTGCAACAACGTAGTCTTGCATTCTTAAGCGGCATGGATTCAATGCCTACAAATTTACGTAAAGAATATTATACATATATACATATCATCTTGAAAACATAACAACTTGAAAAGACTAACTACAATGCCATAAACAATACTTACAGCAGACGTGCTAGGCGATGGGTCTCCAGGATTACTCGCAGTCTGTGCATCAGGAGAAGAGTGGGTCGCCATAGGCGTATTGGAAGCTTGAGATGCCTGCCACCACAACAATTCTTCCTTGACCTTCTCAGCAACTACATCGTTGATCTTCTTAGCAACTAAATCCTCAACTCTCTTATTCTCCTATACATGGATAAAAGAAACATTAGCTTCTTATTAATGAATTTCCTTTTGCAGTAACATTCTAAAAAAAGAATAGGTTACCTCTTCTTGAGAAAGTCCCGCTCTGGGTTTGCGCTGGGATGGCCCAAAGAATGCTTTGATGCCAACACCAGCGCCGGCACCTCTAACACGTCCAGGATGCTCTGGGTTACCCAGAGCAACTGTCAATTCATCCCTTGTGCCCTGAGGGATGAACGTGCCTTGTTTCCTCTGCTCGTGCAGCTCCCGCTAATCACCATAAACAGAAATTGGTAAGTTAACACCACAAATAATCAATATTCAAACGATTTCTCTAAGAGTTGTATTTTACCATTTTTGCAGCCGCCTCAACAGTTACAGGCTTCTTTATTTCACCCTTCTTGTTTTGCCTGCCAGCTATCCAGATATCATGGCGAGGCATGGGTGTGGCAGACTCCTGAGTAGGAGCAGACTCCTGAGTAGCCGCAGACTCCGCCTGTAGTCTTTGGCGAACGCTTGCATAGCCTTTTGGACCCATAGTGTGGTCATGCACATTCAGTGCACGCCTTGCTTTTTGTGCGTCACTGAGGGCCTAGTTAGTATGCACATTAATGATTTGGTTAGTAGCACTAAATGCTAATCTTGAATAGGTGAATACAATGTATATTAATTAAATTAGGAGTGACGCCTAATACCTTGAATTCTTCAGATTTTCTTGAAGCAACAAAATTGTCCCAATCTTCTTTGTCCAATAAGTTCCATTGTTCAAGGGCTGACTTCTTCTTCTTATCACCCTCTTTTATGTATTCTCTGTTCAGATTTGTCCTATAATTCCTAAGCATCTTTCCAGCGCGTTGCATCACATTTTTACGATGCAACTTCTCATCCAATGCAAACAGATTCTATAAAATAGAAATGTTATTAACTAGTATCCAAAATAGAATTGCAAATAATAGAATTTGTAATCTACAAAATAGAATTGCAAATAATAATAACTCATGCATAAATCCTTCCATATCAAGTCTTTTTTCCCTTGAGGAACTTTATGCCAATTGTCATACTTAACACCACAATGGCTCCGAGTGGTACACCCAAGATAGTTCACAAAATTATTGCGGTTCACTCCAATTGGATTTCCTCCATTATCAAACTCCACCACCAATTTGGATCCACTACCACTTAGCGCTAATAACTTCTTCAACAGAGTGATGCCCCTTTTCTTGTTAAGTGTCTGATGTTGCGCATCAAGTTCCTCCAGTGCTTCAGTGGGTATAGGTGCATCAACCTAAAATTTGACAAAAATAAAACACACTAACTTAGCCCAATATAGAAATATAGGATATATGACATAACTAGAAGATAATGAATTTTATAGAAATACAGGATATGTTTTTAGAACTTACATTAGTATCCTCGCCATGCTCGTCATGGACAGCATGCTCATCATGGACTTCATGCTCATCATGGACATCATGCTCATCATAGTCAGCCATCTGAAAATGTCATTAAAAAGGCAAACATTTAGCATTTCTATTAACTAGAAAAAGGCAAACATTTAGCATTTGTATAAACATACATGTCTCTAAAATTGTGATCTTTTATCAATTAACAATCCTTCATTGTGATCTCCGCGCACATATAAGTCATCATTAGCTTCAATATTTTGTGGAGTTGGCAACCCAACTGAGAATGGACTGGAGTCATCATACTTATCATAGTACTCTTCTTCATCTATAGGATCTTCAATGAACTGTCTTTTACCATGAAGAACAACCGACCATTTATCATTTGCAGGATCATCGATATAGAATATTTGTTTCGCCTGTGATGCCAATATGAATGGTTCACCCTTCTCGCTAATCTTTTCAAAGTTCACCAAAGTGAAACCCAATTCATCCACTATAACTCCTTTGGTGTTATCAACCCAATTACATTTAAAGAGCGGAATTTTGAAATCTATGTAGTCAAACTCCCAAATGTCCTCAATGACACCGTAATATGACATTTTAGCTTCACGTGGACTCTTATCCTTTGCACTTGCAAAGTACATAGTCGACGCTTGAAGAGTGACCCCACTATTTTGGACGACACTCTTATCATCTTGGCGCTTTGTGTAATATGTGAATCCATTAATGTCAAACCCTTCATAAGACATAACATTCGGTTTTGGTTTAAAGGCGAGGCATTTGATAGTTTCTGTAATATCATTTGGTGTTTGAGATAGTTGATGTAAGACTTTATCTTCAAACCACTTAGTAAAAGTCTTATTATGCTCTCTAGCAAGCCACATTAAACTTGCTCGAGGATGTTGTCTCTTTATGAAATTGGTATGTTCCTCGATATAAACACTCACTTCATCCATATTGTGTAAAATATACAAGTGAGCTTGTTCCAACTGCTCACGGCTGATTACTTTCACCCGTGATCCCAAAATTCCTTTGCCCTCCTCAATATTCTTGTCATTATCAGGAGTGTCATTACCACTGAGAAAGTCATTGCAAAAATCCATAACCTCTCTCGCCACATAACCTTCAATAATACTCCCTTCAGGCCGATAACGGTTTCGAACATCACCTTTAAAAACGCTCATGTATCGTTCAAAGGGATACATCCAATGCAAGAAAACTGGTCCCAACATTTTCACTTCCCTAGTCAAGTGGACAACAAGATGTACCATGATATCAAAGAACGAAGGAGGGAAATACATCTCAAGCTGACATAGGGTAACAACCACTTCTCTTTGCAAATTATCGAGAGTATCAGGGTCAATAACTTTGCTGCATAGACTGTTGAAAAAGAAACAAAGTCTGGTAATTGCAAACCTTACATGCTTCGGCAATATAGATCGAATTGCCACGGGCAATATTTGTTGCATTAGAGTGTGACAATCATGAGATTTAAGACCTATCAACTTCAGATCTTTCATTGATACCAATCTACGGATGTTGGATGAGTAACCATGTGGCACCTTAACATTTACCAAGCATTCACAAAAAGTTTTCTTCTCCTTTCTAGACAACGTGTAACAAGCGGGAGGTAAGTATGTTCTTTTATTACCCATTTCACGTAATTCTGTTAATTCTGACCTTATTCCCATTTCACGTAGGTCCAGTCTGGATTTTATCCCATCTTTAGTCTTACCTGGTATATTTAATAGAGTACCAATGATGCTATCACAGACATTTTTCTCAACGTGCATTACATCGATACAATGCCTGACTGTCAAAGAACTCCAATAAGGAAGATCCCAAAATATTGACTTCTTCTTGAATGAAGAATTGTCACTCCGTGTGGCCATACTACATTGTGATTTCTTACCAAATTCATTGACAATGTCTTTTACTCTTTCATAAACAACATCCCCTGGTATAGGTTTAGGTGCACTCCGTTCATCATTCCATCCATTGAATGCTTTGCGCTTCCTACGATACGGATGGAATTTTGAAAGAAACCTTCGATGACCAAGATATACAGTCTTGCCGCCATGTTTTAGTCTTATTGAATCAGTGTTTTCTTCACATATAGGACACGCTTTAGCTCCTTTGACACTATATCCAGACAAATTCCCATATGCTGGAAAGTCATTAATAGTGCAAAACAACATAGCGTGCAAACGAAATGTCTCTCTTGCTGAAGCATCATAGGTCATCACACCTTCAGCCCAAAGTTTCTTTAAGTCATCAATCAAAGGTTCAAGATAAACATCGATATCATTTCCGGGTTGTTTAGGGCCCGATATCAACAATGACAACATAACGTACTTATTTTTCATACACATCCAGGGAGGAAGATTGTATATAATAAGCATGACTGGCCAAGTGCTATGTTGGCTTCTCAATGTCCCGTACGGATTCATCCCATCTGTACAAAGCCCAAGTCTTAGATTCCTATCTTCTTCACCAAATTTAGGGTACAATAGATCAATCTTCTTCCACTGTGGGGAATCAGACGCATGTCGTAGGATCCCATCATTATTTTTCTTAACATCTGCATGCCACCTCAAATTCTTCGCATCTTTCGGATTTGCAAACAAGCATTGAAACCGTGATATTATAGGTAGATACCACAACACCTTGGCAGGAGAACCAGTTTTGGACTCCCCCGAAGTCGTCAATTTATACCGTGACGCACCACATTTTGGACAATCTTTCAAATCTACATAGTCCTTTTGAAATAATACACAATCATTCGGGCATGCGTGTATCTTCTTGGCCTCCATTCCCATTGGGCACAACATTTTCTTTACCTGGTATGTTGAGATTGGAAGCTCGTTTCCTTCAGGAAGAATTTCTTTCAACAAAGTCAACAATGAAGTGAAGCTTTTGTCGCTCCATCTATTGTTAGCTTTCAACTTATACAATCTCAACACAGCGCTAAGCTTCGTAAACTTAGCACAACCTGTGTATAACGGTATCTCAGCATCATGCACAATGTTTGTAAAGATAGGAGGTGGATCGGTGTGCTCTACCCTACAACTATCCAGCATCGCATCAACGATGTCTGTTGGAACTGGTTCGTTCACATTTACGTCATTAGAGGCAATTTCTTCTTCCACCCAAGCACTGCTATCGACATCTACTGGTTTCGATTTTGAAATCTCTCCATGCCAGTGCCATTCTGTATAGCCTTGTACAATCCCGTTGCACATGACATGACTTTTGATTTCCTCACCAGTGTTTACTTTCAAGTTGTTACCGCAATGCCTACATGGACAGTAGAACCTATCTGTAGGTTTTTTCCTATGTTCTTCGGCAAATCTAATAAACTAATCAAGACCAGATATAAACTCTGGGGTGCAACGATTACGAATGGACATCCATGATCTATCCATTCTATGATCAGAGAAAACAAGTATATTTTAGGAAAAGATTAGGCAGCATTTCCCTAGTATATAATAAATGTGTACCACCTATCCCATCCTTGAACACCTAATCTCACTTAGGATGTAAGTGTATAATGTGTATTGGGTTTTCGAGAAAATTTCGGCAGCATTTCCCCGCTGTTCTCTAAGTACATATGTACTTAGAGAACAGCGGGGAAATGCTGCCGAAATTTTCTCGAAAACCCAATACACATTATACACTTACATCCTAAGTGAGATTAGGTGTTCAAGAACAGTCCCAAACCGGGGACTATCCAAGATTTACTCCTAATGAGTCAATCTTGGACGGGTTTCTAGGCCAACAAACACATTTGATGTCATTCTTATATTTAATAAATGTGTACCACCTATCCCATCCTTGAACACCTAATCTCACTAGTAAGTGTATAATGCGTATTTGGTTTTCAAGAAAATTTCGGAAGCATTTCCCCGCTGTTCTCTAAGTACATATGTACTTAGAGAACAAACGGGGAAATGCTACTGAAAGTTTCTCAAAAACCCAATACACATTATACACTTACATCCTAAGTGAGATTAGGTGTTCAAGAACAGTCCCAAACCGGGGACTATCCAAGATTTACTCCTAATGAGTAAATCTTGGACGGGTTTCTAGGCCAACAAATACATGTGTTGTCATTCTTATATATAATAATTGTCTATAAACTACAGGCAACATGGTTAATCCTAATCAACAGAGCATTATTAAATAATAAATCAAGAAATCAATAGTTTCAAACAAAAGGTCTAGGAATCTTTACTAGACATTATATGTATCCCTAATCATCATATTTAACATACTACATTATTATGAACATCCAGATCAGATTAAGATCATACTATGTTATAACCATTGGTTTAATAACCCTATTTCCGCATGTACATGTTTATCAACTTTAAAACCCTATAATTCATGAAATCATTCTAATTCAATTTAATATGTTGGGATCACATAATTATATAATGACATCAGAATATATAGAAGAATCAAGCAGAGCAGAGCAGAATATAAAGAATGTTGGGATCACAGAATATATATATGTTGCAAAAAAAAACCAGAGCAGCTAGCAGCAGCGGGAAGACCAACCTTGTCGGGAAGAAGGCAGAGGCTCCGGTGGCTCTGGCTGGAGAAGTAGCTAGCAGCGACGGCGGTGGAGGAGCACCAGGCGGCGCCTAATCGTGTACCAAACATGAAACATGCATAGAGTACATCACATTAAAATATAAGATGTATAACTAGAGCTTTCAGAAAATCAAGCAATTCACTCATTTGAGCTAATTTTAAAATCATTCTATTTAAGGACTCAAAACCTATAATGTTATAGTTAGTAACACTGAAACCTAATTCATCCTGGTGTTTTTTATATATAAGTTCATACCCCTTTTCATTTTGATTTAAATTTTCGTAATTAGATTAATAAACCATCAAACCATTTGATTTTAAATATTTATCTTGACTTGGATTGGGTATGGTAACCAATATACTTAAAAATGTTGTACTCAGGGTTTGATCCTAAAAATATATTGCAATAAGACATGTATGCTCGCGGGGAATGATTATTGCACAATGGGTTTGATTAAAGCTAGAATAAAATCTTATATAATTGTTTGCTATAAAATCACACATAATGCACCACAAGGGTATCTTCATAGATGACCCACAATCTCGTGATATATTTCAATAAACTCAGGGTCACTCCGTATATGAATATCAATGGATTAGCATGACACTAACCCTGGTAATGAGGCATGACAAAGATGGGTAAAGTGTGGGATAGGAGATTTGAATCACTTGTGGAATTATTTTTGCCTCACCTTGCCAATATAAGGAGAGAATGAGCTCTCAATTTAATCTAGATTGGGCCTACAAATTTAGAACATTCACTAGGAAAATCCCAGTCATTTGCAATCCAAAAGTCCATCATAAGGCTCAAACAACAATGTATGCAATGGTAACTATAAACTGAATATAAATACATTATGAAGACCTAAAGGGAACCCATATACGTATATATGCTTGTGATTTATTACTTGTTCTAAGAATTGTTGAGAATAAAGCCCAAGGAGGTGTCTTTGATGCAGACAAATGTTACTTCCCCTAGTTGGCCTGAGCAACGGCGTGGAGGAAGGAAGGAAGGAGGAAGAAAGTAGTACCTTGAGGGAATAGGAAGAATGCCTGGCCTAGAGAGCAGCGGCGTGGCCTGAGCAGAGACCTACCCCAAAGAAGCCACCGACGGCGAGGAGAGGAGAGCAACTGTGCGCGGCGAGGAGAGCAGCAGTGCGTGGCGGCGGCGGTGCAGGCGAGCAGGCGGTGGCGAGCAGGCGGTGGCGAGCAGGCGACGGAGCAGGAGACTTCAGAGCGCAGTAGCAGGAGCAGGAGCGGCGGCGAGCAGGCGGCGGCGAAGCAGAGCTGGTGTCCAACGGCGGTAGGAGCGGCGACGAGCAGGAGTGGTGGCGGAGAAGGGGGCGCCGGAGAAGGGGAGCTGAAGAAGAAATCGCCGGAGAAGGGGAGCTGAAGAAGAAATAGGGAAATCGCTCGCAATGAAACAGAAGAAAGGGGAAGAGTCGAGCGATCGAGGGTTATGAAGTTCCCAAATAGCGTCGGTTGTTTAAAACAACTGACGCCTAAACATCTTTAGCGTCGGTTGTTTGAAAAAACCGACGTCCAATTGGACGATATTTTCATGAAATTGTTTGGCGGGAACCACCTTCAGCGTCGATTATCCTTGAATAACCGACGCTGAAGGTGACACTTTTCGCGCAAATTTTCATCGCACATAGGCGTCAATTTCTACCTAAATAACCGACGCTGCTAATGACACTATTTTTTTCATCGAAATTTGGATTTTGCGGGCGACTTTAAGCGTCGGTTTGTTATAAACAACCGACGCTGAAGACAAAGCGGTACCCGTGTCTGGCTGGTCTTCGAATATAGACGTCAGTTTTCGTAAAAAACCGACGCCTAACATAGAAGGCGTCGGTTTTCCTTAATAACCGACGCCCAGAAAAGTGTCACTGAATGCTATTTCTGTAGTAGTGAAGATAAGATGGACAAATGGTCGGGTATAAATATCTCTATGGCAGGCCGCATGGTGCTCATCAGAATAGTCATTCAAAGCATGTTGAGGTATTGGGGGGATCTTTGTGATATTCTAAGTGCTTGTTTGAACAAAATTAAAACTATGACTGCTGCTTTCCTTTGGGGTGGACGTGGCCACGATATCTCTTGGGAAAGGATTACTAAACCTTTTGATAAAGGTGGGATTCAGATTGCTGATGGCCATAAGATTATGGAAATGTGCACTATGAAGAGAATAGAGAAATTATATAATACACCTGACAATGTGTGGGGCCAGTGGATAAAAAATAGATATGGTCCCATCATTGCTATGGAGGAAGGCTCTAATCCGTCCAAGATTTGGAGAAGTATGTGCAAGCTTGATAAGGATAAGTTTGGTGTGCCTTCTGTTGATCCTTTGGGGGCATTTGGGGCACCTGCCCGCTATACCCAACATCAACATTAGTAACGAACTTGACGTGCCTTGGTTCCACATTGTTTGGGGCAAGTTTCGTTGTCCTAAATGGATCACTCTCTTGTATAGAGCCTTGCTTAACAGACTTCCCACAAATGACAGGATGGACAGATGGGGCATACATGTGGGTACTGCCTGCTCGCTATGTTATGCAGGGGCCAAATCGAAGGACCATTTGTTTTTTTATTGCAAGTACTCCAGGAACATATGGTAGATTGTGTGCTTACAGAATGAATGGGGTTATCAGGTCCCTAATAACATTGATGATGTCATTAACTGGATATCGGGAAGACCAGATAATAAAGGGAAAGATGCTAGCAGATATGGCTTGTTCCTTGCCTATGTCTATTATCACATATGGAGAGAAAGGAACATGAGAAACCATGACAGTGGGTCGATAGACAAAAAACACTTTCTAACGATGACATCTGACTTGGGTTGGGTTTTTGCTGCTAAACCCGATCTGACTGCTGTGTTCAACACTAATACAAAGATGTATTGGGGATTTTGTAGATAACACCCCCACTTAGCTTTCTGGCCTGGTGCCTCTTTTGTAGTGCTGAGCCCGGTGCCTTTGTACTTGTATAGCTTGCTATACCGCTTTTTTGGCAATACTATCTACCTATTTCCAAAAAAAAAGTTCATTCATTCATCATTAACCCAAATCAATCATAATCAACTACATAATTTTGAAGAACAATTATATATTGAAATAAGTTAAATCAATCACTAACAAGAGAGAAAGAAAGCAAAAACAATTTATTAAATTCATTCATTCATCATTAACCCTAGTTAATCATTATTAATCAACTACACAGTTTTAGAGAACAAATTATATATTGAACTAAGTTCATTCATTCCTCGTTTAACCCTTATTAATCAATATTAATCAACCCTAATTATCAATAATAATCTTACAAAAAACTCATCGCACTAGTGGAGCATGCTGTGGTGGCGGTGGTCGGAGGTGGATGTGGTCGCAACTGTTGCTATGGAGGTGGTCGCAGTTGTGGCGGCGGCGAGCTCCTCTCCACAACGGCGGTGACGAGCTCTGTAATGCCCGGGCCCACTGCCCAAGGCTCTAGTTGAGTTTCAGGAATGACGACTGGTCCCACAGACCACCACTAGCCTTAACTGCGTGCTTTATCCACCCTCATGCACAAGCTGGGGTCAACTTCCCAACTAGTCATCCATGCTAGTACTACTCCAAGCTGAGCACACTTAACTATGGAGTTCTTTAGTGATGGGCTCCCAAAAAAGGAGGTGCACCTTGGTGATATGGGTAGTCCAATCATTCCTTTTAAGATCAACTTATCCAAGGCCTCAAATCCTAGGATGTTACAATATCCCCCACTTAGACTCTTGACATCCTCGTCAAGGCTCAACTATATCGCCTCATAATCTGACCCCATTTCAGTACAGAACACAATGGCCCATGGACACCCAGCTCCCGATCACAGAATACCAGTGCAAGCGTGGCTACGTCAACCATGGATATCCCTTTCCTACATGCCTGGACCGCACGGCTCAAGACTGGCATGCCATGCCCATGTGGGCCCCACCTACTGGAGGGGTTATGGATCTGATACCATTTGTAATTCCTGGGCCCACTGCCCAAGGCTCTAGTTGAGTTTTAGGAATGACGATTGGCCCCACAGACCACCACTAGCCTTAACTGTGTGCTTTATCCACACTCATGTGCAAGCCGGGGTCAACTTCCTGACTGGTCACCCATCCTAGTACTACTCCAAGCTGAGCACGCTTAACTATGGAGTTCTTTAGTGATGGGCTCCCAGAAAAGGAGGTGCACCTTGGTGATATGGGTAGTCCAAACATTCCTATTAAGATCAACTTACCCAAGGCCTCAAATCCAGGGATGTTACAAGCTCCTCTCCACAACAACAGTAGCAGCGGCGGCGAGTGGCAACAAAGAATCACGAGACCTAGCTTGAGTGGCAACAGAGAATCAAGAATGAAATAGAGAAGGGGAAGAGACTGTCTTGCGTCGAAACTATTCAGTTAATTGTCGGCATCAATTGTTGCTTAAAACTGACACTTAACACCATCTACAAATACCGAGATGGGGTGTTCATCATTGGTTTCAACATATAATAACTGACGTCTATCCACATACGCCGACAAAAAAAATTGGGCTTGAGTTACAATCATAGTTGTTGGTTTGGAACCTAACACCGACGCCTATTAGGAAAATTGGGGGGAAATTTATTTTTGTGGGGACAACACGCGGACAAACATCCTCGTCGGTTGTCGTGCAACACCCGACACAGAATAAGGTATGAAATTTTGCCTCGTGAGGGGTATTTAGGTGTCCGTTATGTTCTACATAACCGACGCCATATGGGGGGAAATTTTTTTGCGAGGCTTGGCACAGAACATGATTCGTCGGTGTGTACACAATCGACGTCGAATTGAAAATTTTGGAGGCAAAATGTTTTCCCTAGAAAATTGTATTTTGCGGGTGATTTTGGATGTTGGTTCTTGTTTCTACCAGCCTACGTCAAAGAAAAAGTGATACCCGTGTCTTTTTTAAAGCGGTCAGCCACCAGACATAGGTGTCGGTTGATAGTTTTAACTGACATCGTAGTTTACTAGCGTCAATGTTTTATTTAAAACCGAGACAAAAAAATGTGACCTTATACGTCATTTCTATACTAGTGAGTACAACCAACATAAAAAACTTGAGATCGAAGATGAGATGGGGATAGAGATGAAGAGAGGTGTTACAACCCCAATTTTTGGGTTCAATTAGTGAGAAATGTAATTTCTCATATTAAATATAATTGAACAAATAATGATATGATTTGTTTTGAATAAATGGATTCCTTTCACAATAGCCTTGATTGGTTGCTTTGTGGGCTTTATTGGCTATTGGGCCCAATAACAAGGAAATTCAAATAGTAAATGGATAATTGAATTTTCGAGAAAAGAAATATGTAGAAACCTCTAGAAGGCAAATCCAAAGAGGATTTCGTGCCTCTTGGGTTCCTTGGGTACCAAGGAGTCCAAGGTTGCAAAAAGAAAGCAATAAGAAAAGAAAAGATTAATTAAGTATTTCTTTATGAAGAAAGAAATTGGAAAATAATGATAAAATGTGGAAAATGAGTGGAAAAGAGGCATAAATGAGATTTCTTGGGGAAATTTCGTATCCATGAGATTTCTAATAGTAAAAGGAATGCCAATAAGGAAAATAAAAGAGAAATAAAAGAAATCCTCAAAAAGAGATGGTTAAACGAGAAATAAACAAGATAATTTGAAATAATGCTTAATGATGCATCTAGAAGGATAATAAGTATCCAATAAAGAGAATTTCAAAATAATAAAGTTTCTTGGGTGTCAAGGAGCCCCAATAAAGGAAAAGGAAGAAAAAAAATACCATAATTATAAAATAAAGAGATAATGGGAATACATAATCCATTAATTATGTAAATTTGATAAAAAGAAGTATTGTTTCAACAAAAGGAAATACAATTTCGTGGTTAATGGATTAAGATGCAAGAACAATGATAATAAGAGAAAGGATTCGAAATCGTATTATCAGAGGAGGAAGGAATAATAAAGGAATATGAAAGAGAGAGAGACTTGCTCTTTAGTGAAGGAATATAACTCCTATTAGGTGTATGTTTTATTCCTTCATGGGCAAGCATGCTGGGGCATGAATACCCTCCTCTATAAAAGGGTAAACCCTTTGGACGAGCCCAAGCAGTTTCCTTGCGTCTCTCTCTCCTCTCCGTCTTCTTCTTCATCAAACCCTAACCAAGAGTGTAACTCGACCATGGGCAAACAGGGGGCGGTGGAGTTGTCTTGGTGGAGGCAGGAAGACCTCACGATCACCCCTGACCGATCAGTTTCTGCTCCTTCGACCAAGGCTTTGCGTAGCCACGGCCGATTTGCTGCAGTTGTAGCAGCAACTGTGTGCTTCTCCCGCTTGGGAGAAGGCACTTTGGCGACAGCTAGAAGGAGCCCCGAGGGCAGCAGAGGGCGGAGGAGAGATGGGAGGGTTTCAGTGGCTGTCATCGGACCCAGAGGAGAGGGAGGAACCCCGCCAAGCGCAGCTAGGGCAGCTGCAGCTCGCGATCCAGAGGTTGAAGATGACCTCTGGGCATTGGACCGATATGCCCTCCAAAGGCTAAAGACTCGACCCACTTACGTAGGGGCAAAATAGTCAAATCATTATATTTTCCAATTCTAGCGCTTGCATGGGATAAGTGACGTGGCACATCGTGATTGGCCGGGTAAGTGAAATCTTGTTAAAATCATATTTAATGATTTGTAACTCGGATTAAGACAAATCTTATATGAAAATTGATCCTCAGAACGAGGGGAATTCAATAAAAATATGTTTAGAAGCTAATTCATCTTTCTATGCAAAAAGCAGTATAAATCATCATCTTTCATGAATTAAAGATTAAGAAACCCTATTTTGATATGATTAATGTGTTTAATAGGGTTTAATGGATTATTAGAGTTGATGTTAACCTGTTAAATGTAAAAAGGTACATTATGTTCAAAAAGGAAGAACTTTGCACATGATTAGTCTAATTTTGTGTTTATATGCTTGAAATTTGAAAAGTGTATAAGGTTATCATATTTACTGGTTTAATTAGTGAAAAACCCTTGGAATTGATGATAGTTGAAGATAGTGATGTTCTCTGAATGTTTAGAACGAATATTAACATGTTGATAATAAAAGGATGATAATTTTACATAATTGGCTTAAATTAGGGTTTCATATACCTAAGTTTGCATTAATGGGCTTAGAAACCCTAATTTAGGAGGATATGTCTTTTAATGATTTTAATTGAGCAAATCCATGAATAAGACAATGTTATGTTGTTATTTGTAACATCCCTGACCTGGGTTATAAACTAACCCTAGGTGTTTTGCCTAAATATGTAATTAAACCTTGGTGATTATCTTTTGGCATGTAACTAAGTTCCTAAAGGAACATATACTTTCAATTTTGTCCTTTTTAAACAAAGTTGTAGTATTGTTTGGTAATACAGGGACCTTTGTGCAAATTACCCAGTCAAGGGGTTAACTTGCAAAATTACACAGGTTGAGATGTTCCTCTGATGATGAGTCATCATATGAGTGAATATGATGAGGTAAGGTGGATTTCCCAAGCTTGAGCACCAAGATGCAGCTTGTGGAATGATCCTTGTGCTTAAAAACCTTATTTTGGTGTAAAGTGCAATTTACCCAAAATGTGGGGTGCAACTTGTGATATACACCATCTAGAACATCTTTTATGACTCTTGGCATCATTTAAAGTTATAATGATGAAGAGGTCACTTCAATTGAATAAATTAAATAAGAATGATAACCCTTATAAATTAAATAATCAAGTTATAAGCCTAATAACCCTCCTATATGTGCAACTTAGTAAGAAGTTGACCTTCTTCACCTTTGGACCTTGGGTTTAAGATGAGTTTTGCTTAAGTATGAAAGGAAGAAACGTGTCTTATAATAAGGAGAAGGGACGTGCCTAAAAGAAAGGAGGGACCTAATTAAGAAAAGGAGAAACTAGTTGTCCTTATGTTGGAAATGACCCCAAGATATATATACACCCTTCCTTTGTTTGTAAAGGAACGTTTCCTTCACTTCCTTTCTTATTTCCTTGCTTAGACCGACTTAGGACAGAGCTCTGGAGAAGAGGAGAACGGCCAAGCAGTTCTAGGTAATCTTTGATCATCATCTTGCTCAAATTCATGGAGGAAATCATGTTACAAGGTTGGTTTGCTAGTTTTCTTACTTAGCTTTCTCGTTCTAGCCATCGTTTCCCAACCTTTCCTTGGAGAAACACCCTTGGCCGACATGTGGAGCTCAAGACACCATTAAAGACTTGAAGCTTGGAAGCTTGGAGCTCAAGGAACGACCTTAAGGCGGGTTTTATAACTCTAAACCTTTTGCTTTCTTATGCATATCTTTGTATTTGCAAAAGTAGCTTGTTCTTCTTTTCCCCATCTTTCCTTGCTTTCCTGCAACTAAAACCACGAAGAACATACCTTAATCTGGAGGTAGAAGAAGATGGGCGTGATTACCAAAGTTACTTTATCAAACGGTCCTGTTCCCCCCCCCCCCCCCGACCAAACCGTTTGAAGGGCAAACGGGTTCACAAGGTCGGTTGGAGCAAACGGGTTCAACCCGTTTGAGGGCATTGACCAAGTGTTTACCATTTGGGATTCCTGTTCATAATCCTGTAGGCTAATGACCCACCAAATTTTAGGGGTTAACTCCAAAGGAATCGTAGGTTGAAGGCCAATCAATTAGGCAATCGAATTGAATTAAGTGCTGATTTTTCCAAACTGATTAACTTGAACTTTTTGGGCAAACGGGTTCAACCCGTTTGAGTGAGTTGACCAAGCATTGACCGTTTGAGATTCCTGTTCATAATATGTTGAATTTCATTTCTACAAAGAATCATAATCTAATTCCTAACCAATTGAGAGTTGAAGGCACTTCAACACCCTAACCCTAATCGAGTTAAAATTGCTGTTTTCAAGTATAGATTTTGTTGAGTTTTGGGTTGAAGGACCCAAACGGTCTCAAGACCGTTTGGGGGTTCCTACAAACGGTCTCGAGACCATTTGGGAACAACCCAAGACCGTTTGAAGGTCTAAAGTTGAGGTAATTTGATGGGTTGAGGGTCCAATTGTAAAAAGTTGATGAATTGATAAAAATGCTGATTTTAGACCTAATTCAAGTTCAACCCTAATCCAACCGACTTGGTTTTTGGTAAAACTTTGGGCAAACGGTCTCAAGATCATTTGGAGGTCATCCAAATGATCTCAAGACCGTTTGGGCCAAGTTTGGGCCCAATTGGAGTTCAATTGATAGGTTCAACCTTGATTTGATTCACATTGTTGAAAATTGATGATTAGCCGATTGGAAACCTTAATTGAGTTAGACTTAACTCTAATTGGCTTTCAATTGAAGGTCAAATTGGTGTCCAATTGATTGAGGCTCATCCTAATTTACTCAATTTGTAAGTGGTTAACATGGCTTGGGCCAATTGAAGGCTTCAACATAGGATATCCTATTCTATCATAACCTTTATATCACCTTTCATGTCCACACCCGTTTCAATCCAAATGGGTTCATACCCGTTTCAACTCAAACGAGTCCACACCCATTTCAATACAAATGGGTTCACACCCGTTTCAACTCAAACGAGTCCACACCTGTTTCAATCCAAATGGGTTCACACCCGTTTCAACTCAAACGAGTCCACACCCGTTTCAATCCAAATGGGTTCACACCCGTTTCAACTCAAACGAGTCCACACCCGTTTCAACTCAAATGGGTTCACACCCGTTTCAACTCAAATGGGTTCACACTCGTTTCAATTCAAATGGGTTCACACTCGTTTCAACTTAAATGGGTTCAATTGAGTGATACCTTATTTTAATCAAACCCTAATAACATGATGGTGATGTGTTGACTTGTGTTAGTCAATGAGGACTTAACCCAACCTAATCTAGAGTGGTGTAATCACCATATACTAGTTAGAGGAGAGAGAAAGTACCAATTATGGTGGAAACGCAAGTAAAATACCTTCAATATACATGAATGTGCATGAATAGGGTATGATCCACTATGTGAAATCATGGAAACCCTAATTATGATAATTGATGAATCTTAATCTTATCTGAGGTCTTTAATGATGATGTTTCTCATACATGGTGATGTTATGAGATCAATTCACCATGAGGTGAATAGTAAACCCTAATTCTAGGGTGATGACATGTATGATGAATAGTAAACCCTAATTCTAGGGTGATGACATGTATTGTGAATAGTAAACCCTAATTGATGAAAATCAGGGAAACCTAGCTCTTGTATGAGTAGGGAGATACAACTTCTTTAAATGAGTTATTTACTGTTATCATTTGATTTAACCATGCAGGTTCCTATATGAGGATAATCGTATCCAGGTATGGATGATGATACTATATTCATTAAAAGCATGTTGTTAGCTTTATGAATAGTGACATATATCCTGATGCCTTGTTAATAGCATCTTATGAGATTGATAGGCTGTGAGAGCCATGAATACCATCAAGGTCATGCTTTAAGAGATGACTTGTGATGAGAGTATTGAGAAATGATAATTGATGAGAGTTAGGCTTGTTACATTTAGTATTCTTCCTTCATAGCTGCTATGCTAATGATTAATGTTTGAGAACTTGTATGATGATAAAAGAATACTAAATTGTACCTAACTAATCAAGTATAATCATACCATGTAGAGCCCTGATCATAGATCCATCATAGTCAGAAGTTATATGATGGTGAAATAGGTTTTCCTAAGGGAACTCCTGGAGCACATACTTTTGAGTATGTGGGGTATATGGATGTGTAAAACCTTACATCCTAGTGTAGGAATTGATGTAGATGTATCTTAATCTATCAATCCTTCACTATGTGTTTATGCCGGGGTGATGTAACACTAATCTCCCGAGGAAGTCTTTTATACCGCATCGATGAGAGATAAATAAGAAATCTTTCGATGGCGAAGAGAGTACAGAATGCCACTGTGACTCTAATAGCGAAGTACCAGAATACCCTGGTAAGCTATAGAAGCAGAGACACTAGATGTCCTGCATGTTGATCCTCACACTGACTGAGGAAGATGAGGTCATAAGAATCCGGCTCTTTTGATGACCTATGTATGATACCGATGCAACTTAATAGTGATTGGTTGGAGTATGAGTGGTATACCTCATCTCCACAGGGCATAATGATGTTTGTAAAACATAATCAACTGCGTAGCATATCTGCTTAGATTGAACTACGAGATACATTGGTTGAAGATACATTACTTAGTATACATGTTCTTCATATTCCTTAAATGTTGTTGTTCTAATTGATAACAATCTGCTGTTGATTACCTTAAAGCTTTTATTGCTTATATTGTTCTTGATTGCTATAATAAATCTTCTGGCGGAGAGTTATAAATCTCACTGGGACAATTATTTAAAATTGTCTCACCCCGTAGATTTCAACTTTTTAGGTGGTCGTCGAGGACGAAGGAACCAGTCTGCAGGTGATCAGTATCAACAACAGCAGCACCAGGAGCAGTAGTAAATCTCAGGTGGAGATTCAGACTGCTGAGTTGTGTAGTTAGATAGTCAGTCTTATGTGTTCTCTGTACTCTCAGGTCCTTGGAGTCTTTTGGTCTGAGATTTTGGTTTTGAGTTCTTGAGATTTTGTATCATGTTGTATATAATTACTCAAGAAGTAATTATCAGAGATGTCACAGGTTATCTCCTTTTTATGAAAGAAGTTTTTATGAATTCAAGCCCTTATCTCAAAAAGTTTTAATTTCCCGTGATTTTTGTCTTCCGCTGTTAATCGATTGCTTCCGCTAAGTTTATATCGTGGTTTGGAGATCGGAGCCCACATTATAAATCCAATTTGAGTATAAAAGATCATTAATGTGGATATTTTGGGGTTCATAGTGTAGAAAGTGGAATTAATGATACATTAGGGTTTACTGACATAAACAATGAGAATTGTAGTAATTAGGGTTCCTGAAGAATCGAACTATAATTCATTGTTGAGTTGTCAATTCAAAGAAACCTGAACATGATAATTGGTCCTAATGATCTTGACATGACCTAAGATGATAAAGATAGTAGTTTTAGTATAAAAGAGATATATTGGATTTAATTGACTTTTAATGGTGTCTATGATGTTGAAATTAGGGTTTGTGGACTAAGCAAACATTAACAGTAATAAATGCATAATGAAAGCTAAAACCCTAAAGGATGACCTAGAAATCTTAAAGTAGAATCCAAGTAGATCTTGAGGAGGTTTGGAATAAAACAATGACGCTTGGATGTTATGTATTAATTTCAGGATATTGATGATTGCTTGATTGATTGTTCCTGAATATTAAATATTTGGACTTCAAGTTTCTCTGAACATGTATGTGGTTACTTATGAATAACCGATTAGTTTCCTGATGGTTTCTCGGACGTTTAATCGCATTGAATGCAACTAAACTGTTTGGATGTTCATATTGCAATTATAAAGTGACTATGACTATCACATAATGTATATGCCTATAAACTCAGATCCTGGTTCTCTCTGTGGCATAATAGCTAACCTAGTACATGGCTACCTATGGGTAGGTCCATCAGGTTAGAGAAAGGCCTAGTACATGGCTACCTATTGGGTAGGTCCATCAGGTCTATGGATGACCTAGTACATGGCTACCTATTGGGTAGGTCCATCAGGTCTATGGTTGACTTAGTACATGGCTACCATTGAGGTAGGACCATCAAGTCACAATGAGTTAGATATTGGGCTATCTTGGGATAGTGCCATGTGACTCTATTACCTAAAAGAGAGGTGATATCCATGTCCACTTCAGGGACAACCCAGAGTTCGAGAATATGTATGGATTGAGTTGTATGGTTTAAAATGTAATCTTGATTGTTAAATGATTAATTGAATGATTATATTGTTAACATAGTTGAACATTATCTGTTTCCTCCACATACCAGCTTCGGCTGACCAACGTTTTGTTTGTCGGCGTTTTAGGTACAATGAAAAGAACAAACAGTAAAGCGACACCTTGTGAATTCAAGAATTAAAGAATAAGGAGGAACTAGTTAGAATAGTTCAGCTGAGGTTAGAAGTTTAGTTTGTTCCATACTTTTCAAGGATATGCAAAGAAAAATTTTATTACCATTTTCAGTATAGTCTATTAGAATTTAATAATTGTTTATGGTTATATGTCGAACCTTTGATCCGGGATTAATGGGTGCGGCTTCAACCTCTTGGTCTTCCTTAATTAGGGGTTACTAAAAGGTGAGGTCGTAACAAGAGGGGTGACCCTCCTATTACTCTACGGAACAAGATGCTGCATGACTACTTTATGTATGGAACTACACTTCTTCAATTGAAACTAGTGTGGATCAAATGTCATGGCAACAATTCTCAATCCTACCTCCTCTTCTTGGACTTCTCCCTACATTCTATGGGTTTGAGATTGAAAATACACACAAGCACACATATTCTTTTCAAGAGACTTGCTCTACTTTTAGGACTCTTACAGTCAATTATAACTTTGTTCAGATCACCTTGTTCACCTTCTCTCTAAAGGACAAGGAAAATGAGTGGTATTCTTTAAAGAGAAACATTTTCATTTGGAAGGCGATGAAGAATGAGTTTCTAAAGAAGTTTTATCATATTTACAAGATGACCCAAATGAGATGTTACATAACCTCCATCATTCAAAAAGAAAAATGAGTAGTTTTATGGGATGCAGGAAAGGTTTTAGAAGTCGTCATGACATTGTCCTCATCATGAGGTTCCTATCTAAAAACTTGTCTAGTCTTTCTAGACGGTTCATTCTAATATGGGCCAAACCGTTGTAGACTCATCTTGTGGTGTAGCATTCATGGCCAGACTCCCCGAGGAGTCTTGGCTACTTTATGACCATTGGGCTGAAAATTCCCAACACCAAGCCTCCAATGTTGATTAGGACTATGATAGCAACCAGACAACTTCACCTCCTCGTACCAAAGATGACTTTAGCCTACAAATGATGAAAATATTGGCATATATGATGTATATCATTAGACTCATGAGGGGGATTCTTTTAGCCACTCCACCAACTATGTGGAGGCTTTTTGTGAGGAGTTTCAAGCTCTACAATCCTATGGAAGCTGAAATAACCAAGGCCAAATGTTCAATCCTACACTCTATAATGGAGAAATCACCCAATTTTCTCAAGGAAGTAACAAGAGGACCAAAGATAAAGAAACAATTCAAGATTTGAAGAAGAAGTGCTTGGAAGATTGAGGACCCATGATGAGGTCAAGAAAGATGTGTCTTCTCACAGACAATTCATTAGTCAGCTTGAGTAAAGGTTGGAACACATTTCTCTATCTCTTATCTATTATTAGGAGGGGAGACTTTCTTCCTAAACCATGACCAACCCAAACAACGCTAATGATTCCATGAATGCTCCTCAAGGCACCTATTATACTCCACAAGTGCAAGTTTCAAGCTTGCAACAATACCAAGGTCCTCCCAACCCTTATGCTCCACCACCACCACAACCTCCAATACACCTTACAACCACCTCCTCGATACCAAAAAATACCACAATATCAACCACCACCAGAACAATATCAACCACCACCACAACCACCTTCACACCAGTCTCCGCAACAACCAAAATACATCCTTTAAAATCCCAACCCACCACAGAAAAAGCCACCACCTACACCACAACAACCATCACAAGATCCCCCTCCTCCCCATGAGAAAGTGAACACGGTGTCAATCTTGAGGATTGACAATGTTGTTGAGAAGCCCAAAAAGGGAAAGAGGAAAATTGATAAAGAGCATGATGGAATGTCATTGCCGAAAGGTTCTTGTGAGAGTGCCAAGTGCACTAAAAATTATGTTGTCCCACCTTCTTGTGCGATGATAACATCATGTATCCCACCTTCTTATGAGAGTTTCAAGTGCACTAAAATTCTATTGTCCGACCATCTATTTGGTTTGTGATGCCTACTACTGTCTCACCTTGTTTGGAGTTGATAACAACAAGTGTTTCACACGATACATTCAAAAACCTTCTTGTGCCACCCCAAACTCCTCAAATTATTCTAGACAATGTTGTTGGGAATGTGTCATATTTCTTTGATACCTTAGAAGACCCCTACTCCTGAGAGAGGTATGAGCATGAGATGAACTTTTTGTAGGTCATGAGGCAAGGGAAGGAACACATTTCACTTCTCATGCCATTATTCAAGGATCTTTGTACTGATAAGAGGAAGGTGATGAGGAAACCACTCAAGGAGATCAAGCAAATGGAGAAAGAAAGCTTCATATTAGATAGTCCTTTACCAAAAAATTGGGGATCTGGGTGTCCCTCATAACCCTTGATATATAAATTTTTAGTTTGTTGGACAGACACTGACTAACTCATGCTCAAGTGTTAGCATAATTCCCTAAAGTGTGTTTGTTGAGATTGGCCTGGAAAGGTTAAAACTAACCGATTGCATCCTCCTAATGACTGATGGATCCAATATAATGCCCAAGGGAATGGTATATAATAAGATTGTTGTAGTGGATAAAAAGGCACATGCATCATACCCTATTGATTTCTTTTTTCTTAGACAAAGAGCTAAAAGATGGGAACACTTGCATGATATTAGGAAGGCCTTTTATTTTCCACAATCAAAGTGGAAACAAAGTATGTGTGTAACACCCCTATTTTCTAAACATAAACATTAAAGAGAGGAGGATTACTTTACATTGGGATGTCACAAAAATTATAACCATTACATTAAAATATAATTTCATTCAGCTAACACAGGAAGCTTACTTTACACTGGGAGATCTAGTTGCTTTCTTTGGGTTGATGAAACTCTAATCCTGTTTTTGGGGTTAACAAACCCTAATTACCCTATTAAAGCAATTTATCATTCATTAAAAATAATTTTATCATTATTATCTAGGGTTTTAGGGTTCTTTTGGAATTGATTGAAAATCAGAGTCAAAATAGGATTCCAAACCATCAGACTATTGTTCCTTATTAAAAAACATTTCTAAAACATATTTTTATGTATATTTATTGAAATGGAAGTAATTACTGTGATTTTTAGAAAATATGACCAGTTGGAAACTCTAGAAAATCCACATGTGAAGTACCTTATCTAGTAGCCAGGGACCCTTGCCTAGTTGGCCCAATCAGGGCCACCAATGAGGGCTAACTGGCCTGACCTGCTGGACACACATTGCAACAAAAGAGGTGGGTGGAATTCTTGATATGCCCATGAGGGCACGTGACAACTGAGGAATCATCTAAGGGTAAAAGAGTAAGACCAAGACTGAGTTTTTTCTTCATTTGATTGAGAATAGAACAACGAGATGCGAAGGAGATGTCTACAAATATACAAGGATCTAGACCCATCTCTCCTCATTGTCGAGGAAAACTAGGGATGGTGATGAATCCTCAGTACCCTTACAAAGACAACATGCCCTTACTTGGGCTGCCTCATGTTTTGGAGGACCATCAGGCTTCTCCCGCCATGGTAGGGAAGAAGGAAGGTGGGAACACGCCATAGAGTCAAATGTGCCAAATTGAAACAATCTCAAACATTTCCTTGATGCAAACTGAAATTGGAAGAAGAGATTTGAGGGTCCAAACTATGCAGGTGCACAAATTTTCCAATAAGGTCTGCAAGCAAGCAAAAATGGGGAAAATCGGGATACCTAAAACCTCAGTGTCTCTTGTGTGGATGAAACTTCCTAGGGGTGTTTTGGACGCTATCCTGACTCCACCTGTGGTGAACAAGGTAGGAGAAGCCCCAACGAAGTCGATCTTCAGGTAGGTTATAAGTGGGGCAAGGCGACATGGAGAAGTAGTTCGTGAGGGCAAAATGAGGCTAAACTCCTTAATATTTGGGGATCATTTTTGGGGTCTTATATATAGGTTTTGGGACTAGAGAGGGGTAGAGATACATGTAGGGAAAGAAATAGGGGAAACGAGAGAGGGTCCTACTTGACCTGGGGCTCTAGGTTCAAAATCCTAAGGTCTAAGAAATGTAAAGGTTAGTGAAGGAGTGAGGAAGGTGAGGGGGATACCTATTTGCTATGAGGAATCATAGGGAGAGAGATCAAGGAAGCAAAAAATCCTTGTCACTGTTGCAGTTTGACTAGGTCTGGAATGGGAGAGGGAGAAAGAGGTTAATATATTATTCCCATACCACCGTCCAATCGGTTCTAGGAGAATAAAAACATGCATGATAGAAGAAAAATGAGAGAACTATATCAAATTGATTTAACTATATAATAATCAAGGTTTAAACTATATGTTAACTTTATAAAATCAAATTTAGGAGTCAAACAAGGTCATATTAAACCCAAATTTGGACCACATGTGTAATTTATGTTCTAGAACATTATTATTTTTTATTTCCCATATTTTATGCCTAGATGATGAGTATTTAGTAGAATATGGTTATTATCATGTTAACAATATTTGAAGAGGTTAATATATTATTCTTATTCATATAACCTTTCGTTTATAGTCATTTAGGTTCATGTAATCAAATTTAAATTGATTAGAGTTTTCAATGTGGGACTTTTTCATTATGATATTATATTTTAATTCAATTAGTGGGGATGTTTCTATTAAGATCATGTGCTTGTTTAATACAAAATTTGGGATGTACTCACCTTAAATAAATTTTGTCCTCAAATTTTTCTTTGACCACTATGCACCTTAGGGTTTTTCTTACAATTCATTTGCAAAAACTCAACATATAAATCTATAAAACTAAAACTAGGGTTACAACTAAGTGGTACCTTCTCCTTTATGTTATTTTTCCTCATCATTAACCATTGCAAAGATCCTTGCTTTCCTCTTTTCATGTTGTTCTCAGTTAGGGTTTTGGCCTGCGTCATTCTTTGCTATGAACTTGGGACATTCTGGCTAAGTAGGATTTGAGTCCCCAAAGTAAAAAACTCCCAATCCTTGCCTACATGGTCCACCATGAAGTCTACCACAAGTTGCATAAGGTTCTTTAGTAGGCTATCCTACTGGAGCTTTCCTCTTCTTGTCATTATGGCTTTTATGCTCGCTCTTTCTTCTTGAGGATCCTCCATTCTTATAGTATCGTCCAAGGTGGTCCTCCAACTCTAGGGTAGACTCGAGTGCCTCCTGCAATATCTTGATTCCATGTACAGTTAGAGCATATCCCAAATTAGGCTTCAGGCCACACATGAACTTCTTTTCTAGATGTGCCTCATCCAAACCATACCCATACTTCTACAACATGTGAAACTTCATTGCATTCTGGCTGACAGTTGAGTCGTACTTCTTTAGGCACCTGAACTCGATTTTCTTATACTTGATCAGAGCTTATAAGATGTAATGGTTCCGAAATGCAGTGGTGACCTCCTCCCGGTCAATGACTCAGCATTGGGTCCTCGAGCATTGGTGAAGTTTTCCCACCAAGTGTGGGATGCACTCTTCAATATATGTTTCCCAAAGAGAACTTTAGAATGCTCAGGACTTCCCAGATTATGGAAATAGTGCTTGACATTGAGTAGCCACTCCTCAATACGACCCACTACATTGGTCTCAGCTTCTGTAGAGAAAGTTTCTGCTTTATCTTTAGGAAGTCTACTAAGGTCAACTCATGGTTACTCGATTGATGTAGACTTCCATGTTGGTCGGTCAAAGCAATAGTAAGATCCTTGATAAGAACTTCTAGAGGTGCATTAGGGTTACCATTAGGGTTAGCCCCTCTAGAAGCACCATGATCACTTCCCCCACTGGAAGAACTTTCCTTTCCATCTACGTGCTCCTTGTCCTTATCAAATTTCCTCTTGGTAGCCACCTAAAAAAGGGAACATAAACTATATGAGATTTTGTGAAAATCCTGGTGGCCAACTATATTTTTGACTCTGATACCATATTGTAATACCCCAATTTTCTATAACATACATGTTACTAAGCAAAAGCTTACTTTACATTGGGATTCCTAAAAAATTATAATCATTGTATAAAACTAGAATTTCATTCAATTAACATAGGAAAATAATGCAAATCTCATGTCTCAAGTTCCACAACATAAAACTTAAACTTTGAACTAAACTAAACGGGTACATAGTCTTCATACTAATAGAAAAACTAAAATAAATTCTATAGGATAGTTGGCACCCTACTAGGGCTAAACTCTTAATACATCCTTGAGATGTATTATCCTAGCTTAAGCTCTTCCCTTATTATTTTCTCCTATGGAAATCACATCCCCAACCATGCATTTAGAATGGAAAACACGTTAGAGTAAGCGACATTGAGTATTTTGTTAACAAAAATAGTAACTTGACAATAAGGAAACATGCAATTAACTAAAAAAAAATCTTTAATTCACATAATATGATCTTAATAATTGATATAATGTCCTTTACACTTATGAATCAACTATGCTCATAAGGCCCCAAGGCTCAACTTATGTTCCACTTGAACCCATGATTGGAACTGAAGTGCCATAACTATTCTCCAATTGATCTCATGATTTTACACGTAAGTGCCATTAATAATTCACCACTTGAGCTCATGATTTTGGACCTAAGTGACTTTAATAGTTCTCCACTTGAGATCATGATTCCATATACATGTCACTATGTTCTATTTGAACTCATAAGGCCTGAGGGATCAATATTAACATGATTAGGACAAAATAATACAACTGATTACATGATTCATCATTAACTTGGAGTAATTAATCTTTACTTGGATTTCACATGGACATGACGTGGATTCTTGAAATAGAACTTTAAAGCATAAGCATCATATAATGATTTTTGGGGAACATTTTAATCAAGATTTTTCAGAATTGAATACATAGCTATGTAGCTAATTTAACTTTATCATCATCATACAATAATCTAAAAGCGACTGAAAACCATTATTTAATACTCAAAGTGCACAAACCCACTTACCTAAGGTTGGAGGAGTCCTAGTTGCTTTCTTGGGTTGATGAAACCCAAATCCCATTCTTGGGGTTAAGAAACCCAAATTACCATGTCAAAGCAATTTATCATTCATTAATAATAAGTTTCTCCTTATTATCTAGGGTTTTGGGGTTCTTTTGGAATTGATGGAAAATTAGAGTCAAAACAGGCTTCAAAACCATCATAGTATTGTTCCTAATTAAAAAACCTATCCAAAAAATAATTTTATGTATTTTTTTTGTCACAAATGTAATTACTAAGATTTTTAGAAAATTCGACCAATCAAGAACTCTAGAAAATCCACATGTGATGCACCTTATACAGTAGTCATGGACCCTTTCCTAGTTGGCCCAATCAGGGCTGCCAATGAGGACTGACTTGCCTGAATAGCTGCGTCCACGTTGCAACAAAAGAGATGATTGGAATTCCTAATATGCCCATGAGGGTACGTGACAACAGAGGAATCATCCAAGGGTAAAAGAGTAAGACCAATACTGAGTTTATTCTTTATTTGATGGAGAAAAGAATAGAAATATGAGAAGGATATGTATGTGAATATCCAAGGATACAGACTCAGCTCTCATCACCATCGAGGAAAATTCGAGACAAAGATGAATCCTCAGTACCCTTACAAAGACAACGAGCCCTTACTTGGGATGTCACATGGTCCAAAAGACCATCAAGCTTCTCCCACCAAGGTAGGGAAGAAGGAAGGTGGGAACACGCCATAGAGTCAAACGTGCCAAAATGAAACAATCTCAACACTTCGTTGATGCAAACCGAAACTGGAAGCAGAGATTTGAGGGTCCAAACTATGATAAGCGCACCGATTTTCTGTGAAAGTCCAGAAGTAAGAAAAAAAGGGGAAAACTAGGATACTTGAAATCTCAGTGTCTCTTGGGTGGATGAAGCTCCCTAGGGGTGTTGTCGATGCTATCCCAACTTCACCTGGGGTGAAGAAGGTCGGAGAATCCCCACCGGAGTCAATCTTCAGGTAAGTTACATGCATAGCAAGGCAACGGGGAGAGACAATTTGCGAGGGCATAATGAGGCTGAAACTTGATTCCTTAATATTTGGGAATCCTTTTTGGGATCTTATGTATAAGTTTTGGGACCAGAGAGGGGTAGAAATACCTACTGGGAAAGAAACAGGGGAAACGAGAGAGGGTCCTAGTCGACCCAGGGCTCTAGAGAATGAAACCCTAATATGTAAGAGATGAGAAGGTTCGAGAAGGGGTGAGGAAGGTGATGGGGAGATCTATTTGCTCTTAGGAATCACATGGAGAGAGATCAGGAAGTGGAAAATCCTTGTCACTATTGTAGTTTGACAAGGACTCAGATGGGTGAGGGAGAAAGGTTGTGTCCATCAAATGGGTCCACAAAAATTGGGATTCCCAGATCACTATCAGATCGGTTCAGAGGAGAATAATAACATGTGGTGACAAAAAAAATGCAATAAATATATCAAATCAATTTAATGATATCATAATTAGGGCTTAAACTATATGTTAACTTTACAAAATCAAATTTAGGGGTCAAATAAGGTCATATTAAACCAAAATTTGGACCACATATGTAATTTGGGTTCCAGAATATTCTTATTTTCTTATGTTCCATATTTTATGTTTGGATGATTAGTATTGAGAAGAATATGGTTATTATCATTTTAATAATATTTAAAGAGGTTAATATATTATTCTTATTCATATGACCTTTCATTTACAATCATTTAGGTTCATGCAATCAAATTTAAATTGATTAGGGTTTTAAATGTGGGACTTTTGCATTATGATATGATATTTTAATTCAATTAGTGGTGAAGTTTCTATTAAGACCCTAAGCTTGTTTGGTACAAAATTTGGGATGTTATAATTTGTTGGCATTTTGACAATAATACACTTGGATAAAAAGATAGACACCTTTATGTTCACAACCGAGAAACATGAAGACTTGATTGATGAAGAACACTACTTTGAGATAGGCTATGAGGAGCCTAAAGAAGGAACAGTGAAAAGAAAGAATGATGATCTCACATGACGCTTGGGAGGACGATTACGTTATGAAGGCATTTGAGAGGATCACTTGTGATGAAGATTAAAACACCTTCATTGTGGACACTTGATGATGAAAACAACACCATTCTTGGATGAAGGAAATAAACTTAGCAGTAGTGGGAGGCAACCCACCTTAGTTCGGGATTCTTGATCTCAAAACCCCTTTCTTGTTATCCTTTTGCTTTTCATTTCCAATAAACATACACACAGTATACTTTAAGGTGTCTATATTTGTGAATCGTGTTAGAATAGGTGAATATATGGAAAGATGGTGCATGGATGATCTATCCAAGAAGGATATCAATAATTTGGAGAAGAATTGGAAATCAACTAAATAGTTATAAAAAGGTGACCACTACAATCACTACACAGAACACAACTGTGGTGCCAGCAAGACAACATGGTTGTTCTGCCTAGAACGGCCATGTTAGCTTTGCCTTGTCCACTTGCTACCATGTTGATAATTCCTCCTATTGGTGACTATCTACCACAACTTCATTCACATTTCCCTACTATTCTAAACTTCTAATTATGTTGAGAACAACATGGTTTAAAAGTTTGGGGTGGTAGGGTGGTAAGCCCTTGTTTTATCCCACCTTACTTTATGTTTCATCTTAAAAAAATTTGTTTGAGATGATCAAACATTCTAACTAACTCTTATTCTTGTCCACCAATACTAGTTGTGCTTGTCTTTCATACATGCATATCATGTAGTTCATTTTCTTGTATTTTTATGTAGTTTTTCAATATTTTTGCTTTTCATGTCCTTCTATGCCATGTGTTGCATTTCATGTAGGTTTTTATAATTTTTGTATATTTTTATCTAGGATTTTCTTATTTGTTGTTTCATAATGTAGGTTAAGATGTGATTGAAGGCAATTTGGCACCATTTTGGACAATGTTGGTCAAGATTGAATCTAATTTCCTAATAGCTTGTTAAATTAAATCTTTATATATTGTGATGTGAATGATTAGAATTGGGATATTGCACTCATTTAATGATGTTTTTGGCTAAATGAGTCCTATTACGGAATTTTGCATTCTCTCCAAGCCTCTTACAAGTAATCAACATTATTTTAATAAAAGTGTGATTCTTGCAAGCCTTGAGCGCTTGGAATTATTCCTTCCATGTGGAAAGAGTGTAATCTATCATATTATCCATTTTATGCATGGTTTTTGTTTTTGGTGAAAGTTGCATGGATTAGCTTGCTTGAATGAAATCATACATGAATCTCCATCACCTATGACCTCTCTTTGACCCAAAATTTCTTCTACCATCTTCTTACCTCTTTGCCTCATTAAAGGATGCCAAAAGTGCACATATGATCCTTGGCCACCCTCCAAAAGTCTGGGGTGGCCATTTATATACACCCCACCAGTTCATTCTTACTAATCATATTTCCTAGCTACACCAAGGAAAAGTAAAAAGTAAAATAAAATGCAAAAAGGAAATAAAAGTTTATCCTATGTAATAACATCTAAACAAAGAAAATATGGTGCTCTTATGTAGTAGCAGCCACTCCCTTCCATAACCCTTTCTTCTCTTTTTATGCCTAGTAGGGCTAGGGTGAATCAAATCTAGTCCTCACACCCCTACACAAGCCAAGTGGGTCATGAGAAATGAAGTGAAGCATATGATGGAGTCCTTTCAAGTGAAACAACAACTAAAACTAAATTTATGTATCTCATGCATGATATGGTCTTCCCTGAGCATTATGAAAAGTAAAACACTTGCACATGTGATTAGTATCCCATATTTTAAGTTCTTGTTCTGTGTGCTTCACTCACATTGAATAATAGGAATATGAATAGAGAACAGTTGATTGCATGCTTGATTCCATGTGTAAACTTACTTTGATGTATGTACATCATGATGGTTGTATTCTTCCATGTTTTTCTTGAATGAAGTGAAAAAGAGATTAACTTGGAGAATATTTGGGGACAAGTATGTTTTGATATTGGGGTGGTGATGATGCCCTATTATTGGGATTCATCATGTACCTTTGTTTCCTTCAATCACATCTAAACTTGTTATAATGCATGCTATTTCCCCTAATATGCATATTACTATCAAATGAGTTATGGATGTTCTTGGCATGTTTCTCAGGTACTTGGAACACAATTTGGATGGAGGAGAGAGAAGGAGGATGATCATAGGGTTACTTCACCCATGAAGGATTCTAAGGAGGGTTCAAGAGCTTTCCCAAGCTACACCTAGTGGACATGAGTCAAGCAAAAGAAAAGGAGTCCATGGATTGTGAAGCTGAAGCTCAAAGTGTAAGAAAAATCCCCCAACACAACCATGGTGACATGGAAAGGTTGTGATACCCAAGCCAAAGTATCAGTGAAATCCTAGACTTGAAGAAGCTACAACAAAGTTTTCACCATGACGTGTTGGCCAACACAGCAATGCAAGGAGCCCACAATATGATCATTCCATCCAGAACGACCATTTTTCCCAGAGTCATAATGGCCATGCTCACTAAAATGACCAAGTCTTCAACCCAGCCACGACAGTCATGCTACCTAGCATGATTGTTCTACTTAGTTCCCACCATGGTCATGCTACCGACCCTCAAATCCAAAATTTTAACTATAAAATCACCTCTACTAGAACGCTCATTCCCTCCTAGCATGGTTGTGTTGTTCTCCACCCACCATGGATGTGTTGTCCCAAACGATTGTGCTACCTCAAAACCCTAGTAGTTTTATGTATAATTTTTCCCATATTGCCCCAACTTAACCCTAGGTTTCCCTACCCCCTATATATACATGGGTGGTGTCTGGGAGCCAAAGGTTAGCCTCCCTAGCACTTATCCTACCTACTAGAGCTTTCATTGAGCTCCCACCTACTCACACCTACTCACACCTACTCCCACCTCATTTCCACCTTCCCCTACTTGAAAACCCTAGTTTTCTAGGGTTTTGGCTACTTCCATCCACCATTCCATGCCATCCAACTATTAAAGAGAGTATAGGACATGTTCTTGTTACTGGAGGTGAAGAATAAGAGAGCTTCCACAAGATGCCAAGGCTATCTCTCTCTCTACTCCTTATTCCTTCTTTTGTTTTGTTATGGGTAATGAAGCCCTTTAGGTGGGTTGTTTGGCTAAATTGTGACTTTGATGCCATGTTCAGGGAAAATAACTTGTCAACCTTATAATTTCAATCTATATATATTGTCTTCTACTTCTATCTATTTATCATAAATTATCTTGTGATTGTTCTTGAAAACATGGATTATCATGTGTTCTGTGCTTGAAACCACATAGACTATAGGAGAAAATAGCTTATATGAGGTTATTTTAGGGTTGACCTAGGTCCAACTAATGGATCCATAGCTAGTCTCCTATCTTCACACGTATACATCCCCTCTCCTACTTCATAGGTGGTGGATTTAAGTAGCTAGTCTAGAGGAACTTAATGCAATTGTCTTGGAGATATCGAAAGGCTAGGTGGTGGGTGATGTGAAGTGAAATACCATCATTTCCATCCTTCATTACTACCCTTGGCCCTCAATTTTCCAAATAAATTTTATTCTTAAAACCTAGACTTGATTATATCCAAGAAAAATTTCACCTAAACCCTAATCCCGATGAGTTTCACAAGGTTGGATAGGGTGAGGTTTGGTGTAGTTCCCCTTCACACACCCTATTCCATCCATGGATAATTCATAGCTTAGGGTAACTCTCTAGCATCTATGTTTTTGTTTGGTTTAACAATCTAAATGAATGTGTATGATTTGCATGCTATAACCCTCAACCTAGGTTCTAGTCACATTACCCCAAACAGATCACATTTTCATAACTTGCTTAAAACTCTAATCACTCCTTTGATACTTATTGCTTACTTAAGTTTCTTTACTGGTTTCCTTAGTTAATTTTCTTATTCATGGTATCTATGTCTTGCTAGGATAGTTTATGTTCCTTTGTGCTTACTTTGGCTAGTTAGTTGTTAACTTAGATCTTTGCTTTCCCTAGTTTGCTAATTGCTAGTCTAGCGTAATCTCTTTTTTAGTCTAACTAGTTGCCATCTCTAGGTTTTTAGTTAGGATTGCTTGGCTAGTTTGGTGTAGTGTTATCTCTTGATTTGCTCTTCCTAGTCTAAATTTCTCTTTTCTTGCTTAGCTTGCCTTTCCTTGTTAACTAAAATTAATTTGTCTAGGGTTACATTAGGTTTTGCTTTTGTTATTTCCCTTTAATTACTTGTTTGGGACTTTAGTGTAATCAAACTAAAACCAAGTTAAAACCCTTCAACCCTAGACTCTGCATTAATAACCTAGCTTAATCAAACTTATCTCTAGTGTCCCCTCTCTCCCTAGTGATTGGCCCCTAACTTGCCTCTTTCCTATACTATAATACGAACCCACACACTTACATGTGGTGTGTGTTAGTCTATGTGAGCATGTCTACTTAGGGTTTTATACATTTGAAAGACCTTGTTGTGTGCCTTAGGAGCATCCAATAAAATTTTAATTGGTTGGATGTACCTTTGGAGAACACACCAAATACCATATAGCTAGCAACCTTGATCGAGGCTTGGTGAATACAACTTGGATGAATGTCTTCTATAGGCCACTATGAATTTTGGATGGCACCCAAATCGAGGTCATGCTTGAATGGTGGTTAAGTTTATGGATAGTCCTTAGATAAAAAGACCTTTCAGGTTGCTCAACTTCTGGACAAATTGGCCTAGGTTCAAGGCGGTAGCTAGAGAAGCCTGGGGGAATCTAGTAATTGGAAACACTATATTTGTTGTTTTAGAAAAACTAAGAAAAACATGCCTTTTCCTCAACAGATGGTCTCACGATCAGATCAATTCACCCAATCTAGTCAAGGAGGAAAATGTTGTATTTTAAATTACTACTGATGATCTCCACCACCATCCCCTAGATCCTGTGAAGATCAACCCACCACCATCCCCTAGATCCTGTGAAGATCAACATGAAGGAGGCAACTACGAATAGGCTGCGTCAATTGGAAATGGCTGAGGAAGTTTATGTTAACAAAGGAGCAGGATTAGATGGATGAATTATGGGATTGCAACACCAAGATATACCACAATTCTACCAAAAAGAATCGCATGTGTGAACACATCTATGACCATTTGAAACCCGACAAATCTTCAACAAATGGACCCATGGAAGTTGCAAAGGAGGCTGTCGATTTTTCTACAAAATCTATATAAAATAGATAGATGTTGCATCCTTGTTTGTTTCTAGTGTAGAAGGTCATTGATGCTATCAATTGGATTCTTCTTGGTCCTGGTATAGACAAAAGATCAAGGATGTGGTTTTCTCCATTTATTCATCAAAAGCTCCAGGTGCATATGTCTTCAATGGGAATTTTTTCAAACACAATTGGGAGATCATCAAAGAGGAGATTTGTCTTGTGGTGAGATGAATCCTTGTGGGTGGAACAATGGTAAGACAAGCTAATCATGCTTTCCTTCACCTTGTACCAAAGTAGATGATGTTGGCCACACTTTCTGATTGCCGACCAATTGCTTGTTGTTCTATATTTTACAAAATCTTGTCCACCCTTCTAGGTAGAATTTTGAAGCTCATCGTCCCTAATCTATTTTCCTTCAATCAATTGGATTTTTAAGGACAAGTCCATATAAAACGGGACTCTTCTAGATGTAGAGTTGTTGTGTGAGTTCAGTTCCAATAAAAAGTCCAAAAAGGCGTGCATCAAACTAGATATCACGAACATATATGACCATGTATTGTGGATGATTATGGTGTACTTGGATTCTCTACTCAATGTATTAGTTTGATGAAGTAGTGTCTGGAGTTTACCTCCTTCTCCATTCTTATCAATTATATCCCTCATGGACTATTCTTCGTATCCAATGGTATGTGCCAGGGTGATCTCTTGTGGCCCCTTTTGTTGTACCTCATTATTGAGTCATTATCTAACCTGATCCAAGGTGTGGAGGAGAGAGGAAAGCTCATGACCTTCAAGGTCATATGGATCCATGTTATGTCCCACATGATCTTCACCGATGACATCATGTCCTTCATCACACGACAACGCAATAAACTCTACAAAGTGATACATCTTCTCACAAGTTTTAGTCTTATTTTCTCCAAGTCTTGCGATCCTGAAAGGGGGAGGTGGCTAGCATTTCCCTAGGCTATTTACCTTACTAAGTACCTATCGATCCCTATCTCGGGTGGAAGAGGCAAGGGGCGTGACTATGCGTCTATCATAGATGACCTTGGGAACTTTGTGGATGGATGGGTGGGGAACCCCATCTTCATTATGGGTAGACTAGCCCTTATTAGAATAGTTTTACTTAGCAAGTTTAGCTTCTAGACTCGACAAGTTGAACTCCCTCTCTTCATCATTGACAAAGGGAGGAGTATCATCAGTGGCTTTCTTTGGGGGGAGGGACAAAATGTTAACAATAGCTGGACCATTTGAGTAAGGAGTCCTAAATGATGCTGACACTCTCTGTTAGGCACCCATCAACGCAAAGTTTATGCCTATATTGATGCATCATTGGGTGGCTTCCCATAGTTGACATGCTTTGGAATTTGGGCAATGATTTTGATTTTCTATGCCTATGGTGCAAGAACAATGATGAGTCTCCTACTTGTATACCAGATATATTTGGTGTAGAGTGTCTCTTAAATGTGGTTGAGATGGTTCACCACCTAGCAATTTGGAGGATATTTTGTTGCGCATCCCTAGACAGACAAGAAAGAATCATGCCATGCAATGCTTTGGCGGACTCTGCATTGCTACTATTTGTTTCTTGATTTGGAAAGATAGAAATAGTAGGCTTCATGCGGGTGATGAAAAGATACCTGTAAGATTTTTGATCTACTTGTAGATAGGCTCAGTGATGTCTCTACAATCAAACCAAAATTCTATAGAGGTTTGGACCTATTGGTGAAATGAAAGTGGGGTTTTTGTAGTTAACCACCCTTTGTATAGATGTATGTTTTACCCTATACACTTTTTTTATATTAGTAACGTTTTACCTTATCCATCAAAAGAGGGAATATATGCTTCGACATTTCTTTTCCTTCTTCATTTATGATATTTTATAGGATATTGGGTCTTTCATGTTGTGTGGCACCCATGGTTGGAGGTGCCACACATATCATTGTAGCTTGTCAGGTAAAAAGTACCCTTCTAAATGCAATCCACCATAAAATTGTGGATGATTATAAAATTATCATCTAGCATATAACATGCATTGTTGGGACATCTGAGATTAAACAACAGATGTTTGATCAAATTGAGAATTGATGTAGATTTTAGAGGGAGGTTTACCAAACCAAATAAGGTTTTGTTGATTTTCCTAATGAAAAGAAATGTTTGATCGGGGCTACTGATTTTGAAAGAGAAAAATATATGACTCAAACCATAAGGAAGTAGTTCTGGGTCATGAGGGAAAAAATTAACGAAACATGTCCTTGATCTTTGTGGTTTTGTAAAAATAATCAACCACAACTCAAATTGGACCATGAATGCTCGATTCATGAGAAGTTGTTGAGAAATTAGGTTGGTAGAAGCATGTAATACATTGATACTACCATAACCATGGAGTAGGGTGTAAATAGAAAATAGTAGTACTAAAACTAGAGAGTGAGTGAATTGAAGTGAGTAGAGAGGTAAGGAAAAGATACATATAAAGAGAACATGACAATTTGCCCCTTGTATATTCTTTTCTTTTATGACTAGTGTGTCATGAGTGTCATGACTCACGAGTATTACTCCTACTTCCTCGTACCTTGGGCTCACAAGGTCCCCGCTACCCCACGTTGAGGGCACCAGCAAGATCTTTCTTAACGCATTGCGACACCATTTTCTAGGTGATAACCCGCAATTAATCCGCCATCGGAAGACAGTTATGGATATCTTTTCCTTTTCTCTGTTAGCTTTCTTGTTAAGGATGTTTTCTGGTGCTTGCTTTCATGGACATATATGATGCCAGCTCTTCTCCGCGGTGCTTTTGGTCGATATGCTCTCACGCCTCAATGATTCAATCCCATCTATGACGCCTTTCGCATGGATATGGAATGGAGATCCTCGCGCAGGTGGAAGTGGGAGGACGTCACCGCCATGGGAGTACTCAGTACAAGGAGGAGAAAAGCTCTTAGCTTTTCCTGATGCATAAGGTATACGTGAGCAAGAACTACACCAAAGGGTGGCTAATGATGACGACGGAAATGACGCTGTTAAAAGCGGTGCATTTCTGCCTGCTCGGATAGGCTCTAACCGGTCCAACGAGAGATACTTTTTGATCGTTGCGGCATTTGATCGAACATGTCGAGAGCAGGCTTGCAATTGCCGCATAAGTGGATGCGCATAGGGGTGAGCAGAATTTGGTTAATAACCGATTAACCGAATGGTTAATTCTGAATGGTTAATTTTTTTGGGTCAATTTGGTTAATTCGGTTAATTTGGTTAATTTATTTCGGTTAATCGGTTAAATGGTTAATTTGACGGTTAAAGATATTTTTGGTTTGGTTAACCGAATTAACCGAATAGTCAGAATTTATTTATAAATAATATCCTACATATGCATATATACATATATAGTTGTACTTTTATTTCAAAATACTTCCCCATATATGTAGTAATCAAGTTTTTACAAGCCATACAGAATTAAATTTACAACAATACTACAATAATATAACAATATTGTCCCAAATTCTATGACTTTCAAATAATATTATTACACGAGTGTTATTTGGTTAACCAAATTAACCGACCGAATTAACCATTAACCGATTGGACAATAACCGAATTAACCGACTCAATTTGGTTAGGTTAATGGTTAAAATCTCAAACCACAAATTAACCGTTTAACCGAACCGAATTAA
This sequence comes from Alisma plantago-aquatica, assembly GCA_963693085.1. Classification (NCBI taxonomy): domain Eukaryota; kingdom Viridiplantae; phylum Streptophyta; class Magnoliopsida; order Alismatales; family Alismataceae; genus Alisma; species Alisma plantago-aquatica. Next base: position 591,979,983 of record OY856412.1, on the reverse strand, counting down.
CCGTAACCGACCGAATTAACCGAATGCTCACCCCTAGATGCGCATATGTTCCATGGAGAGAAACCGCCACGGATATTAGTATTCTTTTCCTCTGTAGAAACCAGCTGTATGTCCTCCAATCTGACGTGGTTTCATGTTGGGTATGTGGGCTTAGATGATGATGATGATGATCCTATGTATAAGATGCCCTTAATTCTTGTTTTGCCAAGTTTGCAAACTGACCAGCAACATATGGAGATTGTTCCACAACCGAACAATGATACACATAACCTACCATACACAGTCTCATATACCCAGCCAGATCTTGTGAGTTGGTAGAACAAAAGCAAAACTTCTATTGTAGGAGGCAGCCAATACTAATTGAGTACGTAGGAGATAAGTATATCGTGTAAACGTAAAACGTAATTGTTGCTCTCTCCATTCATTTTTCTAGGCCGGCCGTGAGTTTTTCTGCGACAAATGTTGAATGGTTATCAATCTCTTGTACGAAAAATATAAGGGCTCTCCTATATAAGAATTTTGATAATAGAAAGGCACATGTGGCATAGGCAGCCACACCTTTGCTTACATTTGTGTGTGTGTGTGTGCGCGCGCGCGTGTGTGTGCGTGTGTGTGTGTGTGTGTGAGAGAGAGAGAGAGAGAGAGAGAGAGAGAGAGAGAGAGATGCACTGTCACATAGTAGGCCCGCTAGAGAGAGAGAAAATGAGGGGAAGCGATCTCGCATAATGATGGACTATTGTTTTGAGATCGAAAATGATTGGGTCACGCACAACATCCCTCACGCGCGGGTGCTACACGCGCCCTTAGTGGTTTCCGGGCGATACAGACCGGGTTGGTGGGGTTGGCAGGGAGCATTAAATGCGCGGGCCGATGCACGTCGTTGCACTGATGGGTTGCTGTGTGCTGTTGTGATGGACTGTCCATTAAATGCTGATAATGATCTAGATTACGACAGGAGTGTATATTTTTAGGAGGGAAAAATCTAACAATTTTAGAGGAAAAACGTATGTACGTCCAAAAGAAAGGGTTTATGGCCGAATTGTTTGCCTTTACTTTCCAGCCATTCATAGCACTCATTTCTACCAACAAACATTCAATTGGGATAGAGAGAAGGAATTTAGACGGAGCCATGTAATGGTATTGTTCTTCCAATATAACATATTTCATATTATTAACATTATAGTTTTTCTTTAAATTATCCAAAACTTAACTTTCCATTTATCGTTATGTTGTTTTTGTAGATGTAGATGTGGTATATGGTAGTGATTTATCCGAAGATTTTGCCTTAGAATTTGATGATTTTGAACAAGAAGTTGATAGCTCAGCAAATGAACTTGATAGCTCAGCTTTCGAAGAAGAACACGATGAACATGAAAAAGGATTTAATGATTCAGGAGAACAAGACACACAAGAAAATACCCAAGATGAAATCCAAAGTTTGCAATGTTAGTGTCTAAATAGAGTTGTTGCCTAAATAAAAATATTATTCAAAATAATGTAGTCGTTCATATTTTGTGATTTAATACTTACTAAAGTTAGGTGCTTAATAAAATGTAATAATCTTTTGTTAAAATACTTGTGGACGATATAAATTTAATGTGGGGTGCAACTTAGTTTTGGGTGTCAGTCACCCATGTATGGGTGTCATTAACTATTTCTGGGTGTCAGTCACCCATGTATGGGTGTCATTAACTATTTCTGGGTGTCAAGTACCCATGTATGGCCACTATAGTATACATGATCACCATTAGTGATTTATGTGTACCCAATAATGGTTTTAAGGTGTCAAATACACCTGTATGGGTGCCAAACACCAATATTTGGGCCTCAATAATGGTCATTAGGCGTACAATAACATTTGAGCCAATAAGATTTAATAATGTTAAAGAAGTTAAAGACTGATTAGTATATCATGATCCAATGTAAAATAACGTACTTAGGCAGTTAATAAAATGTAATAATGTTTCGTTAAAATGATTGAACACGTTTAGGGGTGTCAGTCACCCATAGTTGGGCGCCAATAATCAATTTATGTGCTCGAATCAAACTTGTATGTGATCCATTTACTTCTTTGTGGTGTTAGGCTCATGGGCGCCTTTTACAATTTTGTGCGTCAAACACCAATATTAAGGCGTTCTTACATATGAAATGTGATTTTGTAGTTCAGTTACACATGTATGGGCGTTGGTAAGTGTTGTGGGGGGCATCAGTTATGGGTTTTAGGCATACAATAATAGTTGAATATACTCAAGCTTACCTTGTGTTGATACAACCTAGGCTCCATTAACTATTAGTAGGTGTCAAATGTCTATTATGAGCGCCATAATTGATTTGCAGGTGTCAAACACCTATTCAGGTGTCACTTAATGTTTCTGGGTGTCATTTTTGGGTGCCATTACCTATTTGTAGGTGTGAAATATCCATTCTGGGCGCCATAAATGGTTTTGAGGTGTCAACTACCATTCAGGACCACTTAGTGCTTTGGGCTCCATTAACTATTAGTAGGTGTCAAATGTCCATTCTGGGTGGCACAAATGTTTTAGAGGTGTCATACAACCATTTCAGGTGCTTCTTAATGTGTTGGGGTGCCAGTCAGTCATTTTTGGGCACCATTAACTGTTTCTGGGCGCCATAAATTGTTTGTAGGTGTCAACTACCCATCCAGGACCACTTAGTGTTTTGGGATCCATTAACTATTAGTAGGTGTCAAATGTCCATTCCGGGCACCATAAATGGTTTGTAGGTGTCAAACACCCATTCAGGTGCCCCTTAATGTGTTGGGGTACCCGTAAGTTATTTTTGGGCACCATTAACTATTTCTGGGCGCCATTAAGGGTTTCTAGGTATCAAACCATTTATGCAGGTGCCACTTAGTGTGTTTGGTGTCCAGGTGTGGGCGCCATTAACTATTTCTAGGTGTCAAATGCCACTTTTAGGCGCCACAAATAGTTAGCAGGTATCAAGACCACCTAGTGCCACATGCGACTTAGTGCCAAAATCTCATTTATGGGCGTTAAAGACATCAATGTTAGGTGCCAAATTCCATTTGATTTAGGTGTCATAAAAGGAGTAGAGGTGTCAAATAATCAAACGTGGGCGTCATTATTTGTACCATATTATTGTGTGTTAAATGCTTTGTTAACCTTTTGTCAGTCATCCATACATGGGTGCCATCGACAATATTAACGTGTGAAATACCCATACTGGGTTGTGATTACTTAAAGTGTTCAAGAAGATTGCAAGAATATTAGTACATTTGGCAACGTTTGTTAACAATAAAATATTGCAAGAGAATTTCATTTAGCAATGTTTGCATGAATGAATAGGAGATCATTTAGAAATGTTACCTCTTATTGGGAGAGGAAGCAGTTGTCTAACTTCGTTCGTAGTGAAATCAATATCATTATTTCCAAACTTAAAGCTTCCATATGTATCATTGTAACAAAATGTAAGTTCTTGAAGGAACTTGGCATCATTATCAAGTGTCCTCTTAATCTGCATAAGGTTGTGGAATGGTGTGGTTGCAAACAATGTCTTCTCCTCCTCTGTAATGTTGTTGTAGGCGTCGATGAATAACTTCCATGAACACCTTGACTTGACATATTTTTACTTCCGTCCACCATCTTCTCCTTCCACCATCCTCATCACAGCTTCAATGCTCGTCACAACTTCCACAGATTTCTGAACTCTCAGAGGCAGAGTACCTATTTTGGCTTCAGCCCTGGCGGGTTCAATGTCTGACACCTTTTGCCTCATTTTACCTTTGTTGATCACCTGCTTTGAGAGCTTCTTCTACCTCACCGCCCATTTGATGATCGGAGTATGGTCAAAGTCATCATCTCAGTTCATGGTGGCCTTCATTTGATGAAGCAAAAAGTGGTAAGGGAAGACTAGAACAGAGAAGATTCCACACAAAAGAGGCGTCTACGGAGAGAGAGGCGCCGGATCACTCTCCCAGCATACAAGGCGTTGACGACGCTGTTCGAACCGGAAGAGGCACAGGAGTAGGAGCCAAGGAAGGAGGGTCGTTCACCCTTTGCCGTTTGACCCAATGGAAGAGGTGCGGAAGCCGGTGCCAAGGAAGTCAGCGCCGTTCGCTGACAGGCAGAATGGGAAGAAGACCCGGAAGAGGCGTCAGAGAGAACGAAGCCGATTTCACCAGGGTGGCGCAGGGTGTTGGAGAGAACGAAGACTCGAGACGGCACAGGACGGAGGATCAAAATCCTGGGGAAGGAGTCTTAGAGAAGGAAGGAAGCGGAAAGTGGGAGCGACGGTCACACACTGAGCGAAGAGTGCTCTTGGGATGGTGCAGGGTGTCACAGGCGCAGGGGTCAACTCGGACGTCCTGCGAGCCCTCCACGCGGCGCCTGCTGAGTGGATCCGAAGGGGTTTGTGGGCCGATTGGGAACAAGCGGGTAGCAGGTGGTTTTGGGCTTTTTTGGGCGACATTCCCTGCGCGTGACGCACGCGTGATACCGCGTGAGCTTGATAGAATTTTAACCCTTTTGAGATACGGTTTTTTAGTTTTCTGTATAAAAATATGTACTTTTTTGTTCACTAGATATTAACTAGTTTTTGTATAATTAACTCAACGTGCCCTCTTTTTTAAGATGTATTATTGATTTTCCACGTATGTTGTCAAGTATTATGTTTATATTGTTCCACCACTAGTAAAACAAATGGATAATTATTAATTTTGGAATCAAGATTACGCACATTGATATATATATATATATATATATATATATATATATATATATATATATATATATATATATATATATATACTACTACTATAAAAAGAGTGAGTTTGATGTTGCACTCTCCTTAATTCACTCTCTTCTCTCATTTTTTCAAAGAATTTTATTATTACAAATTTTTATTCTCACATTCTCTAATTAACTTTCATTATCTTTAATTCTATATTTCTCTCTCCATTCCACATAAATGGTTCCTTGATTCTCTCCTTTCAAACAACCAACACAAATATCTTTTATTTAAATGTCTTATCCTATCCATTTACAACCCTAATTTTATTGGACACGTACATGTGTACGTGTGTGTTTGCTAGTATATATATATATATATATATATATATATATATATATATATATATATATATATATATATATATATATATATATATATATATATATATATATATATATATATATATATATATATATGGCTATTCATTTAAATACCCACGCGGGTAGTTTGTTTCGCTATCCGGTCCCCGTCTCCCGTCCCGGCGGTCGCGCCCTAATCTACTTCCCTTGTTTCCCGACTTTAATCGATTGCCTCACCGTCTTCGTCCAACATTGAATGTCGACTATTTCTAGTGCAGGCCCCTCGTCGGCAAATCATGCCAGGATTCATAGATGTATGGCTAGGTATTTGGGGTTGGGGCCAAGTCCGGCGTTGTTCTACCTTATGATGCATTTCCATCCGCCACTGTCGAGCACACCGATAATAAAGTCAGATTCATCTAGTTATTTTATTCAATCTGGCGGCGAAGTGGTTCGGGATGATGGACAGGACCGCAGACAAGTGTTGCGTCAGAACACTCATAAAGAAGCCAGCGGAGCCAGCTTAGAAAGAGTTCATGGAGGATTTTCCTCCTGTAGTGGTGTTTGTGAATTGGGACTAGATTCAAACCTTACAATGTCCAACTGCAGGTTGATCTTCGCAACATTGTGGTAAATCCTTCCGTCTCTCCCACAGACACCTACAACATTAGTAAGTTCCTGACTTTCATTGCCATGGATACTGATCAGACATCATGGTCGTTGTTCTTGTCGTCATCATCAACAACACAGTAAATCTAATCCAGTTGTGTGCCTGTCCTGGAAAGATGACTATATATAGACATGACCAAGCTACCCACGCCTCGGCAACAAGGCGGGGTGGTAAGATATCACAAGGGAGGAGGTAAGAGTAGAAGAAAGACCCCACGACACACGCACGTCATGTCGGGGTTGGCCGGGAGAGACGGTGGCGTTGGGAAGTTGTCATCGTCTACACTGCCTTTGCCTCTATAGCGCCGATCCTACTTCATCTTCGTTGTCGTTCCTCATTATGACTCACCAGAGTGGGGAACTTTGTCACCATAGGCAACGACAATTTATTAACTGCCCCTGCTGCTTACCGTCATCCTTCTCTTTTTCAGTCTGACTTAGTCTGTGCTCTCCTCATCACCTGCCCCATACTGGCCTCTTCAGTGCATTTGAAGGAGATGAAGATGACCTTTACCAGAACAATTGCGACTCCATCTGCCTATAAAATCCTTCACCTTGGAACCTGAACGATAAGACTACTGTTCAAAATTGGCTAGACTCGTCAGAGGCAAGGAGAGCCCGTGAGCTTGACAAGGTGCTAGGATTTACTGTTGATAACATCTCATGATTTAATTATATTATCTCAAAATGGCAGAAGCCAAGATTGACAGACGAGGACCTACGGCAATAATTTTTTCTAGCCAGAGCTTTCATTGTTCTTAATGTAAACTTTGATTTCGAAATGGATGGATTAGCAGAATTCTTTGCAGTTCCAATATCTCCAGTTAACCATTTCTTCCTTGTCGTAAGTTATTGTTATTATATTCCTCCAACTAGCCGCATATGCCTAGGCACTTGGAGCCACTACTGATTCTGCGCTATGCAGATTGTCCAAAACCTCATGCTTGTCATTGCTATCTTAATGAGAACAAGAAAAAACTTGTACATTAAAGGATAAAATTGTCGATTGACGAATGGAAGTGGACATGGTAGTTGTATTTACTATTCTATAATAAAGTTGAATTATTCATTAAGATTTAAGTGTTATGATTTTTTAAAAGTTAATTTTATATCACATATTGTGTTTAGTATTCCATATACATTCATTAAACCGAGAAACTTCAAATGATTACTTTTCCTAATCAAGTGTTACTTTTTATGTCAAACAGTTACTTTTTCTAACCAATTGTTACTTTATGTGTCAAAAAAATACTTTTGGTACCACACATTTACATTTAGCATTCTATTGTTATATTTATTAAACTAGAGAGACATCAAAATCTAAAAATATTAAAATTTGTTAAATATATGATCATAACACCATAACCACTCATTTCAAGGCACACACATAATATGTTCTGATCAAACTCTAACCTTAAATGTTAAATATGTAAAATTTCTTAGTGTATGTGATGTTGGTACTCCTTCACCTCCATCAAGTCCCTTCAAATAATGTATAAAATTGACATTAATGAATCTACAAAAATGAATAAAAAGAGTTTACCAAAAAGTAACTATTTATTTAAAAAATACTAATTGGTAAGGAAAATAATTATCTGACATAGATAGTAACATTGAGTAATCAAATGTAACAAATCCATTATTAAAAGTAAAAATATCAAACAAAAATGAAGTAACTAGAAAAACAAACAAAATAAGTTCACCAGTAAATAAATATGGGGCATAAAAAGTAAGGATTTGGTTTGAAAAGTAACTATTTGTCATAAAAAGTAATTATGTGGTACATATAGTAACCATGTAGTAAGAGAAGTAACAATATCGTGTGAAAAGTAACTATATACTATAAAAAGTAACTATTTGACAATGAAAGTATCATTTAGTCATGAAAGTACAAAATATATATTACATATTAGATAAATATAATGCACATAAAATGTTATTATAGGGTGATGTAACTATAATGAAACATACAAAAATTGTGTGGATGTTCCCTCTCCATCATTGTTGTTTGCATAGTTACTTTCTATGAATAAATATTACTTTCCATGTAATATAGGTACTTTTTATGTCCAAATGTTACTTTATGTGACAAACAATTATATTTTAGACCACATAGTTAAATTCATTGATGTGCATGTAGAAAAGCACATTCAGTTGTGTTTTGGTCAAGATGATAACGTCTGAGATTGAGTGCTAAACTTCCTCATGTCACGATGTGCATATGAAAATTGTAACTATTCAAATAAAAGATGTACAATACAGTTGTTCCATGTTAGTGTCCATACACAATTTTGTTCCAAGAGGGTGGATGATCAAATGTTATTTTTTGTGTTGAATAACCTTATATAAAAAATGTTACCTTTTTTGTCAAAAAATACTTTTTACCACAAAATGTTACTTTTTGTGCCAAATAGATACTTTTTGTAATTGCGTGTTACTTTTTGTACCAAATTTTTTGCTCTTCATACCAAGTTGTCCTATCTTTTCTATGTCAAAATTTTAATTTAAGTGCACATAATGCAATCATAAATTGACCAATGAATAATAACATATGATGTTAGGTTGTCATGGAGCCTAATATACATTCAAATTATGCAATCATGTAACATAACCAGATTAGGAGCAGTGGTACGTCGATGTACTTATTCATATACTAGTAGTGTATGAATGCACATGGCTTCCATGATCTAGAATTATGAATAATACGCATGCATAGGTTTAGTGGTCCTCTACATCTATTCTCTGAAACTCGACTACAAATTGTCCCAAATTTCTCTCAACAATGGATCCACCTCCATAGCCGGTGGTGTCGTTGATGGTCCACAGAACAAGAGTCAGGGGCCAGATAATGGCAAGAGGAGAAACCAACTGTAGCACTACGATAAATCTTTGGTTAGTGATTGTTGTGCAGTAAGGTTTTTAATGAAAAAACCACAATTGCTATACAACTACAACCACAACTGCTGCTATAAGCCTAATTTAGCTTTAGCATTACCTAGTCGGCAGGTTTTAAATGAAAAAAAATGACAATGGAATCTGTCAACCGGGTGGCTTTTCTATTTACATACAACATACATACATAGATCACAACCACATGTAATCGATCCAATTGAAGCATGACTCCCTGAGGTATGAAATATGCAGAAGTTGTGACTATTCTTTAGGCGTTCATAAATTCAGATGATGTGAGCACAAGATACAAACATAAATATGAACGAGAATTATCTAGTATGTAGAATACTTTCTCAAAATGGTTATAGTTGGAAGCTAGTGATGGAAAAGCAAGGAGAAGGCCAACAATGGACAAAGAAACATGCATAAATGTGTTTCAGTGTTCCTGATTTCCCAATGCTCTTCCGTCCCTTCATTCAAAACACTCTGTGCCAAATTTGATTCCAACTGAGTGATCTTATGCCATCATGTATGGAGGATACATCCTGTTCTCGCTGCAACTGTAGTGGTGCGGGTAGAGCACGTTGTTGCTTTGCATCCCACATTGCTCTCTCACAGTGGCTACAGATGGCGAGGAACAATAGCCGACCTAGCACAGACAAAGATTCGGGTGTGATCGTGTGTAGCAACCACCGATGGAGGAAACATGTGATTTGCCATCATCGGCGACAACATCGTGCATTCCAGTAGAAATTGATGGCCATCTTCTTACAAAAATCGATGCAGACGATGAGAGGGGTCCGACCATGCGTGATCTGCCACCATAATAGGGTCGTGAAGACTTTGGTGACGTATCAGGACAACTTGGTGCGACTAGGTTTTGTGCGCCACACACCGCCTGGGCTCCAACTTGGTGATCATGGCGGAAATGGGTGACTAGATTGATTCGATTGCACTATCCTCATGCATGGGTTCACACCAACTCCCTTTCTTCGTACACATCTGATTGTCTTTATCCACTCATACAGTCCAAGATAATGTAAACATCGACATCCAAAACACAAACTCTAGTGTCGTTGCATTGGATGATTAGTTGAGCAAGGCGGACGGTGGTGGCAAGGTAGTCAGGAGAGAAATTCAGAGAGGGATTCCTTGATGCCGTAGTGGATGGAGGATGGCTAGCCGGTCACAAATTCTAGAGATTTCAATTTGAAGGTTGGACAGATGAGCAGATCTGCAAAGTTTTGAGAATGAAATTATTTGACTTTTTACAACTAATGCCACCACGTCCACCTGACGGGTAGTAAAATATAATACATGCATGGGCAATTTAAAAAAACTCTCTCTCTCTCTCTCTATATATATATATAATAATAATAATAATAAAGTATAGGGGGACATCTATTCATCCCACCCCCAGTGTGGGCACCACAAATAATTGCAATGTACAAGTGGTAGAAAAGAAGAGGGGGGAACAATTCATCAATCAACATGGACCCAAGACTTGGTGATGTAGGGTGTGCCTCTACTTTCCATGTTGATTAACCCTCTGCTCACAAAGGTAACTGATGAGGTTTAGAAAAAAGGTTAAGGCTGTCGCCTAGTCCAGTGGTGTTACCGAGTTCCCTTGCTGTGGAGTTAATGACCTTGTGTATATGAAATCTAATAATCACAAACTTTTCAGGTGTCTTCCTGACCTCCCCAGTGATGGTATCCTTATGCCATGGTGGTCTACCAGACCCCCATAGAATGTCCACGACCTGCTGATTATCCATTTCAATAATAGAGAGGCAGATGTTCACATCATCAACTACTTTTAGGGTGATAAGGTAAGCTGCGATGTATGCTTCATGGAACTCCTTCTCCTTTATGCAGCAGTGAAAAGACAATCTAACATACCCATGGTAGTTCCAAAAAATACCCGCTGCCCACCTCGTGCGCCTACCATCATCTTCACACGTCGACCAACCAATGGTAATGTTAAGCTTGATATTATCCATATCCAGTGGATCCCATCTGAACAAAGAAACCTTTTTTAGTATTGATCGAGGGGTCACAATGTCACTAGCCACATGAGAAGCATAAAAGCTCAGTGCTTTGCTGCGCCTAAAAGAAACACCCTTTAACTTCTGGTTAATGATGGGGATAATATTATGCCACTCTGACATCATGGATGGACACCTATTATCATATCGCGCTCTACACCTGGCCCGCCATATAGCCCACGGGATGAGGGTAGCCAGATGTGTGCCGATCCAATGTAAGGTTGAAGACACAGCTGTGTTATCACACTTTCACAGTAGGTCCCCCACATTCCTAGGCGGTGGATCGCCTACAATGTTCGCATATCTGTCCCAGAAAAAGGAAGCAAACTGGCTATGAAAGAAAAGGTGATGCGACTCCTCTGTGGAAGGTGAGGTGCAGTAAGAACATCTAGATGCAAGCTGAATTTGACATTGAATGATGTTGTCATTGGTGGGAAGTGTGTGCCTCGCTACTTTCCATACGACTGCACTGGCTCTGGGAAACTGGATGGACCAGACGTGCGATAGGGCACGTGATCCTTGCATAACTGGACCATGTGAGATTGTCTTCTTTGCTGAGCTGAGCAAAAAATCTCTGTGGTTAGTGGGAGACCAAACTATGCGATCCTATGCTCTTGTGACTGTGGTGCTGGAGTCCCAGATGGTGGTGATGCCATCCGGATCCAAGATCTGCTTGAGCGCCGGCCAGTCCCAACCATGAGGGGTCCTGAAATTGTAAACTTTAAAATCATGCGACCGATCACTGGAAAATTTCACATACATATTGAGGGGGGTGTCTGCACACCATCTCGTGTCCCAGAGGGACAAGTCACCTTTTCCAATGATCCATCGGCATAAAGGAAAGAAATCCGGGAAGGAGCGCCACAAAGATTTCCAGTAAGGCAAGGCACCATATCCAAGTTTTAAATATGGTGGGTAGCATCCAGATTAGTTGATGAAGTGGCTATGATACTTCTGCCTATAGAATACAGACCATAGGGATCGACCAACAGCAATCTCCCAGCAAGCCTTAAAGGAGTATGCACGAGAGATAACATCCAGGGGCTCCAATCCCAGGCCACCCTCATCAAGAGGGTGGGCTATGCGGTCCCAAGCTAGCCATGCATGGCGAGATCTTCCAGCCCTGTCCATCCATAGAAACTTTGAAAGCACACTCTCTATCCATTTAATAACACCTCGAGGCATTCCCGTGGAAGCTACGGTATAAAAAGTAATAGATGATAGTGCGTGAGCAATGAGCGTCCTACGACCCGCAAACAAGAGCAAACTAGCTTTCCAGCCTGCAATCTTGCTCGCAATCTTATCTATCAACGGTTGGAATGTAGCAATCTTAACTCTATCATACGACATAGATACACTAAGATAATCAATGGAGGTCACTGCTTCTCCAATATCTAGATCTGAAGAGATCAACTGACAGGCAAGCGGTTCTGGGTCGCCACACAGAAAAGAGGACTTGTCTCTGTTGATCATCTGACCAGTAGCTAATTCATACATAGCAATAAGATGTGAGATGCAAGCAGTGGAAGTCCGATCAGCATTGAAAAAGAGAATGATGTCATCCGCATAGAAAAGAGCATGCGGAGCCACCGCCATGCCTCTAGTGAAAAAATTGGTGATGGAACCATCTGATGTAGCTAAGAGAATGCGTCCGCATAGAAGCTCTTCAAAAATAATAAAGAGTGCTGGGGACAGTGTGTTGCCTTATTTCAACCCCCTCCCAAATTGAAAAAAACTGGCAATATGCTCTCTAAGGGAGACATATTCCCAAGAGGGAACAAAGAAACTAAGACATAGATCAATCGTCTCTTGAAAGAACCTGAACCTCAACATCGCTTCAGATAGGACATCCCATGAAATCCTATCATATGCTTGGACATGTCATATTTGAGAATGACATTCAGAGACGTCTGCCCTTGGCGCAAATCATGTACAAACTCTTTTGCAAGTCTGATGTGGTTGGTAATGTCCTTGCCCCCAATGTAGGTGCCTTGATGCTCCGAGATAATATGTGGTAGCATTGTGTCCATCCTGTTGCTAACCACACAAGCAAGAATACGAACCACCACATTCTCAATGGAAACCAGCCTGAAGTAAGAAGCAAGTCATGTCGGGACGTCCAACTTCGGCAATAGAGAAATGCAATAGCACATAATACCCTAGTGAGTAGGTTGTACTAGGTATTCAGTAACACCCCGCTTCTCCTCCTGCTTGCGAATAACATTAAAATTGCCTCCAATCTCCCAAGGTGTCGTGCCAATAAAAGGAGCCAGGTCCATAAGAGATCTCCACAAATCATGCCTAGAGGATGATATACAACTTGTATAAATAGCAGTAACATAACTGGGGACTCCGAAGGAGTCAGAGAATCTCACCGTGAGGTGTTGCCGGTGAGAAAGAACGATCGTCGGCTGAAGTGAGGCCTCCACATAGAACCATATTTTCCATCTTCTTCCAGATTATCAGATGACCAATCAAGCCTAACCACATCTAACAACTCATCTGCATGCTCCATATGCATCATCGGTTCAAACAATCCAGCCACATTAGGCCTATACAACCTACACAACCTGCCAAGGACCTTCCTAGAAGCGTTACTTTCCACGCCCCTAATATTCCAAAGAGGTGATTGTAATCCATTAATTAAAGCTAAAACACGATCACAAGGAAGAAGAGGACACCATAAGAAGCTTCTCCTCCTCATCTCATGGGGTTCATCAAGATCTCCTTCTACCTCATTACCGTCAGAGAAGTATCAAGTTGTTTTATGGTCTAGATAACTGAGGCAAAGACTCATCCCGCACAGTGCTTAACCTGGTGCGACGCTTGCGTCGAGATGGTCTAAGGGACATGGCTGCCACATCAATAAAATCTTCAAGATGGCAGCAAGGTAAAATCGCACGCTGACCATCACTGTAAACTACAACTCTACCCAACTGAGTCCTCTTGGGCGTCCGACAAGGAGGTTCGTACATAGCTTCTGTAGGACTGCTACGATCATCTACCTCCTTTCTCGAGCCAATAGAAAGTGCATCCATAGGGATGGAAAGATCCTGCCCCACCTCAGTCAAAACAAATGCATTGATGCGAATCGGGGCCCTGGCCACCATGTGGAAATGTACTGACGAGCGGAAAATGCCAAAAGAAACTTCAACATATTGAGGGACGTCCATAGAGAAAGCCTCAACTAGTACAAGAATGCCAGACACATTGTCACTGCTCCGTTTCTAGTCAGAGCTGTACATCAAGTGGCCAAATGAGCCCACCACCCGGTCTATAACATCATCCATACGGCAGGTTACAGGAAGGTCTGTCAGATAGAACTAGAATGCCTCTTTGCATGACGAGGCCCCTCCATTGGAAAACTTGCACTGTGATAAAGGGACTCCATGAAATGTGACAACACCTCTTCCAAGCGTCTCCTACACAGACTCTGAGGAAGGAAGGAAGGCAACCACCTTGCATAGAGAGAAGTGGTAGATGTCGCAAGCCTGTGGCCAATGGTCATGGAGAAAAGGGCTCAACTGCTCCCATGTCACTAACGCCAGCTAAGAGATCTCGACCGCCTGCGTAAGGGTGTCGCAGCAAAATCGAAGTGCATCAGTGAAAGGGAGGGAAACAAAGGTCTTCTTAGGAGCATGAGCTGGGGCTCCTCGAGCCAGAATACCCGATGGAAGTGCTAGGTAATGGGAATCGATCACAGGCATGGGAGGAGGGGCTGAAACCATCTTGTGAGCATTGCACCGTGATGCTACATGTCCCGGCCGACGGCAAATGTAGCAAATCTTGGGGTTAGGGCATTGTGATTTCCAGTGGTCCTTCCGCATGCATCTAAAATAGGTGTCATGCTGAATTTCGAAAAGAGGTGTCTCTCACCGTGGTTGCTACTGAGCGAGATCCTTGGAAGACGGAGGAGGAATTGGTAGATGCGCGGGGGGGGGGGGAGAATACCATCCCCAGTCGTTGTGGCTGGAGAGGCGAGGCAGTCGTCTTTATCCATACTGGTACCCCGATGGTGGACTGGTGTGGCCGAGTGTGTCAAAGGAAACTCATGGCTACCGAACATGATGTATGGGGCATCCTGAGAGCCGCCACCATCAGAGCTAGGGTTCGGGAGTTCTGGTTCCACAGGGGTATTATCCAATAATAAGTGAACATCCTAGAGAATAGATTCCACATCGGCTCTCTCGCATGCCGCGACTGCCATGTTCCTGATGACCGCGCGTTGTGCCTTCGTGCTGATTACAAGGATCGCCTGAGACGACCACTCCACCACCCTCTCATCACGCTCCGCCGTCACCCTCTCCTCATCGATTGTATCTCTCCCATATATATATATATATATATATATATATATATATATATATATATATAGGGGAATGATCCAGTGTGGACTGCGGATGTGTAGACCGTCAAGCTAATCCCACTTCTCTGCTCTCCCAGTTAGTGAATTTTGCGTTATTTACCTTGTTGCGCTATCGATCAGTCTTCAATAAACTAGTGTGTCCTTGGTTCAATAGCCCAAAGCCGGCAGCAAAAAATTAGTCGATAGAGATCTCATACATCTGTTGTCCCAGATCAAGTTCTTATATATCCCTGAAAAGTGCAACCATAACCACGACTAGCATGGTGTGGCACCCAGGGAGGAGTACATTGATAGTGCCATGGAAGTTCGTTGTCCGATACTACAAGGTACACATTGGCAGTGATAAATAGGAACTCCTCGACATGCTATTTCTACTTCAGGGTGAATCTGTACATTAATGGGCATGGTGACTGTCTCATAGCATATTCGCAGGAGAGACGAGGATGAGGGTTCAACCTACAGAGGAGGTATTTAAGCCTAATTAGGATGACGTCATGTTCTTCTACAACTGTTACGAGTTCATGATGCTCAGGGATAAGAGGAATCTTGAGCTTGATAGATACGAAATTGTTGGTGACATGATTGGTGCTTTGTCTGGGTAGAGGTTCATACAAAAGAACTTATTGGGATGCCTATTGTGTGTTGATGCTTGGGTAAAGGTCAACCTTAGCATGATGAAGAATCCTAGAAAAGAAAGTTAATTCTATTGGGATTTTCGTCATGGAAATAGACCACCTCCACCATAGCAAATTTGAAAAGAAGAACAAGGAACATCTACATGTTCACCAGGCAAGCATGTGGTTATGCATGGACGTCTACTGGTCTTCTCTTGCATCTTGAATAAGGTCAACCTCCTTAATTCCAAGATACATTGCATTCTTCTTCGTGGTCCTCTCATGCATCCTGGTCCTAATTTTCTTTTTCTTTTCTTCATCATTGTTGTTGTTTTTAGTAAGATGACTTCCCTTCTAGCAAGATGGTTGGGATAGCTTCCCTTCCACCGACTGTAGTAGGTCCATATACCACGTACGTCTTGGTGCTTGACCTTGAGTTGTATGTGCTTAAACAATTAGTATGACACCAGAATGGTCACTATGATCGAAGTCCTAAGGACTCAGAAATCATCAACTTTGTTGGAATTAGAAGCACCACCAACATAGGAATAAATAAAGGAAGGTTTCGTCCTTGGGCTCCTCTTTAGCTTTCGGGAAATTTTGTTGCGCCAACAACGGCCGCTAGATAAAACCAATGTTGTTCCAGTGGTCAATGTCATACATGGTAGAGGAGAAGTATTGGCCTCTTCCGCTGTGTATCTGTTGTCGACCTCCCCATCATGCTACTGCTGCAGCATCCACTTAGCCGGCTGGAAACTGTCGCGGTAATGACCATTACTACTGTGGCACATTTGGGCGGTAACTATAGCTGGTCATAGGGGCACCACACCATCATCAGAGCATCGATTCCTCCTCACTGTTTGAGTTTTCCGGCAATGCCGCTACGCTACCCTTGGGATTGGGTTTGGGTTTGAGTTTCTCTATACTAACTTCTGGTACTACTTCTTCCAGCGCTACCTATCGTCGTCAAGGACATTGACCTTGATCTAGACAATAGGGAGGTTCCCAAATTGAGGCCCATACATTTTTTCTCCATCTACAAACAATTCCCCATGGGGTTGTTCTCCGCCGCCGGGGAGTGGGCTAAGGAAACAAGGAAGTATGACATACGATTAATAACCAAACAACAATGCAACATGGTAAATAACACAAAATTCACTAACCAGGAGAGCGAAGAAGTGGGATTAGTGTGACGGTCCGCACGTCCGTAGTCCACACTGGATCACTCGCATATATATATATGTATATATATATATATATATATATATATATATATATATAGAGAGAGAGAGAGAGAGAGAGAGAGAGAGAAAGAGAGGTTAGAATACACTCGAGTGTACAGATCATACCGTACACCCCAATGGTTTTTGCTTACCTAGATCATTTTTTTACAAAATAAAATCCATCGATCCTCATTGTGACCAAAATAATAGGCCCCATGCATTGAGACTATTTGGATGAGTGTAAGTCACTCATCCAAGGACAACAAAATCGACACACAAAACTAATTTGAATGTATGGATTTTGCCTCGTTTAGATGCATAATCTATAAGTGTCCAAATGAGCTCATTTTTATTATATAATATATTCTTAAGATATTTAAGAAGATCAACGGTTTGGATTTTTCAAATAACTGCTTCATGATGAAAAACGATTGAGGCGTATAGCATCTCCGATACACTTAAGTGTATTCTAGCTTCACTTTATGTATATATGTGTTTATTGCATAATATATATATATTTAATATATAATATATAATATATTATAAATTATATATATACATATATATGCATATGTGTGTGTCTATATATATACATATATATATACATATATATACATATATATATATACATATATATATACATATATATATATACATATATATATATACATATATATATATATATATATACATATATATATATATATATATATATATATATATATATATATATATATATATATATATATATATATATATATATATATATATATATATATATATATATATATATATATATATATATATATATATATATATATATATATATATATAAAGTCTTCAATGCCCGCGCGGGTAACAAGGCTATAATACCCGTGCAAAGAGTATCAGTGGCATGCTATGTAAATAAATCCAAATCATACACAGTTGCTGGAGTAGCGGTGGCATCTACAATAATTATACAGAAAGTGAATCATGTATGCATGGATTAACAATGGCATATTTTGTAATTACGCAAAAGTCAAAGTAACGTATATGATTGAATGTTGTATGTTTAGAGCAAATATTTTGTAGATCTAGCGGCAAAACAAGCAACATTGGTGTTCAACATGACGAAAATCAGAGGTCAAAAATCTACTGCCGTTCAGACGGGTCTCGCTCACAGAAGACGGTTAGAGAGTGCCGAGAGTCGTAGAGAAATGCATACCAACTGGATGCCCTCCCTAGCGGATAACACGAGGATGTCTGTTACAACCCAATGTTTTTTGGGTTCATGTGGTGTGAAATGTAATTTCTCATACTACAGATACTTGAACAAATAATGATATAATTTGTTTTGAATAAATTGATTTTGTTTACAATAGCCTTGATGGTTGTTTTGTGGGCTTTATTGGCTATTGGGCCCAATAACAAGGAAAAGACAAAAGAAACTCCATTATTTGAGTAAATAAGAAAATGGAGAAAAGGAAAGATGTAGAAACCTCTAGAAGGCAAAAGAATATAATCCAAAGTTGGATTTCGTACCTCTTGGGTTCCTTAGGTTCTAAGGAGTCCAAAGTTGTAAAGAAAATGCAACAAGAAAAGAAAAGATCAATTAAGTATTTCTTTATTAAGAAAGAAATTAAAAACAATGATAAAATGTGGAAAATAAGTGGAAAGAGCTATAATTGAGTTATCCTTGGTGAATTTTCGTATCCAAAGGATTCCTAATGTTTAAAGGAATGCCAATGAAGAAAATAAAAAGAAGGATAAAGAGAAATCCTTTAAAAGAGATATTTTAATAAATAAATAAAACAAGATAATGAGATATAATGGATATAGATGCATCTAGAAGGATAATAAGTATCCACTAAAAATGATTTCAAAATATTAGAGTTTCTTGGGGTCCAAGGAGCCCCAATGGAGAAAAAGAAAGAGAAACAGAAAATAATAACAAAATAAGAGGATAATGTGATACATCATTAATGAATTTTTGATAATATCAAAAAGAGATGTTAATAGCTTTAAGAAAATAGAATTATGTGGCCAACAGATTAAAAGTCAAGGCTAGAGATAATGGAAGAGATAATTTTCGTATTTCTAATTATCCATGAAATAAGGAATATTAAGAAGATAAATAAGAGAGAGAAGATTACTTCTCCTTGAAGAAATATGACTCCTATTGGGAGAGGGCCTTGTTAATCCGTGAATAGCCAACCTAGGGCTTCGTTACCCTTCTCTATAAAAGGATAGAGCCCATGGCTAAGCCCAAGGAGAGTTCCATGCATCTTTCTCTCATCTTCTTCTTCTTCTGTTGTGCAAACCCTAACCAAGAGGGTAGAGAAACCCTGGTGAAAATGAAGGGCCATGGAGTGGTCTGGATGGTGTCCTGACATTCCCACAATGACCGCAGATGATTAGCCATCATCCCTGGACTCTTACGTAAGAGCTACACCTGTGGGAGGGCTGCACTTGGGCGGCGAGTTGCAGATTGGCCTAGCTCAGACCAGCCGTGCTAGTCGTGATCTCGGTGATGCCCCAAGGGCGGAGGAAGGCGATGGAGCTAGGGTAGGGGTCGGCGACAGCCATCGAGGCCCTGGAGGAGAGAGGACACGCCCACAACATGCTGCAGATCAACGACTCTACTAGGTTACATGAGGTTGAAGACGATCGACATTCATTGGATGGAAATACCCCACCGTGGGATGACGAAACCACCGACTTAAATGAGGGCAGATCGGTCTTTTCATTATGTTTCCAAGCAACTGAGATACGTTCAATGGAAAGGAACACATGGCGCTCTCTGATTGTCTTTGGTAAGTAATTTCTTACAAAAATTGTATCTAAATATTGGTAGCTTGAATCGATACATGTAGCATATGAAAGTTGCTCAGAAAAATGAGAAGAATCCATTAAAAATATATTTAGAAGCTAATTCCTCTTGTAATTAGAAAAGTAATGGAAGTTATCAACTTTAATGTATTAATGATTAAGAAACCCTATTTTGAGATGATTAATGTATTTAGTAGGGTTTAATGGATGATTAAAGTTTATATTAACCCGTTAATGGTAAAAAGGTACATTAAGAACAAAAAGGATGAACTTTGCACGTAATTGGTTTAATTTAGAATTTCATGTGCATAAATATTCTTTAATGGGCCTTGAAACCCTAATATTAGTAATTGTGACTCTTAATGGTTTTAATTATTCAAATTCATGATTAAAGTTGAGATATGATGGCTCTAAGATATTTTGAGTATAAAATTTCCTAATTGTAGATAAATACCCTTAATATGGTTTTCTAATGGATAAAGGTAGAATTAATGACAAATAGAGTTCATATATGAATTAGACCATAATGAACTATGAATTGATGATAAATGAGAATAATGATCTTGTCATGTATTAAAAGGATAAAAATGGTAGCTTTGATGTAAAAGAGGCTTAATGGACTTAATTGATGGCTAATTGTGCCTTTAATCCGAAATTAAGGTTAAATGTTGTTAAAGGATAACCTTAATATCTTTTGTGAAGAATAGATGAGATAATTATGGTTTATGAAGTAATAGTATAAATGAAGTGAAACCCTAATTGCAATAGAAACCCTAAAAGTGGACTAGAAACCCTAGGAAGTGATCTAGATTTAATAGATCTTGATGGCATGACCAATAATAAGAAATTGTATGCATATTTCAAGATCTCATTATGTCCTTTCTTGCCTATTTGTATTTCTTGATTGGTTGAATTATTTCTGTCTCAAATCAGCCTGACAGGTATGTGGTTATGGTTATGGTTAATCTCTTTAGTTTCATGGTGATTTCCAGATTTTTTATCGGTTGCTTGAAAATAACTGCTTGGATGACTTTTATTTAATGCAACTATAAAGTGACTATGATTATCACTATAAATATAGATACATGACTGGCTCTGATCCTGATCCTCCTCTGTGACTTTGCAAGTGCTAAAAAGGGTAACCTAGAGTAAGGTCTAGGCTATCATGAGTTAGAAATTGGGCTACCCACGTGTAGTGCCATGAGACTCTTTAACACACAATGAGTTAAGGAGTGGGCTACCTATGGCTAGTGCCATGTGACTCAACCCTAGAAATTGATTCACTTGTTAGGTAGGGTCATGAGGGGTTTAATGGGGATCTACCATAAAGAAGGTAGCATCCAGGTCCACCGTAGGGACAACGCAGAGGTTAGGGTATGTATGGATTGAGCAGTTATGATGAAAATGTAAGGTTGTTTGTTAAATCATAGTTGACTGCAATATGTTGTTACAGTTAATTGCACGATTATTGTTTCCCCCACATACCAGCTTTATGTTGACCGCCATTTTGTTTGTCGGCATTTTAGGTACAAGTGAAAAGGACAAATAGTAAAGTGGCATATGTGGAATTAAATATGAATTAAAGTACAAAGGATGATTAGTTAGAATAGATTCCAGATGTGGATAGAAGCAGATATCCATGTTTTTGAAAAAGGTATGGAAAGTTTTATTTTATTACAGCCTTTCAGAATAATTCGGTAGAATTTGATAATTATTATTGATTAATTGTTGAACCTTTGATCCTGTTAATTGGGATAACGACTCTGACCTCTTGGTCTCCCTTCGTTGGGAGTTGCTGGGAGGCGGGGTCGTTACATTTGGTATCAGAGCATAGGTTCCTCATTTTATCAGTAATAATTATTAAATTTTACAAATTTTATAGAACCCAAGGGAGTTATTAGAGGATTTTCCGAATGACAGAGGTGTCTAGAAAAGGATCATGCCCGGGGGCTGGCAAGAATTTCCTCCACACTGCTAGTCGAAATACGGGGACTCCCAGATCCGTGTGACTGTCTGGCCAATGTCTCAGGAATTGACTCGAAATAAGATACCTTTAGGACCCTCTCACCTTGTTCATCCCTTCTCAACTCAACTGCTATTAAGGACCTTAAGGATTAGGGTTTTCTCTCTTTTCCTCACCCTCTTGAGATATGGGTAAAGTTGATAAGGTTTAAGGAATCCTCCACCAAATTAATGAAAATCATGTAAATAAGATGTCATGGACATAAGATTAAAAGTTTAATCATAAAATAAAGAATAGATACATGCTTAGGTCGTATAACATATGTTGTCATGACCTCAGGAGAGACCTGAGGCGAGACCTCCTTGTCAGGAGGATGAGTAGAGAAAGTTAGTCTGGGAGGTAGAGACCTCCATTATAAGTAGAGACCTGACACATTCTTTGAGGATGATGCTAACCCTAACCCTAAGTGAAGGTTAGAGAGAGAGAGATGACACGATGAGCTAGAAGTCATGGTAGATCATGCTTTTAGTTTGATACCCATGATAATATGAGCCATGTGAGGTTGGATGACCTAGAGCCCTTGGAAACCCAACTCGAGGTAGGGCCATGCACGTTAGAATGAAGGATAGATCCTTCAATGATGGGGTTAGTGAAGAACCTATGGAAACCCCACGAGCATATATGAGCATGGCATAGTATGCACCCAGAGTACGTCAGTAGTGTGGGCAGTAGGTCAAAACCTTGGCCAGGAGAGTATGATGGATAGCTTATGAGATAAGCATAAAGGGCTATGGATAATCTTGGGCAAACATAGGTTTCACCCAGGTAGGTGTACGTTTGTGAGCTTGATCCACCTTCATGGAGAGAGGACCTCTGGTAGTAAGGCTATTTGTAGGGTTAGCTATAGAGAGAGAGAGCAGGATCCAAGCAAGAAGGTTGGAAGCTTAGACTCCGAGATATGAGGAATAGTGGGAGTTGAGGATGATGTGACCTATGTGGATGACAATGGCTGCCTCATGCTTGATCCCTGGAGGCTGATGATATCTTGGTTTCCTATGGGGAACCCAAAACCTAGAGAGAAGGTGAGGCTGTTGGTACCAATGAGCCTATGGTATAGATGTTCACCTTCCAGGGTTAGGAAGAAGAGTTCCTTAGACCCTGAAGAGACTTAGTATCAGGGTGTCAGGCCTCATACCTTGTTGGTTGTTCTTGAGGAGGACTCCACTCTGAAGTGTTGTTCGAGTAGAAGGATGACATGAAGTGCATGGCATACCTTGTACATGTTTGGTTTGTGGTTAAGGGGTTGAGCATGCAGTTGGACACCCAAAAAGTGAACCTAGGGTTCCTAGGCCTAAGAGGGGAAGTGGCGTACCTAGTGCTCATGATAAGATTGGAGTTTTATAGATTCGAGCATGGCACTCCTCATGTTTAGAGGAAAGGGGAAACCCCTTAAGTTTAAAGGTATGTTTGATGAATCCCTCACAACCAAGGTGGTAACATGAGAAGGTTTGTTCTTGGTCCAATGTTGAGGAATGAGAACAAGTATGACCTAGCATGATTTAGTAGGTGGTATGCTTGTGCCTTAGTAGCTTGCTAGGGTTAAGCACACTCATGTCGATGTAAACCCTAGACATAAGGACGTTTGTGACCTTTGTTATCAAGATGTTGTTTCCTCCTATCATGGGAGAGGGACCCTTTTGTAGGGTGTATACCAGTTTTGTTGGTTTAAGGTAACCTAAAGAGCTCTCATAGGATCTTGAGAAGCTAAGTGAAAAGTACATGGTATGAGAATGAACCTGTAAACTCATAGATAACCATCTCTAAGTGCATGTGGATGTGTTACCTCATACCTTGTTTCTTGTTCTACATTATGATGAAGGCTTGGGTAAGGTTCTAAGTGGGACATGTACTATAATAGAATCCTAAGTCTATCCTAGGGTCAGGTAGGGATAAGACCGATGGAAGTAGGAGTTGTCTAATTCCCTAGTTGCACATGACCATAGGGTCGGGAGGTAACAACTATCTTTGTCCGAGGGCCATGGGTTAGTAGATTGATCACCTTCATGAACTCATGGGACCCAAAGAGAAGATGAGGAGGGCACTCTCTGGATGCATAAGGGAAGAGGGATGACCCCAAAAGTGTTGGCACCCTATAGACCTAGAGGAGATGACCAAGGATTGGGTGGTGGCCCAAGTAGGTTTGAAACCAGTTTTCCATAGAAGTAACCTTGAAATCGAGATGATTGTGATGTAGAGACATAAGTTGCATGTTTCAACGTAGATTTGAAGGTGTACTGGAAAGGTGGGATGTACCATCTCTACTCTTGGAATAGGAAGAACTTTGTATTTGGACTATAGCCAAATGCTTATTTCCTCTTGTTATGGGAGTGAGAGATAGGACAGTACGCGTGCCATACACCTAGGATAAGGATGATGTGAGTTGGAACATTGTTATGAGGTATGAGGACAAAGATGATAACATACCCTTGTGCAGTGAACAGTGTGTGGATGGTTTGCAAACACTAAGGGTATTAAGGTAATCATCTTGTGAGGATGTTTTATCATGAGCCATGTGGAATTTGCAAGTGATACAAGGTTGAGTTTGATCACCATGAGGATGAGCTCAAAGTGTTCTCGATGAAGATAGACTTAGAATTTGAGCTGAGATGATAAGTGAAATACATGGAGGTGTATGTCTTCAACATTAACTTTACACATAAGGATGTGAAGTGGTTGAGATGCAGCTACCTACTTTAGCTAGAGGCTAAAAGAAGTTGTTGTGCTAACCCTAAGTTTGAAAAATGAGATGTGTTTGGCTAACACTCAGATGTAATAATATCTCTTGAACAAGTTAGTAGTTGTTTGGTTAGCCAGCCTAGGCCTTAATGCAATAAAAGGATGGTTGTAGAACCTTAGATGTACTTCTCTGGAAAAGAAGGTGATGAAACCTGACTAGAGTGGTTTAGGGAGGAATCAATCTTGAGGAATCATGATATATAGGAGATAAT
Organism: Alisma plantago-aquatica; assembly: GCA_963693085.1. Classification (NCBI taxonomy): domain Eukaryota; kingdom Viridiplantae; phylum Streptophyta; class Magnoliopsida; order Alismatales; family Alismataceae; genus Alisma; species Alisma plantago-aquatica. Next base: position 591,955,323 of record OY856412.1, on the reverse strand, counting down.
AATACACCTTGGTGCTACAAATATAGTAAATGACAGTAGTACTTTGGATGCCTAAGATGAAGTTGCATGTGGTATGTTGCCATGCATGACAGGAGGTGAAGGACGAACACCAGTAACCCCGTGTATTGATATAGGGGATAAATAATCCCTGAGAGGGAATGGGAGTTCATCACATTGGATGTTGTGGTAAGTCTCCCATGGACCAAGGAAGGTTGAGATGCAATATGGGTTATGATAGATCTCCTTACCTAGATGACATGAGAAAGAAAGAGTACTGTCAAGGGACAGATCCGGTTGAACTACATATGAGGGAGATGGTTTAACTATAGCATGATGCAAGTTCAAAAGTACTTGAGTATGACCTAAATGTTCACTTCCATAAGTGGGAGTAGGTACATGAAGAACTTGATGTTAGTACAGTTTATCACCCCTAACTAATGGTTAGTATGATCCAGACTAGAGGGTCTGATGAAAGCATGTGTGCTCATTCAGGGTGATATAGAGAGACAGTTCTTGTTCTCTGTAAGATGTGATGATCACCACCATAGCAGTGTCGAGATGTAAATAAGCTTTGCAAGGGAGGTTGTGTTGGTCACCATTTCATTAAGATGATGTTGGTGAAGGGGCCTCGCGAAGGTCAGAAAAGAACCACAGTGTGTGCAGATGAAGTCACTTTGATCGTGCAATGGCTGAGAGAGAGCCCAAGGGTGACATGAGTCATGAGATGATGTAAAGAAGACTGACATGCATCTCATTGTGGGAGAGTATGTGATGTGAAAATCTGACCCCTCTAAGCTACAACTGAGAAAGCTGAGTCCCCGATATATGGGTCCATTTGAGATGGATTGGTGGAGAAGGTTAAGTTTTACCTTACCCCTCAGGATAAAGTAATGTGTGATGAGTTCCATGTGTCCAATTTAGAGTACTATGTGAGGTACCCAGGCCATGTGCTGAGCAATGAACCTAGTGAGCCTCAAGAGAGGCTGAAATGACCTGAGTCACCTGTAAGATTTATAGATGCCAAGGTGGAAGAAACTCAGAGAAAAGAATATGTGATGATAAATGTTCTTTGGAAGTGCCATGGATAAGGTAAATTCACAGAGGGGCCAATGATGGACATGGAATGGTCTTATCCTGAATTGTTTGTTTGCATGATGGAATTTTGAGGACAAAATTCCTATAAGAGGGGAAGGATGTTACAACAATTTTTTGGGTTCATTTGGTGAGAAATATAATTTCTCATACAACAGATGCTTGCACAAATAATGATATAATTTGTTTTGAATAAATTGATTTCGTTTACAATAGCTTTGATGGTTGTTTTGTGGGCTTTATTGGCTATTGGGCCCAATAACAAGGAAAAGACAAAAGAAACTCCATTATTTGAGTAAATAAGAAAATGGAGAAAAGGAAAGATGTAGAAACCTCTAGAAGGTAAAAGAATATAATCCAAAGTTGGATTTCGTACCTCTTGGGTTCCTTGGGTTCCAAGGAGTCCAAAGTTGCAAAGATAATACAACAAAAAAAGAAAAGATCAATTAAGTATTTCTTTATTAAGAAAGAAATTGAAAACAATGATAAAATGTGGAAAATAAGTGGAAAGAGGTATAATTGAGTTATCCTTGGTGGATTTTCGTATCCAAAGGATTCCTAATGTTAAAAGGAATGCCAATGAAGAAAATAAAAAGAAATATAAAGAGAAATCCTTGAAAAGAGATATTTTAATAAATAAATAAAACAAGATAATGAGAAATAATGGATATAGATGCATCTAGAAGGATAATAAGTATCCACTAAAAAGGATTTAGAGATATTAGAGTTTCTTGGGGTCCAAAGAGCCCCAATGGATAAAAAAAAAGAGAAATGACAAATAATAACAAAATATGAGGATAATGTGATGCATCATTAATGACTTTTTGATAATATCAAAAAGAGATGTTATTTGCTTTAAGAAAATAGAATTATGTGGCCAATAGATTAAAAGTCAAGGCTAGAGATAATGGAAGAGATAATTTTCGTATTTCTAATTATCCATGAAATAAGGAATATTAAGAAGATAAATAGGAGAGAGAAGATTACTTCTCCTTGAAGAAATATGACTCCTATTGGGAGAGGGCCTTGTTAATCCATGAATAGCCAACCTAGGGATTCGTTACCCTCCTCTATAAAATGATAGAGCCCATGGCTAAGCCCAAGGAGAGTTCGACACATCTTTCTCTCATCTCCTTCTTCTTCTTTTGTGCAAACCCTAACCAAGAGGGTAGAGAAACCCTGGTGCAAACGAAGGGCCATGGAGTGGTATGGATGGTGGCCTGACATTCCCACAATGACCGAGGATGATTAACCATCATTCCTGGACTCTCATGTAAGAGCTACACCTGTGGGAGGGCTGCACTTGGGCAGCGAGTTGTAGATTGGCCCAACTCAGACCAACCATGCTAGTCATGATCTAGGTGGCACCCCAAGGGTGGCGGAGGGTGACGGAGCTAGGGTAGGGGTCGGCGGCAGCCATTGAGGCACTGGAGGAGAGAGGACACGCCCGCAACATGCTGCAGATCGACGACTCTGCTAGGTTACGTGAGGTTGAAGACAATTGACATTTGTTGGACGGAAATACCCCTCCGTGGGCTGAAGAAACCATCGACTTAAATGAGGACAGATCGGTCTTTTCATTATGTTTCCAAGCAGCCGAGATAAATTCAATGGAAAGGGACACATGGCGCTCTGTGATTGGCTTTGGTAAGTAATTTCTTACAAAAATCGTATCTAAATATTGGTAGCTTGAATCAATACATGTAAAATATGAAAGTTGCTCATAAAAATTAGAGGAATCCATTAAAAATATATTTAGAAGCTAATTCCTCTTGAAATTTGAAAAATAATCGAAGTTATCAACTTTAATGTATTAATGATTAAAAAACCCTATTTTGAGATGATTAATGTATTTAGTAGGGTTTAAAGGATGATTAAAGTGTATATTAACTTGTTAATGGTAAAAAGATACATTAAGAACAAAAAGGATGAACTTTGCACGCAATTAGTTTAATTTAGAATTTTATGTGCATAAATATGCTTTAATGGGCCTTGAAACCCTAATATTAGTAACCGTGACTCTTACTGGTTTTAATTGTTCAAATTCATGATTAAAGTTGAGATATGATGGCTCTAAGCTATTTCAAGTATAAAAGTTCCTAATTGTGGATAAATACCCTTAATATGATTTTCTAATGGATAAAGGTAGAATTAATGACAAATAGAGTTCATATATGAATTAGACCATAATGAACTATTAATTGATGATAAATGAGCATAATGATCTTGTCATGTATTAAAAGGATAAAAATGGTAGCTTTGATGTAAAAGAGGCTTAATGGACTTAATTGATGGCTAATTGTGCCTTTAATATGAAATTAAGGTTAAATGTTGTTAAATGATAACCTTAATATCTTTTGCGAAGAATAGATGAGATAATTAGGGTTTATGAAGTAATAGTATAAATGAAGTGAAACCCTAATTGCAATTGAAAACCCTAAAAGTGGACTAGAAACCCTAGGAAGCGAGCTAGCTTTAATAGATCTTGATGGCATGACCAATAATAAGAAATTGTATGCATATTTCAGGATCTCATTATGTGCTTGCATGCCTATTTGGATTTCTTGATTGGTTGGATTATTTTTGTCTCAAATCAGCCTAACAGGTATGTGGTTACGCTTATGGTTAATCACTTTAGTTTTACGGTGATTTTTGGATGTTTTATCGGTTGCTTGAAAATAACTGCTTGGATGACTTTTATTTCATGCAACTGTAAAGTGACTATGATTATCACTATAAATATAGATACATGACTGGCTCAGATCCTGGTTCTCCTCTGTGGCTTTGCAAGTGCTAAAAAGGGTAACCTAGAGCAAGGTCTAGGCTATCATGAGTTAGAAATTGGGCTACCCACGTGTAGTGCCATGAGACTCTTTAGCACACCATGAGTTAAGGAGTGGGATATCGATGGGTAGTTCCATGTGACTCAACCCTAGAAATTCATTCACCTGATAGGTAGGGTCATGAGGGGTTTAATGGGGATCTACCATAGGGAAGGTAGCATCCAAGTCCACTGCAGGGACAACACAGAGGTTAGGGTATGTATGGATTGAGTAATTATGCTGAAAATGTAAGGTTGTTTGTTAAATCATAGTTGATTGTAATATGTTGTTACAGTTAATTGCATGATTATTGTTTCCCGTAGATACCAGCTTTATGCTGACCGCCATTTTGTTTGTCGGTGTTTTAGGTACAAGTGAAAAGGACAAATAGTAAAGTGGCATATTTGGAATTAAATATGAATTAAAGTACAAATGAGGATTAGTTAGAATAGACTCTAGATGTGGATAGAAGTAGATATCCAAGTTTTTGAAAAAGGTATGCAAAGTTTTATTTTATTACAACCTTTCAGTATAGTTCGGTAGAATTTGATAATTGTTATTGATTAATTGTTGAACCTTTGATCCTGTTAATTGGGATAACGACTCTGACCTCTTTGTCTCCCTTAATTGGGGGTTACCGGGAGGCGGGGTCGATACAATATCGGCACATGAGACGACGTCAGGGCAGGGGCACTCCCTCTCCAAGGTGTCCTTGATCTCCTTGATGTAACAAAAGTTCCTCATGTCGAAGTTGCGGTCGGTCTCCTTCTCAGACAACTCCCTATGGGTGAAGTCCAGAAGTAGAGAGGCATCGTAGGACTGCCAAGCGAGTGATTTTTTAATGAATTAGAAGAAGAAACAAAAACAAACGGCTTGATGCATTCGAGAACCCAAAGTTGTTAAAAAGAGCGGGTTGGAAACAAAGATTGCCACTCAGTTTTTAACAGAAAAATTGAAACGGTCTCTTAAAATGTTCTTGTTCACAGTCACCTCGACGATGCAGTCATGGAAGATGTTCTTGAGCCACGAGAAGGCGGTGTTCTTGTGCCTCTTGTACTACAACGCGACCTGCTCCCAGATGATGTCCTCAGCCTGAGGGCAGGTGTCCTTGTGGAAATTCATCTTGAGTCTGACATCAGACGAGTCCTCAGGCGACGGCGATGTGGAACCCGATGGCAGAAAGGGACAACATAGCCAGGAAGAGGAGTATGCAAGTGGTGGCATCTTTTCAAAATGTCATCCTTATTTACATTTGTTTCCTTTCCATTACAAATTATCAGTTCTGATTACATACTTTCTTTCTTATTACATAATCTCATCTTACTTTACTTGTCATTATAATTCAGTATATGTCGTCAGAATACACATTACATTTTAGTTTTTAGAATTACAAAATGTTTATTTTACTTACAATGTATTCTTTTGTATTGCATTTTTTCTACGTGTATTACATTTACTCTTTGCTATTTACTTTGTTTTAGATTATCTATTCTAATTACAAAATGTCATCCTTGTTTACATTTGTTTCCTTTCTATTACAAAGTTTTTGTTTGGATTACAAATCATTCTTTCATATTACAGAATGTCATCTTACTTTACTTGTCACTATAACTCAGTATCCATCACCAGTATACACATTACATTTTATTTTTTGTACTACAAAATGAGAACAGAGAATTTGTAATGGGAACAGAGAATTTGTAATGAGAACAGAGAATGTGTAATGGGAAGAAGAAATTTGTAACTAAAGAAGACGTTGTGTAATACAATATGGAAGTGTCATTCTATTTCTCATGTGTTTATTTGTCTCCACAAACGGATACCACTATAATAGTTTTATACTCATTACGTTGGGCATGGGTATGCTTCAAGTTGGTATATGATCAATTAGAAAATAATATTTGTTCATCTCTCTTTTTCTATGGGGATTAGATTTAATGTGATATGTGATTCAGTGAGAAATATTATAAAATACTCTAATCCGATTCTACCATCCCCCATCATGATCTCATTTTGTCGCTTTTCCGCCAGGTGTGGTCAAAATGAATTACAGATCTGGTCCATAAACCAAAAAATCAATACGTGTTGCATATTTACACGTCATCCCACCAGATCAATACTTCCTTATAATTATAAAGTGATGCCACCGGACTAATATTTTCAGATAATTACAAAGTGATGCCACTTCTTCTTCAACATGGGTAACTTGTGTTATCTACCCACGCAGGCAGCAAATGAATATCCATATATATATATATATATATATATATATATATATATATATATATATATATATATATATATATATATATATATATATATATATATATATATATATATATATATATATATATATATATATGGCCCATCTTTATTGCCCGCGCGGGTAGCTACCCGCCCACACTTCCGACCACCTTTTTTAAAAAAATTTTCTTGAAATTGCAGAGGACCATTTTTTCTAGCTCCCCCAAACATTTCATCCAAAAATAATATCATTTGCCCCACCAAAATAAAAAAAACCGTCCTTATATATATCTGCTGTATATTTTGTACAGAGTTACTCTTTTATTAGTGTAGTTACTTTCTTATCACCAAAGTTACTTTTTTGAAAGCAGAGTTACTTTTTTTGGCCAGGAGAGTTACTTGTTTGGCTACCGGGTGGCGAAAATCCAGGCTACCCGCGCGGGCAATGAATGAACGTCCATATAGGGCGTTCATTCGTTTCCCGTGCGGGTAACCTGTATTTTTGCTACCCTGCAGTCAAAAAAGTAACTCTCATAGCCAAAAAAGTAACTCTGCTGTCAAAAAAGTAACTATGGTGGCCAAAAAAGTAACTCTGCTGGCCAAAAAAGTAACTTTGTACAAAATATACAACAGATATATATAAGGACGGGTTTTTTGATT